>CM037841.1:28789369-29389369 GCA_021234535.1 Stichopus chloronotus
TTGTTTCTTGTGTGGACCGCTTCTCATTTCGTGACACTAAATCAAATTGATCACATGTACTTAACATAAATATTTTGTTTCTTACACGCACAAAATGATCACAAGATAAGATGATCTACATAACATTTTATAGTTGTTAAATGAATATGAAGTAGTCAAAGGTTAATCACCTAAGAATAGCGACACCATTTCGCCTTTCATCAAACATAGCGCTGACTCATTAAATGAAAATAGCCAGACACACTAAAATTCGAGCAATCTATCCATTTCCCAATCATCAGTAACGCGAATATATATCAAACAAAACCAAAGTATGTACATGTATCAGAAAAAGAAAATAGAGATCAAACATGAACCTCCTATGCACGCATATTGACACACAGTTGCACAGATGTAAAGATAAAATAAAATAATATATGGTGATTGACGCCGTAGGTATACGAACAAAATCGATGAGAATCTATACAAATTCTGAGTAAGAATTATATGTAGGCCTACTTCTTTGTTAGAATTCAACAGTGACTATCATTGAATGATAACTTACGTTACTTCAAAAAAAAAAAAAAACATAAAAGAACTGCAATACCAGTTAGCAAAGTACGTAACGTAAGTGAACTTGATTACAACCAGGCAGCTACTTCTGTGGCTGTTTCCAATTAATCAAGTGGTTGTGCATTTTTTTAAATGTGCAGTAATACAGTATTTAATATTATATTGATTGCGGATAGTTTGACTCGAGTCATTGTGTGAAAGACTCAAGACAAATACATCCATCATCCCTCGACTCGAGTCGAGTCCCTTGTATATACCGAATCGAGAAGAGGCGAGTCTATTGACCCAAGTGAGTCGGTCGAGTCAAGACGAATCATTAAAAATCTCGACTCGAGTCTGACTCGAGTCAACGTCTAGAATAGCTTTCCTGGGTGCATGGGTTGTAAACTCCATTTCCATCTGTACACTGTTTCAAGGTTAACATATATACATGGACAAGTTGTTTTTTTTTCACATTCAAGAACCGGTTTGGTTTGTTTCTTCCTTTTCATTTTGGGGATGTTTCTTCGGGGCATTACGGGGCATTTGGCCTCCCTTCCCGTTCAACTGCTTATGTTATAGTTTAGTTTAGTTTAAAAAAAGGATCAGGAGGGACAATTAAGTCCCCGTCAAGGACCCTGCAAAAAAAAAAAGTGACAAAAATCAAACCCCGTCACAGATCCTAAAGTACTTGGCCATTGCATTCTTAAACCCATTTACACTTCTTGCCATCACTACATCCTCTGCAGGCAACCCATTCCACTCATTCACTACCCTCTGAGAAAAGAAGTAACGACGAATATTGATCCTACTTTGAACCTTCTGGAGTTTAAGACAATGACCTCTAGTAATTTTACTATTAGCAAACTTGAAAAAACCAGAAAATGATAAACTATCAAATCCATGAACAATCTTATAGACTTGTATCAAATCCCCACGTAATCTTCTCAGTTCAAGTGAAGTGAGATTTAAAAGACGTAACCTGCTGTTATAGGGGACACCCTTGAAGGCCCTAATCAATCTAGTAGCCCTGCGCTGGACTTTCTCAAGTAACTCCTTATCTTTAGAAAAATATGGGTTCCAGGCTTGAACAGCATACTCTAAACGAAGTCTAACCAACTGCTTATAGAGTCTAACAACAATGTCTTGCTTAAGGAAACTAAAATTTCTCTTAATCATACCTAAAATCCTATTTGCTTTTTTAGCTGCTTCGACACACTGCTTAGCTGGCTGTAAAGAAGAATCTATGTGTACACCTAAGTCCTTTTCAACAGAAACCTCTTGCAGTGACTGTCATTTAAAGTGTACGAATACCTAGGATTGTTATTGCCAATATGCATTACCTTGCATTTATCAATATTGAACAGCAATTGCCACTCCTGAGACCAAAGTGAAAACCCTGTCTAAATCCTTCTGAAAACATTTTGAATCACCTTCAGAGGAGACGTCAGAATGGTGTCATCAGCAAACTTCTTGGCTCTACACACAATATCAGCATCAATGTCATTAATGAAAGCAATAAACAGGAGAGGACCCAACACCGACCCCTGGGGGACCCAACTAGTAACCTCCTGCCAAGAAGAAGCGCAACCATTTAAAACCATCCTCTGTTTCCTGTTACATAACCAATTCTGAATCCAGGTCAGTAAATTACCACAGATTCCCATACTCTTTACCTTAAGCAAAAGACGCTGGTGGGTACCGGTATCAAAAGTTTACTGAAAATCCAGAAAAACAACATCAACATACTTCTGCTTATCCAATGAACTAGTAACATCTTCCATGAACTCCAAAATATTGGTGAGGCACGACCTTTCAGTTTTGACAAAAGCCATGTTGAGACAATTCTGATTAAAGAATAACTACTGACGAAACTAACCATAGACCTTTTAACAAGAGATTCCATGACGTTACAAACAACACTAGTGAGACTAACAGGCCTGTAATTACAGGGCTGTGACTTATCTCCCTTCTTAAAAATTGGGGTGATGTTAGCACACCTCCAGTCCTCAGGAACATAACCTTCAACCATAAATTTATTAAAGACCAGTGACAGTGGAACACAAAAATGATGGGCAAATGACCTCAAAAAATTGGATAGATTGCATCCGGGCCAGGGGCTTCACGAATATTGAGAGAAAGTTATGTTCTATTCGCCGGAACAAGTTCGGTGCACAAGATTCTGAGCAAGTTCGTAGTAAAGTTACCGGTTAGGTTCGTTAAAGGGCCGATGATATTAGCCTAAAATTCTCCCAGTGTTTGTGCACAAAGTTGAGTTAGCAATTTGGCATCCGACGGGCGGCGGTAACAACTTGGTAACAATCAGCGTTGCGAGTTTGGCGTTTAGTTTGCGGCCAAAAAAGGGAAAGTTAATTGGCCCTTTTTTTTTGGGGGGGGGGGGGAGTTTGGTTGGACCATATTTGAAGGAGATGCCAAACTACGATTTGGCGTTTTTCTGACGGTTTCTTCAGTGTAGCATTTCTCCATTTTGTTTCAATGTCAATGAGAAATTCGACCAATTTTAGCTCTCAGTACAGCAAAATTTGGCAAACTATGCAGTTACACAGGCACGTATTGTGCACCGTACTGCAAAAATTTCACACGTCTTTCCTTACTACTCAAAAAAGTGCAATTTCGGAAGTCAGAGATCTTAGATGAGATAGCACACGCATATAGCCATTAAATCATATTCTACTTTCACAATATTTTACATTTTACGTATATCACACAAAATTTGTACGTATATGACGTCTCATGCTCTTCTGAATGATATAATGAGATATTTGTGGATCCTGCCATATGTGTGGTAACATATACGCTGGGTGATTTCTAGAATTTAGCGTTTTCTTTTAGTCGTTTCGCGACTGATATAACCATGCACTTTCTGCATCTGGCAATTGGGAGCGTGTCACTCTTTCTTACATAGCAATGGTAGCAGTTGGGTGCTTCCATTAGCTTTACCTTGGTGCTGATTGTCCTGATCGTAACTGTGACGTGTAAGTAGAAGACGGAAGTCTTTCGACAAGTTATTTCGTTTTGGTTTTCGCAGTAACATCTGTTGAAAGACTTAATTTAACATATTTTGGTACATGAAATCGGATATCGTAGTAACAAAGGTACATGTGTTCTTCTCGCGAAACAGGTTTGTTGGTAGCCCAGGTACGCTTAATCTAACGTAAGACCTGTGCAGTAACAACTAGCAAGTAACATTGCAAGGTTGCTCAGCCAGGCCGTGGTATGGTTGTAACTTACCATCTATAAACTAACGTTGAAATAAACAGCTAACACTGCATAAACAACTTATTTTAGACACCTACTCTGTTTTACGTGTACTGAATTTAGGATCCATGCCCTCTATTCTTGAGCATAACGATATTTCATTTAGTTTCCCTTTCTTCTAACCTTGCACCCAAAACAATGAAAACGTAGAAGCCTGTGTACATTAGCCTAGGTCATGTGTGTAAAACCCCTTTTCCCTAGCCAACACTAAAGGATTGATCAAATCTTGATCGTATTTCACATAAATTGCCCACATGTTACTTGTTAGGCACCTGGGCTGACTAGGCCTAATGGTAAGCCTGGTAGTGGCAGTGGTACTGCACTTCAGGACCAAAGAACTACTGTAGATGCCTAGACTTGGGAGGTCAAGGTCCTAGTGCTGCAGAAAAGATCACCACTAATGAATAGCATTTAATTTAAGTAACATGAAGCTGGTTGCAAGACAAAGAAGAGTCATTTCTTTCATTTCAAGTTATTTATCTAACCCTTTAATTGAAGGGCAGATTGCAAGGCTTACAAACAAGGGCGCCGTTTTGTTTAAAAATTGTTGGGGACATGACTATCTAAGTAGAGCGCGACTGTGGGTTCGCGCTGAACATACCAGAAATTTTTTTGACAGATGTACCCCCAGATTGCCAGAAATTGCATTTCCTGCACACAATTATGATAAAAAATGAGTTAATATTTCACAGTTTTAAATGTTTCATGAAAAACAGTAATTAAAAAACATAAGAATAAGAGTTACTGCTAATAAATTTGTCCAATACAAACATCATAATGAGTGAATATAAAACAAGAAATTAGTCTATCTCAATTGCCCTTTAGGCATCCCCGTTGGTCATGGCGTCCCATTATTTTGTGCTGGGAGCTACACACAAGTTGAGGCAACAACAGCAATGGAATACACCCTAATACACACACAGGGTAGCATACATCAATGAAACAAGCAACAAGTATGGCTGCCAATTATCGTATCAGACTTGTTTCCATCTTTTGCATTCGCTCATTCATTAGTTTTGTTGCTTATTGTGATAATGCCTAATCGGTACTTGAGATTTTTACGGAAAACGCGGTATAGCAGGATATCATGGAAAGTCGGACTTCCAAAATTCACTCAAGAGATGGTGGAGACATGGTATACCATATCCCCACCTCTGAAATTTTTGGTGGGGACGTGTTCCGGTGTCCCCAATAAAAACATCCTCCAGATAAATTATATCAGCTAACGATAAACA
Organism: Stichopus chloronotus; assembly: GCA_021234535.1. Classification (NCBI taxonomy): domain Eukaryota; kingdom Metazoa; phylum Echinodermata; class Holothuroidea; order Aspidochirotida; family Stichopodidae; genus Stichopus; species Stichopus chloronotus. Next base: position 28,794,415 of record CM037841.1, read on the forward strand.
AATGGCCCCTGGTGAGTCCTGTCAATAAACTGCACCCGCTAACCATAGACAATGGTTAACAGTTAACCTACAGTAGTTGATAAACTGTAAGTACTAACGAGGAACAAGTGGCCATCATGTCTGCTGAGCACGATTGACACCAGTGGTTCCTCTCCTGTTTCCTCACTTTTATAGGCTTTACCTTCTGCCCTTCTGCCATCTGGGTCTCCTCGGTCAGCCTGACTCAGCTGCCTCCTGCAGCCTCTCTGCTGCTTTTATACCATTGCATCTGTAGCCCTTTCCTGTCAACTCAAGGTATAGGCACACATCTGGGGTCTGAAGAAAATATGATTAAAAAGAAGAAGTACCCAGCAATACAGGTTCATTCATGAGGTCAAAGGTTCAGAAGATCGAGGATTTGACAATAAAGTAAATCGAGTGTTCAGTATGTCAAAGGTTTTTACTAGGTCAAAGGAACACTAGGTAGAATCCAGCAGGCTGACAGGAGGAGGTGGAAGGTTGCATGGCCAGATCAGAGGTTCACAAGAGGGCAGGTCTTCTGCATGAAAGGTTTACTAATTTGAACAATTCCAACAGATTTAGGTTTGTGTAAGATTGATCTAGTGAATCCCCAACCCTAACCCCAATCTTTTGGTCTAGTGAACCTTTGATCTGGTGAACATTTGATTTTTGGACTTTCGTTCTAGCAGACCTTCTATCCAGGGAATGATTTGATCCAATAAACATTCACTCTAATGGATCTTAAAACTAATGGCCCTTGATCTATAAACATATAGGGAACATACAAATGTGCAGTACTAACCTTCAATCTAGTTAACTGTACTTGGGGAGAAGATCCTTAAATGTTTCTGAACAACTTGAATGGATATACAATCTGATAACTTTAAGGCCAGTCAATTGAATTTCTATGGGTTTTAAATATCACATCAGGTACTAAGTGGATTGCTGTTGTAAGGCCTATTTTACGTTCGGCCTGGTTCAGTTGAAACGTTGTAGCGTGCGAAGTCTATAAAGTGCCGAAAACGGGGAATTCAGGAAGCAGGAGCTCGTAAAGATCGAGAGAGAAGTTTCTTGAAGGTTCACAGTGTTTTATTAACTCTCCAAAATGATAACACAGTCTAAATATGGGTGAGAAACAATCTACAAAGATAAATATTCCTAGGCCTAGTCCTATGGTCAGTACGTCCTAACGCGAGTGTGGTCCCAGCTAAACTGAGTTCAAAACATGCTTCATGCAAAGAACACCCAAATCACCAGAGCCCGCGCAAGAGCGCGGCAGACGCTGATTGAACCATGCGGTAAAGGCATCTGCACAGCCTCTAGTGCTGCTCTATGATTGGTTATAATTTGCATATGAGTTCACGCAGTGTTTGCACACGTCCCGCAAGCAGTGCTTCTATCTATGCACAGAGCTAAATATAGCTCAACTACATAGCCAATAGGAAGTCAATCTTGTTGTGACGTTGTCGAGTATGGCCTGACGTAGCAGAGTGGTCATTGCACAGAAGTTCAGTGACGTTCGATAACAAGTGTGACTAGCATCAAATGCAATATCATTTGAAAGTACAATAACTGGTTACACACGGAGAACAGTCTAAGACGTACAGTAGCATTGTCAAGTGCAACTCTAAATGTGTCCTACACTGTTTTAATTCCATGTGTACCATCGGTGTATATACTTCATGTAAGCTAGCCTCAATCTGGCTTGAATGCTAATCCTAATAGACACTATTCAGTCTATTCATTCCTCTTCTGATGTCTATTTACCTGAGTTTGAGGTTTGAAGTATAAACTGAGTCAGTTTCTATTGCTCTGGGCATTTGTTCGTCTAAAGCCAGCTTAGAAAATCTCTAAGATTTTGTGATAAGTGTGCACTTCAAAATCTAGTTCATTCTTTTCACAATGACCTGTGTGTGATAACCAACCTGTTTTGAAGGTGATTGCACAGAATTGAGCCCAAGCAGAAGCTCAAAAAGTCTCACTTACCTCAAAGATCATCAATCAGCATTTACAGAAACATGATTACTGTGTCAGAAGCTCAAGCAAGTTGAAGTTAGCAGGCTCCTTATTCAGTGAGTACAAATTCAAATTGAACCATAACATGTAGCTACATAGCATATGCTGCAACTGTGCCATATAGTGTAGGACCAGTTTTCATGCATGGTGAGATGCCACATACTGATAAGTACATGTGCACTGAATATCTCTTCCTATTTCTTCATGGTCCACAGGTTGTTTACTGTACTCCAGTCTGTAGAGAGATGGCCTCCTTGAAACAAGGAATGTTAATTATGGAGTTGGTGGCCAGGAACAGACCTTTCTTGAAGCCTATACAAATTGGTGTGTCAGAACTTAGGCAAAGTGGTAGACTTGTCATTCAGTGTAAACCATCTCTTCATTCTTTGAAGTATTGTCAACTACGTACCTCAGCGATAACAATGGCTAAGAAAGGTTGGTATATGTAAGGTCATGTGATCAATAGTATCCATGCCCCCTGGAGGCCTACAATATATTGTCATGATACTGTAATATGCCCAAGATTTAGGTTGCTGCATATTTTGTCTAGAAAAGATTTTGTATTTGTTTGTAATTACTTATTTTTAACATGATATCTCACTTACAGAAGCTTGAACAAATTCCACATCTGGTATGTAGGTGCCCACACTGAGTTCAAGAGCCCATTGTATTTGGTAGGATTACAGTTCATGTGGGGGTCAACAGGTTTCAAATTATGGTAACCCTGTAAGTACAATATTTCAAAAAGGAAAGCTCGGAATTGTCATATTTGATTATTTGTGGTGGCCATCAAATGTCAAATAATGAAAACATAGTAAAAACTATATCTCAAGAAGGGAAGCTTTGGCAGATCTCGTATGCATTATCTAGGTATTGCACATTGTTGAAGAACCCTATTTTTGGTGGAGGTCACAGTCCATGTGGGATCAACACAAGTCAGATAGTGAAAAACTTGTAACACAATATCTCATGTAGGAAAGATTGGACAGGTCTCATGTTTGGTTTGTTTTATCCTGAGTACAAACCATAGCCCAAAAAGTCTGATATTTGTTTCCTTGCCGATGTCAGCTCCAAGGAATCTGTGCAATATTGATGTTGTGTTTGTGTATGTGACATCTTAGCTTGTAAACATGATCTACATGTATCAAGAAGGGAAAGTTACCAGAACTTCAAAGTTGGTGTATAGGTAGTCCTTTGTAAGTAGATGAAACCTATTCTTTTTTCAGGTAGTTCAAAGGTCATATAAGGTCATCAGAGTTGAAAGTCTGAAAATCCATTAAGGAAGAAATGGCAGAAAGTGAATGTTGCTAGCCCTGCAAACTGTAACCATTGTTAGCACTTGATTAGTAGTTAATATCTGTTATGTTTTGGGAAGGTGAAAGGTCATTTTAGGTCAGTAGATTTCAATTTTGGGAATTGTGTAAACATATCTCAATAAGGAAAAGCTTGCTAGAATTTCTAACTTGATTTGTAGCTTGACCACTCTTAAGTAGATGATCCTTACTGTTTTTCAAGTAGGTCAATTTCGTTTAAGGCCACTGGAGGTTAAAGACTGAAAACATTCAGAAAGATGTCTTAGGAACTGAATGTTACTGAGACTTCAAACTGTATTCATTGGTTGCTATTGATCAGCAGATGATCTCAGTCATGTTTTGTGGAGGTCAACAGTCTCATGGAGTTGAAAAATGTCATAGTTTTCAACTTAATATTTACACTAGCATTTGAGACCACTGGAGGTTATAAAACCTTTACAGGTAAATATCTTGTTGGTGGTTTTTTATGGGAAGATGATTTCTGTCATGTTTTAGGGAGGTCAAAGGTCACACAAGATAAGTTGAGTTCATAGTCTGAAAACTGTCAACACAATATCTCCAGAAGGGAGAGTTGCTGGAACTTGAAACTCACCGTATAAGTTATCCATTGTGAGTAGACCCTTTTTAATGGAGGTCATAGGTCATTTGTGATCACTAGAGGGGAAGTTTGAAAACTTATTGAGGAAGATATCTCAGCAAATGGATGTTGCTGAAACCAGAAGCTGTCTTCATTAGGGAAGATATTACTGCAATGGTAGCCCTTGATGATATCTGTCACTTTTATTGTGGTCAGAGGTCCCATAATGTCAATAGGATGTCATATTTTGGAAACCTTATAGGCATGGTATCTAAAGAATGGTAAGGTGTTTGAACTTCAAAATTGTTGTGTTGGTTGTTCTTTGCTTGCATAAATATTGGCATGGAATCACAAAGTCTGTTGACTGTCTGGTTATATTTCCTAACTATACCATGGTAGGATGGTTGACAAGTTGGTGGGTCATTCTCTGTCAAATCATCAATTTATTTGCAATTTAACACACTTGCCTCAAACTTAAATTAAATTTGGTGCATAAGATTACAGTACTACAGCAAAACAGAAAAATACAACATTTTAGCAAAATCTGACTCTCAGTCCCAGAGATACAGTCCCAAGGCTGCAAACTGGAAGTATCAGAATATAAATGACCATAACCTGAAAAGTATACATCCAAATTTAATGGGTGAGGGGTCATTTTCATGGTTATAAAATACGCTTTCAGAATATGTTGCTACATTTGTTATTGCTGGGCCCACTGACAGAATGAGCTTTTGACCTCTGTCTTGGCATTGAGTATTTCCATGTGGTGTGTATGCTTTTTGCATTCAATAGTCTCCTCTTATATGTTTCCCAAAGGGTATTTTTCATATAACTCTTTTAAGAGACTCCTGAAAAAAATTAGCTTTGATACTTTTATGTTTTGCAATATATAGTCATCCAAAGCCATATATATTTGGTGGTATTTATCCCTCTCTTGTATCAACTGATATTAGACCAAATGTGCACTATGGCAAAATTTACCTTAAAATGTTTCCTAGTCTCCTGATTGTACAGTATTACAGTGTGGAATAGCAAACATATATCCGGAAACCTGTGACTATTTTGTCTTGATCTGGATTTGAGATTGTGCAATTTCTCACAGATGATGATGATGTTGATGATGACGACAATAATGACGTTAAAAATGGTGCTGGAATGTTGTGCAAAATTTTCTCTTCAGGAATCGAGTATTTGCCTTGTTTACTTGGCCAGTGGATGACAGTCAGAGATACCATTGGGGATGGGGAGGTGGTCTCCTGAGACTGAGTTAACCCCTTACACTGCCTCTATCACTGTCATCAACCTTGCTGCAAACAAACCTTATTTTACAGGTTGTTATTCTTTCAACATATCTGTATATGCAGTGTTCAGTTCAGTGAGAGTTACCAAGTGAACATGATTCATTTGGCTGACAAGGAACCACAATACATTGTTGTGAACAAGCATCTGTGCCTTTAACTTCACAAGTGACAAAAATACTAACACATGTAAAGCTACAGACTGTCACAGACCTTGAGTGGACCTCTTAAAAGTGATGATTTAGTTTTACTTTCTCATACTTCTTGCATCACTCTGGTTTTCATATTTGTCATACACATCACTCTGGTTTCATATATGTCATGCACAGGCAAGAAGCACAAAGCTAAAGTAGACATCAAGTCATCTGCAGACCCAAGCATTTTAGATATAAATGCTGTTAACAGTGATATGCAGAAGGTACTAGAAAACCTCCAGAAAGACTTTGCAAAGACATTGAGCCTGAGAACTTCACAAGGTAAACTTCAAGTTTGCATTTTTTGGTTGCAATGAGATTGTAATTTGTTGTAATTATGCACATGTATATGTTTATGATACTTTGATAATGCAATATCTCAGGGAGGGAAGCATGTGTCATATTTCATATGTGTGGGTATATCTTCACAAGTAGAAGTTTGACCTTTCTGGCGGAGATCAAAGTTCATTTGAGGTCAACCAGGGTCACATGGTGAAAACTTTGAAAACACAAAATCTCAAGAAGGGAAGCATATGCAGATGTTATATTTCATTTGTGTGTGTACCGTATGAAGAAGTAAAGTCTGTTGTTCCTGGTGGAGGTCAAATGTCAGTTTGGATCAACAGGGGCTAAATAGTGAAAACATTGTAAACACAATTTCTCAAGAAGGGAAACTTGTACATGTTACATTTGGTAAGTGGGTGTACCTTATTGTGTACAAGAAGCATATTGCTTTTGGTGAGGGTCATTTGGGATCAACAAGGGTTAAATTGTGAAAAACTTGTAAACACATATCTCAAGAAGGGGGGAGCAGAGGGGGTGGGGAGAGGGGTGGGTGGGGCTGTGTAGGTCTTTTATTTAGTATGTGGAGGTTACCTTGTTGAGTGCAAATAGCCGATTGACTTTGATGGAGATCAAAGGTCAAGAGGGGTCAAGTAAAGAAAACCATGGAAACAATATCAGAATATCTTACCCTGAATATTTTCTTATATATGGTGTATCACACTAAGTTTAAGAACCATAGGTTTTTTGTGGAGGTTAAAGTTCATTTAAGGACAAGGGGGGTCAAATGATGGAAACAGTGTAAACAGAATCTCAAAAGAGAAGCAGGTGACAGATTTGATATTTGTAGTATGGATGTACCACTTTAAGTATAAGATCTATGTTGTACTCAGTGAAGGTCAAATATCTGTTGGGTTAAGAGGTCAATGTAATGAAAATCCTGTAAAAATAATATTTTTAGAAAGGAAGCATGGACAAATCTGATACTTGATTTGTAGACCTGTACCTTATTTGGTTCAACTCATTTTTTTTGGTGGAGGTCAAAAGTCTTTTAGGTTCAATAGGCATCAAAAGTGAAACTCTTGTAAAGACAATATCTTATGTAGGGAAGGTTGTCTTGATTAGTGGCAATATTGAATGGAAACACCCGTGATCTGTGTAATACTCCATAACAATTTTACATAACAAGGCCAACGGGCATTTGTGGTCAGAAGAGGTGAAGTTATGGAAACCTTGTACCTGCTTGTAACCTCAGTATCTTGTGGTAGGCACTTAGTGCAGTTCATAAGTGGCATCATAGTAAGTTGATGGCCCCCATTGTTTTTGGTAAAGTTAAAAGGTCATATGGGTCTGGATAGGTCAAAACACAAATACCTTTAAACCACCTAAACTGAAACATGTAGTTGAGCCATATGCACATGGTAGACTGGTGGAGTAGGAAAATGTTGTTCCATCTTTTTTTCATAGTTTTGGGGCAGGTCAAAGGTCGTTTGGTATAAATAAGCAGAGCTGTTTGGATTATTGAAATATTGTAACCTCGGGTGAGGTTCAGCTGTTGGGGGGTGGTGGTTACTTATATTCTGTAACAGGTTTTCATCTTCTTGAGCATGAAAGTGACCGTTGAGACTCAGATTATTCTCCTTCAAGCTTATTAATTAATAATTAACACTATAGTGTGCTTATTAATTAATAGTTACCACTATAGTGTACTAGTTCTGGTCTCTTGTGTTTGATAGTAAAATATTTTACTTAATCCCCTTTCTTCAAGACACCAATTATGGATCACAGAACAGTGTGTAGTCATTTCTTTGTAGAGCTCAACCTTTTGTTGTGATAACGGCTGACCTTTAGGTCACATCTCCTGATGAGACAGAGCTAAGTGAGTTGAGGTTTGTGGATGGTGATATTTATAGGTCAGTTTGTACAATAATTCACTCACTACTAACACTACTGTAGGTGCTGTACAAGCCACATCCACTTGGCTAGTAACCATTGCAGGGATTTCTCTCTGGTTAATTACAGTATAGTCACATGAGGTCATAGTTTTACAACTTTGTAAACATGATACAGTATTTCAAAAAGGAAAGTTGCTGAAACTTTAGACTTGATGTGTAGGTTGTCAATTCTCAGTAGATATGATCCCTATTGTTTTTTTTGGAGGTCAAAGGTCAGTTGCAGTTACCATATAGATAAAGTATGAAAATCTACTAATTCAGATATTTCAGGAAATGGATATTGCTTGAATTTCAGATTTCATTCGTAGGTAGTCCATAATGAGTACATGATCTCACTATTTCTTAAGGAGGTCAAAGGTTATTTGAGGTCACTAGAAGTTAAAGTATAAAAACCTATTAAGGAATATATCTAGCTACTGAATTTGCTGATCATGAAACTGTTAGCATTTGTAGCTCTTGATGAGCAGATCGATGATCTCTGTCCTTTTTTTTTTTATGGTGGTTGAAAGGTTATGTGAGGTCAGTATAGATCATAATTTGTAACCTTGTACATATGTTATCTCACAAAGAGTAAGATGTATGAATTTTCCTTTGTTTTTCATGAATGTTGGCAAAGAATCTCAAAGTTTAGCAAAATTGTGTGTTTTTACTATAATCTGGTGTACAGCTACATTGCTTGTACTGGAACTCAATTTTCTGCATAATCCAATCAAACAAGTATTTTTGCCATGTGTTTTTCTCTGGTGTAATAATGTTGACCACAATTGATTTGCTATACATGCATTGATCTGATGTGTGTAGTCAAGGAAGTTCAGCGTGAAAAGTGATAACAACATAGTGAGGTGGTACCAATGTGTTGAACTTGTACAGTAATAGTCAGCATTTGGATGTCTTTCTGTGTCTACAGTATCTGTGTCTATTTGTATCCATCTATCTATCTATCTATCTGTCTATCTGTCTATCTGTCTATCTGTCTATCTGTCTGTCTGTCTATCTGTCTGTCTGTCTCTCTGTCTCTCTGTCTCTCTATCTCTCTGTCTCTCTATCTCTCTGTCTCTCTATCTCTCTGTCTCTCTATATCTCTGTCTCTCTATATCTTTGTCTCTCTATATCTCTGTCTATCTATCTCTCTGTCTATCTCTCTGTCTATCTCTGTCTATCTATCTCTGTCTATCTATCCCTGTCTATCTATCCCTGTCTATCTATCTCTGTCTATCTCTGTCTATCTGTGTCTATATCTGTCTGTGTATCTCTATCTGTCTACATATCTATCTACTGTATCTCTCTATCTGTCCAAAATTGTTCAAAATGAATCTCCTCCGACATGCTTTCATGGATTTGTTTGAAACTTACACACAATGTTCCTTGGGTTTTGGACCTTTTCAGGTATTCAGGAATTTTGAGCCCAAAGTACCATGTAGGCCCTTTGGTCCATTTTATGAAATTCTGCAAAATGCTTCTCCTACAGATTCCCTTGTACAACTTTGATGGTTTGTCATAATGATACTCCATTAGTTGTGCCTTAAGGGTATTCAGAAATTTGGATATAAGGCCCCATGTGGGCCCTTTGGCCCATTTTATGAAATTCTGCAATATTCTTCTCCTTCTACAGATTCTCTTGTACAAGAGAGATGACTCGTGATAATGATATTCCATTAGTGGTGCCTTCGGGGTATTCAGGAAGGTCCCATGTGGACTGTTTGTCCCAATTTATGAGATTCTGCAAAATGATTCTCCTTCTACAGATTCCCTTGTGCAATTTTGATAGTTTTTCATTTATGGTACTCCAATTGGTGGTACCTTCAGGGTGTTCAGGAATTTTGGCGTTAAGGTCCAATGTGAGCCCTTTGGCCCATTGTATGAAATTCCACAAAGTGCTTTCCCTCCCACAGATGCTCTTGTGCAATTTTGATGGTTTGTCATACTGATACTCTTTCGGTGGTACCTACAGGGTGTTCAGTGATTTTGGGTGTTCTAGGGTTTCACATAACCTACAGACACTTGATTGACGTATGAGCTTCTGCACCATTGGTACTCTAGTCTCATATTTAGTGTACATATTAATGATATCAAGTTCCAAGATTCCTGCTGGTTTTGGTGAAGATCAAAGGTTTAATGAAGTCAGTAGATATCAGACCTTGAAAACCTTCCAAACATCTTTCAAGAATGTGAGTTTGAACTGATCTCATACATAGTACTAGGAGGGACCACATTGTTTAAAATACTGGTTTGTCATGTCAGACTGTATGTAAACATCATAGTTCAATTCCCTTTGCTTTATTTAGGCTATTGTGAGTGTTCAGCAAGCCCAGGTTGCATCATCAAAACCACATGACATTCTTGTACTCTTGTTCAGGTATCTGATGAGATCCATTCATCCTTTGGCACATGTACACCCTACACAGAGGTTGTATGATTTCAGAATGTAAACACAGGTTAATGTCTGGTGATGTTCGCAATTCGTACTCAAGCATTGGGAAAAGAGTAGAAGATTCTTGTATGAAGTGCAGCGGTAGGCTCAAATAAATGTGTGACTGGAACATTCTTTCCATAAAAGAAGGAGGTTCTTTGAAGTCTGAGTTTCTCCAAAATATAAGCATTCTTCAAATTGTATTTTGCTGCTAAAGTAGTGCTAGGCTGTGCATTACTTAAGCAGTACCAGATTGTACAGTACGTAAGTAGTACCACACTGTACAGTATTTTAGCAGTAAAGCACTAATACCAGACTGTTGAGTAATTTAGTAGTGCCAGACTGTACAGTAATTTAGCAGTGCCAGGCTGTACAGTAAATAGCAGTGCCAGGGTGTACTAGCATTGTTAGACAACTTTTTCAATGCAAACCGATAGTTAAGTCTGTTCATTGTTCTTTATTGCAGGGGCCTTAGATCATATCCAAGTCACTACCAAGGATGGCAAGTTCTCATTAAATACTCTGGCACAGATTTCATCAAAAACACCGACCACATTAGCCATCAACATGTCCAGTTTCCCTCAGGCTGTAGATGCGGCCGTCAAAGCACTTCAAGATTCTGGGATGAATCTTAACCCTCAGGTTGAAGGTTCAGTTATAACTCTGCCAATTCCAAAGTGAGTGCTGCTATTTCAGGTGTATTTTAAAGTCTGTAGTTTACACCAGGGCAACTTTTAGTAACAAGTAGAATCACTGTAGGATGAAGAATAGTGAGATGTATTAAAGATGTTTAATTGTTTCATTTTCAAAGACAATAGTTGCTTCAAATACATGAACCCTCTCAAAGGAAACCCATCCCCATGGGACTTACATTAACCATTACATTATTCTGCCATGTATGTCAAAATGCCTGAAAAAGTGACAAATACACAATACTTGCTTCCATACCTTAACCTAAATTACAGATTACTCTTCATCACATACCTCCTGTTAGTCCTACATACCATATTTGTAGAACTGACCCAATTAAGTAAGATGAATTCACAGAACCAATGCTGCCTCTCTCTGTCCCGATGGCACTATGTATAGGGTTTGTCTTGACACTGCCTGTACACTGCCACACCTAGCCTCAATTTGCACCTGACAGTACCAGTGTAGGTGACAGTTGGTCAGACCTTCACAGTGTCTTTAGCAGAAGTGACTCTGCAATTAAAAAATCCCATCAGTGATCAACAACCATCTGCTCTAGAGTCACACAATACTCAAAACAAGAAACCAAACATATGACTGAATACTGTGCATGTCACTATATGATTGCATTTTTCATAACATACCATTTAAATTATATGCAACATACCATGCAGCCTTTTCATCTCATGCACATGGCCTAAAACAACTAATACGATGAGGAATGGTCCATTTACCCCACAACTAAGTTATTAAATAGCAAACATGAATACAATGAAGACAACAAATTGTGACAGCTATGAACTACATTATCATAATTTTATCCCAGGTAAGACTGCACGGTGTCAGACAAATCCGCAGCCAAATTAGGTTCAGGAAAGAGGAGGGAGGGAGAGAGGAGATACCAAATGAAATTATTTTCACTCCTTGAAATGTTCAAGTCGCTAATTTATTTGGTGCAGTTTGACGCAACCCCAGTTTCCATAAGCAACCCTGCCTTGTTTCATTAATGATCTTCTAAATACATGACAAGCATAAATTCTATTACAAGACAAAAGTGACCAGTCCCCCAATTTATGCATTCAGAATGCTGGCCTGCATTACAGTTGTTCGTTAACAAGAAAGGTTCAAATAGTGGGCAGTCTCATAAGGAATCTAAACTGTAAATGCCAATGTTTTACCAGCAGTGGAAAATGATGAGCAGGGAAAAAGGACTTTCAAAAGCACAAACCAGCATACTTGGTATTTAAGTATACCTTACCAACAGGGCTGCTTTATGATATATGGGCTAAATTTTCAGCCTTAAGTATTTTTTTACACACTGGCATGGTCATTTTCAGGTGGCAATTCATTTGAAGTAATGATTCAGTCAAACTCTTTTGGAAAGTAGAACATTTTTAAAGAACTAATCAAAGACACTACTGATTGTTCAAGGCATTATTCATAATCAGCAGAATTTTGGTGTCCCCCTTGTGGAGCTATGTTGGTAAACTTTGAACACCATTTGCAACTACTACATGTTTGTGTTAGTTGTTACTCACATGAAAAACTGTACATCAGAGGGTCACAATAAAATATGTACTTCATGTTGGTGGACATCTGATTGCTGCCATAGTTGTGTTGATCATTCTTGATGTATGACAAACAAAAAATTAAATGAAACTGGCTGGGACTTTTGATAGTGACTTGTTACTGCAGTGAAACAGTGATATTCACACTGTAGACATAGACATACCCATTTGCTTTACTAATGCATACATGTAGCCTTGCCCTAAATGTCCTTGAAATCAGTTCTAGCACTGCTCCCTCTAAGGTCTAGCACACCCTCAATTACTTTTTGCCTGCAATGTGTGATTCTGCCCTCCTGTGTTTTGCCTCTTGCAAAGTTGTCCATTACTACAAAACCTTGAGTATTCTTGTGTTTTGTTTCTGCTTTTAATCATTTTGTAGTAGTATTCTTTCCAAATTTGTCCTTGCTTTTCTGAGTAATTTGTGTTTGAATTTTTACTTTGTGCAGTGTGTCTAGTACTGATATCTTATCATGCCGATGCACACTTAAGCCTGCAGCCCTATTCTTTTCATGTGTTATGCAATTTACAATAGAGTATTGCACAATCTTCCATTAACGTTATTTTGTGCCTTAGTTTCAGATTACGTTATCATATTTGCCTCCTCGTTTCTGTTGTATACTTTTTCATTTATCGTTGAGCAATGAGTAGTTTGTCTTGTTTATGTGTTTTCGTAGTTTCCTAGATTTTTCTTGTAATCTTGGCATTTTGCAGCCTTTGGATGCTAGTTTTTGTCTAAGTAGTGACACCTCCCTTGGCACATGTTATGCTTTCTCCTAGTCCTGGGACCAGTTGCTCCATTTGCTCTATTTGCAACCAGTTCACACCCAGTAGGGACTGGGATAGGCATCCAGTGTGCACTCTGTGCCATTCCTGCACACTGTCTAGTCCGTGCAACCGGTGCATGTCCTTTACCCCCACCCAGTGGTCTGAGATTCACTCTTGGCTACAGGGCTGGAGTGAAAGGCATAGGGTGCAACTGGATGCGGTCCCAGATCCTTCCATAGTCACAGGACCAGTGAGAGCTCAGGCTTCCACTGGGATTTTGGCTAGGTCACCAAAGGTAAGTGGAAAGCCAAGGCCAAGGGAAGGCTAGGCCTTCAGAGAAGGTAGCTTTGGTTTTGGCTAGACAAACTTCGGGCTCTGGCACTCTTGATGTTGGCCAGGAATCCAGGTCTTCAGCCGCAGTCTTAAGCAGCCGCCCCTCAGGGCGTTGAGCAAACTTTGTAGGATTCCAACCTTCCCAAAGAGAGTGCAGTCAAGGTCATGTGTTTGAGAAGCCGGTCCGAGGAGTCGGCTTCACCTGATTTGGCTTCCAGGGACCTGGAAGAACTCAAGGTGGTAGGTGGTAACCTGTCTGAGAGCCTCGGTTCCCACCAGGAGTTGTTTGCGATGCCCAACGGGTTGCAAACCCCATGGAAAAGCAGTAGTGATAGTGTGCCTCGGCCTGACAGGTCCTGAAGCCCTATACTATCCGGTTCCATAATGTACATCCAAGTTTGGATTCTGCCAACCTGGACCAAGAGTACAATCAGAATGCCCAGTTCTGATCGTTCAGTCCTCGGAGGCTTCCAGACCCATCGGACCCGAACTGGATTTCCCAGTTCATGAGACCACTGGGTGCAATTATCACTGGGGAGGTTGCCAAGCAGATAGCTCATGCCCACTCCACAACCGGTGTTCAACCAACCCCCACACCTCCACCTGTCCTTGCCAAGGTCCCACTGACTTTAAGTGCAGCCATCAAGCCCCTGCCTCCTGACTCACTCGAACTTCTTGCTTCCAATGAGTTCAATAACGAGATCGAGGAGGTAGAGGAGCAGGCAGAGGAGACCACACTCCCACCTGAAACAGGGGAGGAAGACAGTACCCCAAGGGACACTGATCTTCCCCCTTCTCTTCTGGCCTCAGTTGTGGAGATTCTTACCTCCAGATTAGGCTATGAAGGTCCTGCTCGAAGTCTGTTGGCTACGCATGAGGTGGTTTTGGGTGCTCCAAACTTTCCAGTTTATGAACACTGTCTCAAACGCCTGGAAGCTCTGTCAGGCAGGTCACCCTGGGCAGCTTTCACTGCTCTGCAGGAGAGGGCAGTCTGGATACCTGAGCTTCACTGGAAAGCACTGTTCCATCCACCCTCTATTTCAGACAAAACCTGGAATGAGGTGAGGGTCTGGCCCCCAGGATATTTAGGGTCTTTCTGTGGAAGGGAGCCAAGGAGGAATGGTTCCAAGCCGACGTGGCTGCCAGAGCTAGCTTGAAATTCTCTACATTCCTTCTGGCAGCATGTTGAGCCCACACATTTCCTGGCGGGTATTCAATCAATTTCCTTGGGTGATGCTCAAGGCTGTGCAGGTGCGTAGGCGGTGGTTCCAAACCAGCTTGGGGTTGTGGCACGGGTTCTGGTGGGGCTGATGACTGGGTCGCAGGAATGGTGGTCTTGGAGCTTTGGTGTTGCAGCTAGCTGCTTTTTGCGTACCTGGAGAACTGGCTAATCCTCAAGGATACCCTTTCTCAAGCAGAAGCCCATGTCGGGGAGATGATCACCCTCAAGCATTTGGGCTTGGTCATCAATTATGCAAGTTGCATCCTACCCCTACCCAGGATGAGCACTTGCATAGGCCCTATATCAACCGATGCATTTTCCCAGTGGACTTTCTGACTTGCAAGACTTTGTTCCTTATCGTGGCAGCTGCCAGATGGAGAAACTGCCTCCAAGCTTTATCTGTCAAGCGTGGCCATTTGAGGGTTGAGAAGCATGTGGCTTGCATGGTTCCCGACCCCTAATTTCTGGCCAAGACCCTGACGCTCTCTCTCATGCCAAGGGACATATCTATCCTGGAGATTTCCCCAGCGTCCTCTGTTAACAGGGATAGAAACTGGTGTCCACTCATGGCGCTGAATTGGTACCTACATCAAATGAAGGAGATTTGTTCGTCCAATAGGTTTTTCATCCTTCCCAGATGTCAATACTCTGTCTGGTTGAGGGGTGTCATTTCTCTTTGGTCAGGGCTCTTGACGTCCAGAAAAATGTGACGTTGAAGGCATTGTTTTCTGAGGTGCTTTTGAGGATATCCTCAAGACAGCCGATTGGAAAACACCAACGATGTTCGTCGTTTGTTACCTCACGGACATTTTACGCGCCGAGGCAGCGTTTGGCTGTGCCATCCTCATTTCCTCCCAGTGACCTCCCAATGGTTTCCAGAGTGTCACTCTAATGCAGTGGTGAAGCAAGGGGTAAGTATGTGTCCCTGATATATGGACCTGCAAGGTTTCCATAGATCGTATCAACTATGGATCTGACACATCAACTTGTTGAAAAAAGTTTTTGAGAAACTATCCAAACTTTTTACTATGCTGTAGTTAATAAACAGGTCCTAAATCACGCTCAACTGTCTATGCTTCAACCATTGAAAAATAATTTCTTTACTCTTCCACCGAAGCTTTGGTGTCACAGTAACATAATGTTACAGTGACATAATATTATATTTTATTCATGTTTGTAAAATTTGCAGTTTTTTGTCTTGCCAGTGATATTTCTGTCCTCCAAGATGTTTTTTTACATTTAAATTTATTTAGGAAAAAGGTTATTTGTTTAGCTTGAGCTATATACTAACTCTTCCACAAGATCTTCAGCTAGTAGTAGTATTAAGGAATCAAAAGTAAAAGAAAACAAGAAGGCAATAGTGGTTGAATTTACAGGTTATAAAAGGATATTGTAAATTTATCAGCTACAGCCTTCAGCCTTAATTTTATGTGGAGGCCTTTACAGTGCGTTGATGCAGGCATTCATGTATATTTCTATAAAGAGGCATTCAGCCTCTCTATAGAGGGCAGCCTTTATTAATGAGCACATTTTGCAACTATGTTCTTCATTGACCATTTGATCTCAGAATTCTACTTCAACATTCATAGAGCACTTTTGGGTGTCTTAGCCTAACATTAATCTCTTCATTTGCATCTTCCCATTAAGAGTCACAAAGGAGCACAGAGAAAAGCTTGCCAAGACGGCCAAATCTATTTGTGATAAAGCTAAGGTCAGTCTCCGTAACGTTAGGGGTAGTTACTTCAACAGGATCAAGAAAAGCAAGGGTGATACCTCCAAGGATGTGATATTCCAGCTGGAGAAACAACTTCAGCAAGTCTTGGAAAATAACAGCAGCAAAATTGATGATATGCTGGCAGCAAAAACTAAGGAGTTAGTTGGTAAATGATGCTATGTTACAACCAGAGAGACAATGATGGCATGTGAAACCAAATAGAAAATGATAACATGTTGCAACCAGCGAGACAACGATGGAATATTACAACCAGAGAGACAATGATGGCATGTTATATCCAGAGACTATGACAGAATGATTGCATGTTACAAGCAGAGAGACTATGATGGCATGTTACAACCAGAGAGACAATGATGGCATGTTACAACCAGAGAGACAATGATGGCATGTTACAACCAGAGAGACAATGATGGCATGTTACAAACAGAGACAATGATGGCATGTTACAACCAGAGAGACAACGATGGCATGTTACATTCATGTTATATCCAGAGACTATGACAGCATGTTACAACTAGGGAGGATGGGGGCATGTGACAACCAAAGAGAAAATGATGACATATTACAACCTAGAGAGACAAAGATGGCATATACAAGCAAAGAGACAGTGATGGCATGTTACAACCAGAGAGACAATGATGGCATGTTAGAACCAGAGAGACAATGATTGCATGTTACAACTAGGAAGGATAGGGGCATGTTACAACCAGAGATGATAGGAAACCACAGCCCTGGTTATCAGATGTAGCCATTTAAATGTTTTTGTGCAAGTTATTGACAACAAATTTGTTTGCAGCATGCACATTTAGATGTGTGTAGCTTGCACAAGTTAGACGCTCAAAAATAATTCATAAAAGATCTACTCAAATATGTATACCAAATCATCCATCCACATTCAATATTTTGTGTAAGTTATAGTAAATATTCATTCTGCTAAATTTGGTCTCATTTCTTACACATGCTTGAAACTTTTTTAAATTATAAGAAAATAAATGATAACAAATGCTTCCAGAAGATTCTGCATTCTATTTATCCTACGTTCAATATCAACTGGAAAAATATAAGCCTAGGCCTGTATGTGCAAACTGTCTGCAAGGTGACATTAGATCACGTAAGTAGCCTTCATTTCTAGGATTACTGTAAATGTGTACTCATAAAAGCAGAGAGGTCCTGAGAAACAAATTTAATTGCAATATTGATGTAGAGCTCCTGTTTTTGTACCAAGCTGTTTTGTAAAGCAATTACTAACATTACACTAGGAATCCAGAACTAATGTTAGTCTGCTATGTTTAAATTGCAACAGTGCAGGGTCCTTAAACTTTACTGCAAAACCTTATACAATCGATACAGAGGAATCCTAACCACTGTGCAGATCCAGGTTCTCTCCAGAGAGTGTGGGGGGAGGGTGATGGGGAGTTGATGGTGGCTTGCCTATGGGTGATGCTCATCCTTAGTGGGTTGAAGGCGAGGGGATGTCCACCTACCCTTTGCAAAATTTTTGCTGACAAAGGGTCGTATTGTTGCAAAGTGGTATTACATTCCATGCTAGAATTTGAATACAT
This sequence comes from Stichopus chloronotus, assembly GCA_021234535.1. Taxonomy (NCBI): domain Eukaryota; kingdom Metazoa; phylum Echinodermata; class Holothuroidea; order Aspidochirotida; family Stichopodidae; genus Stichopus; species Stichopus chloronotus. The sequence continues at coordinate 28,812,335 of CM037841.1, forward strand.
CTCCAGAATTTCTATGTTTTCAAGGATTATTTTATCTTTTACATAAAATGAAAAATTCATTCTTAGTCCTTACTTTGATGATTCAGATTGAAAATGTGAGAGGTCAGTGCACAGTATTAGTTATGTGCATGTAGGTCCACAGCTAGGGTCATACCTGTGGGGGGTAGAGGCTCCAAATTCTAACTGGCTGGATGTTTTTTTTTTTCCTAAGTATGATCAATAAGCAGTAAATCCACCCAGCATGGATGAATAAAAAAGATTAACATGCAGAAGGAAAAAGGGGGGGGGGGGGAATCATTGGCTGCATAATAGCTGGGTAGACTTCATGGGGGGGTCAGGTACAGGAGGCACATTTGCTGGTTCAAACAAATAGACTCACTCCCATTGGGTTGATGGCATTACACATGACTATCCACATAGAGTAATCACTCATGTAGTCGTAAGTCTTATTTTACTTACATTACTTTAACTTCAAAATATCACTTCAATCATGACTTGGCATCAGTCAGACATTTCTTTTCTAGGAATGATCTCCGAGTATACACAGTACATACAGTATTACCCTAACGTAAATAAATCAAGCAACGTGTTTGGATAAGTGAAACAATTTCTGATGGAGTATGCCAGACAGAGTTGTGAGTCATGATTCATTTTGAAAAAGGAAACATTGACTCAAGCAACTGTACATGATTTTCCTTATAGTGCCAACCTAACTGCATAGCAGTGGCGTAGACAGCCCGGGGGAGGGGGGAGGTGGGCAAAGTTTCCCCTACAGACATTTTGGGCGGGGATGTGATGGATGATGATGAAAAATAAAGGAGCCTGGCCAAAAAAAAAGAAAAACAAAGAGAGGAGGGAGGGATAAGTTGACAGAGTTGGGGAAAACTGGTACAGTAGGCCTAAACTGGGTGTGGGAGGAGAACTGGGAATGTTCTGGGCTTCACAATGGTTATCTTTTTATGACACTTGGAAAATAAGATGAAACAGATTAACAACACAATTAAAACAAATGATTCAAGGTTTGGATTGGCCATACAGAAACCTGTTGCATAGTATAAAAGTATGTGGCAAGGGGATGGAATCTGCAGTGTGTTTATTTCACACAGGATGTATTGGCAAATTATTATGCCTCTCTGAACTGTCAATCAAGACCTTGGATATTAATGATGTCATAGATTCTCGAAACAATCTCCCTTTATTTTTTCTGACCCTATAATGCTGAACTAAAAGGGAAAAAAAAAAGAAAGTCCCCCAAAGTATTATTTTTGTTAATGCCAAACTAAAGCTATTGCCAATACAAACCAATGTTCTGTCATAGTGCTATTTAAGAGTATGTCACTTCTACTACTTGAAGTATGTCAATGACCTACCCACAAATTCCCTTCTATTCGGCATGCATGCCAGTTTCCCAATGGGTGTGAGTTTATAGTATATTTGAAACGTGCCAAATCACCAGTGCACCAGTCTTCTGTGAACACTCCACCACAAGTTTCTGCCTTTATACAAGCAACCCCCACCAAGTTTACTTCTGCATTCTTGTAATTTGCATACTCCAGTGGAAAGCAGATTTGAAATTTCCACAACAGCTTTGTGCATGCATGTCAGTCCGATGCAGACAGTTTTCACAAGTAGGCATACTAGCGCTGTACAGTTGGTCTTTGCAACTGCATATACTGCAAGGTGTGGTGGTGATACGTCCAGTAGTTGGGATTAATTGGACATATTTTGATCAGTTACCATTATAGGAGAAACTGAACATGATAAGCTTTTAGCTTTCAGAATTGAATTTTTAATCGGGGAATTTTCAAATTTCAGAGAGGAAATGGAATTCTGGATTAGCTAGATATGCTATATTTTGAGGAGGTTCTATGGTCCACATGGGACCTTCAACCCCAAATTCCTGAAACCCCTGAAGGCACCAATTACGGAGCATCATTATGAAAAATCATTAACATTGTGCAAGGAAATCTGTAGGAAAAGAAGCATTTTACAGAAGTTCATAAAATGGGCCAAGGGTTCCACATGGAGCCTTGGACCCCAAATTAGGCCTACTGAACACCCTGAAGGTACCACTATTGGAGTATTATTATGACAAACCATCACTACTGTACAGGAGAATCTGTTCGAGGAGACGCATTTGGCAGAATTCCATAAAATGGGCCAACGGACTCACATGGGACATTGGACCCAAAACTCTTGAACACCCTGAAAGACACCACTAATGGAGTATCATTATCAAAACCATCAACATTGTACAAGAGAATCTGTAGGAGAAGCATTTGCAGGATTCCACAAAATGGGCCAAAGGACGCATATGGGACATTAGACCCAAAATTCCCGAACACCCTCAAGACCCCACTAATGGAGTATCATTATGACAAATAATCAACGTTGTGCAAGAGAATCTGTAGGAGAAGCATTTTGCAGAATTTCATAAAAAGGGCCTACATGGGCCCTTGGACCCCACATTCCTAAAAACAAGTAAATGCTTTGCTTTTGAAAAGGAAAGAATGATTTTGTCTTTGTCCTTTTTGTGCTGATCACTGCCCACACTGAGATGAGTCCTACTCCTTTCTCAACATTTCAAATTAGTGATCCTCACAAAACTCATGGTTTTGCTCTGTTTAAGCTTTGACATTTTTTAGAAATAATCCCATTTGGGATCTTTAATATGTCTTTCATATATTGACAATACTTGATTACCAGATCAATAACAAAATTGCAGTGAAATGTGTTCTATCCATATCCAGTAGTAGCAAGTCAAGGTCCCCAGAACTAGGGCTGCACAAAAGAAGCACTTCCAGGTTAAATCTGTGCAAGTGATGAGGTCAGACTTCCAACTGACATTGACTTAATGGCTCCCTCTATCTAACCTGTACTCTACTACTCAATTACTTATATTGACCTGTAGTGCTCCCAGAATGCTACAGTACTGGACACACTTTCATTTAGTGACATCTTAGTTTTCTTGCTTTTATTCTGACATTTCAGGTCAAGTAAAAATTATCAGGGGAACTACTTGCCCAACTGGGCTAAAGTTCAACCCTGTGCAACCAGTCGGAACTTTCAAAAACCAAACAGTGCAATGATTTTTAAAGTTGGGATGCATGCTTCAGTTTATTAGTCTCTAGCACAGTAAATATTTTCCAATGGCATGCAAAACAAAAGGGTGTTAACATTTGCAGTGAAGCTAACAGTAAAGGTAAATACAGTAAGTGAATAAATATAAAACCATGAAGCCAAGTGTCATGTACAAATCAAAGATAAGCACGACATATATATGTATCAGGAAAAGGATTCTGAAGGACATCCAGTTGCACTTAATTAGAAAAAATTCAGATTATTATTATTATTTTAATCCAATAGTCCATAATTTGTTTGCCATTCAACCTGTTTTTGCATCTTTCTTGATAGTAGGTTCAATCCAGTTTTAAAACTCCCACACAAACTCCTGTAACTTGCAATTCAAAATGATGGAAATTTGTTTGAAGACAGACACTCTCACCTCATCATTAAAGTAATTACAACAAAATATTTCCAAGGTGACCATGAAAGGTCAAGGGCATTTTTCTTTACTTCTAACTAACCATTAGGCATTTTCTACCAAAATTTTGGTGTACCTCACAGAGTATACCTCATAGATCCTATTCATTGAAACCACAAAAGTTGGTATTCTGTCAACAGATGGAAAACAACACATACAAATAGGAAATGTAACTCTCCACATAACTTACAGGTTTGAGAAAGGAGGAGAATGGAACTTTAACACACAAATACCTTGGCGAACCAATAACATTGCAAAATGATTCACAGCGCAGTTTGGTGACATCATAGAATGGCAGGAGAGCATGTACATGAGAGTTACATTGAACAATATTGAGTGCTTATGTTCATTGTGTGCATGACAGTCAAACTGAACCATATACTGCTGGTCATCTACTAGTTTAATAGATGTTACGTATTTGCCTGGGACTTTGACATCCATTTGCTTTTGGAAGCTCAGTTATAATGCTGAAATGTTTTGAATGCAAAAAGGAAGTTTTGTATTTGGAAAGAAAAGGTTAGAAGATTCATGGGGTAGGGTTAGGGGTATTGACAAAGCATGGAGCACATGTTTCATCGACAACATGCTTGGTAAATGCCTTCAGCTTGTTTTCTGACCATTCTTTGGGCAGCAAAAATCCTGCATCGATTTTGTGCGAAGAAAATGAAAGTTTGACGCAAAAGATGGAAGGCAGTATAAACGAATCAGCACCTAAGATGATAGCATTCACTTCACCCTGGGATATTTTGACAAGTACCATACACCACGATATTCTAACGAGAATTCTAAACCCGAGCATCTTGTCTATGCAACAATGCTGTACCGTCACAGGACATTGCAAATGAACATTGGTACATTCTAGAAGTCCTTACATCACCTATTATGCTACAGGTCCAAACATTCTTCACCATCAGCCACTGCCAATCCAGATTGTCTTTCTGTCTTTTCAACAATGTCCTAGAGACTGGCATCATCTCATACTGGATGCCGGGGGCAATTTCACAAAATAACACCTAACGTTGACAATAAGCCGTCTAACTGTTCATAGTGTCGTTGTGGAAAGTCCAAGTACTCATAAGCAAGATGCGCAAGAGGTTACTTTCATGTTGAACAAGACAATCCCATACAGAAATTCCAGTTCAGAGAACATCGTCTAAAAATGGAAAGCTATTGTTGTCAAACACTAGGCAGTGTAGTGACTACTGTGTTCCAACTTTGAAAAAATATTCGCTACAGTATACTGCACAGCACACTACAGTGCATCAACTCGCAGGAGTACCGAAGGCCAACCGATGTGCAGAGTGATCTCCATTCTATGACGTCACACAAATATCAAGCTGATCTTTGACAGTTTTACAAGCTTATAGAGGGGTTGGAATATGGGACAATTTTAAACCAACTTAAATTGCTTAACTTTAACTTACTGTACAGTATAGATTTCTCTTTGCAATGATACTAAATTTAGACATGTCTAGAATTGATAAACAGGGACTTTAAGCTTCTTTCCTCAAATTTGGACACCTTGTATTTAAACTGACAAGATACTATGTTTAGTTTGTCTCGTAATGGGACAGTGATGAAAGGATGGGGAGGACCACCTGACTGCTACTATGCAGTTCATTTATAAAGAGTACTGTGATATAGTTAACATCAAAGTGGTAAATATCTGTAATAAAACAGAAACATTAAAAAATATTCAGACTCTGTAAATTGCAGAAAAGACATCACTATGATGAACATCTGTAAACAATTAAAAAGGGAAGGAAAGAAGCAGAAAACTATGCAGTTCACAAACATGACAAAAACAAAAAATAATAAGCACCAAGTATTTACAAGTAGTAGAGATAATGCACTGCTCCCTATTACTACTATGTAGTACAAATCCGAGAACCCAAAAAACTGCCTGACACCCGCAGTGTTGTTCCCCTCGATAGATGACAAAATTCATGCTCTTAACCACCAGCAATGTTAACCCTGCCAATAGATAAGAGAATTCACACTACTGTGCCAATAGTTGAGGGAATTCATACTGCTAATCACCAGCTGTGTTAACCCTGCCAATAGATAAGAGAATTCATACCACTAACCACCAGCAGTGTTACCCCTGCTAACAGATGAGAGAATTCATACTGCTAATCACCAGCTGTGTTACCCCTGCTAACAGATGAGAGAATTCATACTGCTAATCACCAGCTGTGTTACCCCTGCTAACAGATGAGAGAATTCATACTGCTAATCACCAGCTGTGTTACCCCTGCTAACAGATGAAAGAATTCATACTGCTAATCACCAGCTGTGTTACCCCTGCTAACACATGAGAGAATTCATACTGCTAATCACCAGCCGTGTTAGCCCTGCTAACAGATGAGAGAATTCATACCATTAACCACCAGCAGTGTTACCCCTGATAACAGATGAGGGAATTCATACTGCTAATCATCAGCAGTGTTACCCCTACTAACAGATGAGAGAATTCATACCACTAACCACCAGCAGTGTTACCCCTGATAACAGATGAGGGAATTCATACTGCTAATCATCAGCAGTGTTACCCCTACTAACAGATGAGAGAATTCATACCACTAACCACCAGCAGTGTTACCCCTGATAACAGATGAGGGAATTCATACTGCTAATCACCAGCCGTGTTACCCCTGCTAACAGATGAGAGAATTCATACCACTAACCACCAGCAGTGTTACCCCTGATAACAGATGAGAGAATTCATACTGCTAACCACCAGCAGTGTTACCCCTGATAACAGAAGAGGGAATTCATACTGCTAATCACCAGCAGTGTTACCCCTGCTAACAGATGAGAGAATTCATACCAATAACCACCAGCAGTGTTACCCATACTAACAGATGAGAGAGTTCATACTGCCAATCACCAGCCGTGTTACCCCTGCTAACAGATGAGAGAATTCATACCACTAACCACCAGCAGTGTTACCCCTGATAACAGATGAGGGAATTCATACTGCTAATCATCAGCAGTGTTACCCCTACTAACAGATGAGAGAATTGATACTGCTAATCACCAGCTGTGTTACCCTTGCTATGAAGGAATTCAAAACGTCATGATTCAAATTATAAAAGTCACTCTAACATTTCTGTCACTTTCATGTTAACATTTATTGTTACCTGTTACATGTTACAAACACTCATTCTGTGTTTGAGAACACATTATAGATGCAAAGAACTCAGACACCTTCTCACATAACACACTGTAACATTTGGGCTGATCATAAAACTGGCTGCATAATTCTATAATTCCTAACAAGTCATGCACCTGAGCGGAAATACTGTCTATTTGTGTTGTGCATGGCTCATTAGATTAGTAATAAAATATAGAGTGGAAGCATTGTCACATGAAACAGTCACATACAATAACATGATTAAATGCACAATTCTTAATACAGCATATGGCTACATAACTGTGCTTGAGTAAGTATGTATATTATTTTGAATCATAGCAACAGCATGAAAAGATAGCTGTCACTATGATGTACTTTAAAAAATTTACATTTGGTTCCTTTTCACTGACTGAGGCATTGGTTTTGGCAGACTCATTAAGGTATTAGCTACATAGGTTTAAGACAACCTATTTTGCACTGAACATAAAAAGAAATTAATTTCACCATAAAAGATGATTTTAGTAGTAAGATAAAAACTATCATTATCTCCGATGGTTTTAGCAGTAAGTTAAGAACTATCGTTATCTCTGATCGGGCAGAAAAATGTGTTGCAGCTGCATCACCGAGAGAGTGCTGTCATCACAAGACATCACACGGTGTAAAACTGAGTGGCAGCAGATGACTGGATTTCAATTTGGCCCATCTTAAACTGCAACCTCTTAAGCCATTTAAGGAGCATAGTGGAGTGGTATGACATCACATCTCCCTTGGCTGGATTTGGTGGTGGCCAGTTCTCACAGTTTTGAAGTCGCACCTGAAGGTTTCCTTGAAGCTGTTTGAAGAGAATACTAAGATGGCCAGGGATGATGTTAACTAATGAAATGAACACAACAACAAAGCTGCTAATAGCTGCTGTGTAAACATGAAATTAGAAAAAATGTGTCAAACACCAAGTGTTTGTCCTCTTTGAACATATTCAATAGTTCAAACAGATTAATGGGATATTACAGCTGCCTGCACTGACTGCTACACAACTCTTAAACTGTCACAATTTAGATCTAAATGATAACTCTATAAGACCACAGACTTCTAAAGCAGTTACATGTCTTTTCTTATTCTCCTCACCTCTAATATGCTGGTTGACCACTATTAGGGTTCTGTCCAGTACTGAATGCACTCTATAGACCACATACAATATATGAGGTCAGTCCAAGCTAGCATTCTTCAAATATTTTATTAAACAATTACACATGCTGACCTTAGATGATCTTTGATATCCACCAAAAGCAAAAGTGTTAACTTTTTGAACTCAGTACTGGAACGTATAGTTACAAAGTGTGACATCAGTCTAAACTTTCATTCTTGAAACATGTTGTTTACAAGAGGTATCACAAATACACACAAGCATAGCTATCACAATTAATGAAAGCCTTTTCATCTAAATCAAAAAGGACATATAAAAAGCAAGTCCCTAGATTAGATACCATTTTAAAGTTACTTTCAGTGTATGTTTCTATTAAGTTTCATTTTTAATTGGGTCAAGTACAATTTTTTTTTTCTTTCTTAATGTATTTGCAATCATTTCGGTAAACAGTCAAAGGATCACATTAGCTACATTTGCAGCTGCCATTACCTTTGTAGGATAGCTGAAGAGGATTTGAGTCCAGAGAGGAAACAGCTGAGAAGAGAAAATTAAACAAAAATAAAAACTTATGGGATTTAAAAATATCATACTGAAAAAAGTTGTAATGCCTTTCATAGCTCACACATGATGTATCCAAGAAGCAGGTGGGACAGCTGGACTTTCAACAATTTTCTCATTTACCTGCAAAACAGGATGATACTCAAAATGGCATGCATGGCAGTATGTGACATTTAGGAATGATCTGCAGGCTTCATGGAAAATAATGATCAGGTGAGGATCAGGGTCATGTAAAGCCAAAATTGTTTCCCCATTTTACTAAGAAGACAAAATACCAAACATGATATCACATAATACTTGGCTAGTAATGGCATGACCCTGGGACATTTGCAAAGACATAGTTACTGTGTACGTTTGAATGGAGATCATCATAACACATCAAGAGAAGATCAACAACACACTGTTTAATGATCACCACTACACACCATATGGATATCATCAATAATACACATTAATACACACTGTAGGGAACTGATGATCAACACCAACAACATATGATCATGATTACCAGTGTTTGAGGACTCAAAATCAACCTCAGCATGAGGCCAGAAGTAATACATAAAATCCAGAGCTGTTTATAGTAAACCATCAAATGTATGCAATACATGGTCACGTTTCCATGAAGAAATATCAAAGTTGAAACTGACTTTCCAGAAGTCCAATGACTATCCTTATGGGATTTTTTTATGACTATCCAAGGAAATTCCTTGACAAACATGTACTTAAAACGAATGCAGTAACCAGAAGAGGAAAATAAAAAGGATTTTGCTTATGTAACAAGTATCCCTTTTGTTAGCTACCCATCTCTGATCTTAAAAAAAGTCTCTGCTTAACAGAGTTAAGGATATTCACAAGAAATGACATACCGTATTTAAAACTACAAAGTAAGTCACTATTTCTGATGAAAGATAACATCCCAATCAGCTTGAAGACAAATACCAATTATCTTTTTCAACGTTCTAACACTGAATCTTTCATTGGTAAGACCAAACATCATTTGTCTACCAGGTTTTGAGAGCATCTATCTGGCCAATCAGCCATCCATGACCACACACTCAACTGTAAAGAATGCAGGTTCTCTGACAGTTGTAACTTTTCCATACTAGCAACTCAAATTTTGAAACAAAAGGAAAAGGTCTGTTCATAGAGAGGTACAGACTTTCCCTTAACACCCAATTATATTACCATGGATCTCCCTACACACCTTCTGTATTTTGATGTATTTTGTTTTTATATATTGCACCTTTCCATGGACTAAGAATTTTCAAACTTCATTTATATTTCTGCCCCTGATGAGGAAGAAGTGATTCTTCAAAAATGTTTGTGAAAACAAGGGATTTAAAGAACACTTTTGCATTGATTTGCTCTTTTGTTTGGTTTTACGAATGTTAAGCTGTTTCAAAATCATACTCTTGCTATTATTAGCATCAAGTGTGCATTAGCAATACATAAGCATAATATCTCTTCAACAAAGAGTCTTAGTTTGCGACAGCAATGTTATGCAGAGTGGCAAAAATTAATCGTCTGGCTTTGCTGACACTTTATGACAGTGGTCATTGGTTACAATGCAACTTTGACCTAGAGTTTCTTGTAGTCCTGATATTATTTCAACATTTGTAAGTCTAGGCCTACTCACAACATATAACTAACGCAGTATTACTACCTACTGCATTGCTTGAACCAGAATGCAGAAATGCATTGTGGTTTCAATGATCCAATTAAGAGAACTTTTTGCGCAATCTGATATAATAGCATTAGTATGTGTCATATTGAGCTACATTTGCTTTATATGAAATATGAGATCTGCACAAAGCTTCCTTGCTTGAGATTGTATCTACATGTTCACAATTTGATGCTTGCTGACATGGAATGACCTTCTACCTCCATTACAGACTAACGTTCTTGTGCCAAATGAGATACAACTACACATTGAATATGACATCTGTCCAAGCTTCCCTTCTTGAGATAATATGTTTATGAAAATTCCACACTGTGACCCTGTTGACCACAAATGACCTTTGACCCTCACTAAAGAAAATGAAAATTTTTATAAATTCAATGAGATAAACCTACAATCTAATTGGGAGATCTGTTCAAGTTTTCCTTCTTAAAATGTTGTTCTTATATTTTCACAATTTGACCCCTGTTGACCCCAAATGACCTTTGACCTCCACCAAAAACAATAGGGTTCTTCTACTTGATGTGGTACACCTACAAATGAAACATGAGATTTGTCCAAGCTTTGCTTCTTGAGATATTGTGTTTACAAGATTTTCACAACTTGACCCCTGTTGACCCCAAATGACCTTTGAACTCCACCAAAAACAATAGGGTTCTTCTACTTAAGGTGGTACACCTACATATTAAACATGAGATCTGTCCAAGCTTTGCTTCTTGAGATATCGTGTTCACAACGTTTTCACAATTTGACCTCTGTTGACCCTTAATGACCTTTGACCTCCACCAAAAACAATAGGGTTCATCTACTCAATGTGGTGCACCTACATACTGAACATGAGATATGTCCAAGCTTCCTTTCTTGAGATATCCTGTTTACAAGGTTTTCACAATTTGACCCCTATTGACCCCAAATGAAACTGGACCTCCACCAAAAATAATAGGGTTCTTCTTCTCAATATGGTACACCTACATATCAAATATGAGATCTGTCCAAGTTTTTCTTCTTGAGATACAGTGTTTACAAGGTTTTCACAATTTGACCCGTTGACCCCAAATGACCTTTGACCTCCACCAAAAACAATAGGGTTCTTCTACTTGATGTAGTACACCTACATACTGAATATGAGATATGTCCAAGCTTCCCTTTTTGAGATATGGTGTTTACAAGGTTTTCACAATTTGGCCCCTGTTGACCCCAAATGAAACTGGACCTCCACCAAAAACAACAGGGTTCTTCTTCCCAATATGGTACACTTACAAACCAAATATGAGATTTGTCCAAGCTTTCCTTTTTGAGATATCGTGTTTTACAAGGTTTTCACAATTTGACCCCTGTTGACCCTAAATGACCTTTGACCTCCACTAAAAACAATAGGGTTGTTCTTCTCAATATGGTACACCTACATACCACATATGAGATTTGTCCAAGCTTCCCTTCTTGAGATATCGTGTTTACTAGGTAGCGCGTCACGGACATACATACACACACACACATACACGCACACACACATATGCATGATTACAAAGGTTATGATTATCATCACAACCAAAAATCAGTTCTATTAACCTATAATTATTAATAAGCAGGTGCTACTTTCTGAGATTCTATGGTTTTTGTCTACAGTACCTCAAGAGACATTCTCTCTATTATTCCCACAGAATGCGTTTTTGTTTTTACATTTTGAGAGCGGGTTATCATTGCAGAATATATGGGTAACCCTGACACAAACTTTGCGAATTGGATTACTGTATATGTTGGTGTGTATATCAAAATATAAGTTAGGCTAGCCTACATCATTAACATATTGTAGGACTAGAAGCGGCCGGTCCCTTGGCTTACAGCAACCTAACATTTTGAAAGGGGAAAGATAATAGATGCTACCACAGATATCACATCACTGACATTCATTTTGGGGATGAGGAAAAGCAGGAACGGGTGTTTGACTGACTAGCAGTAATTTGGGAGATTATTAAACTTCCTACCGCCAATCCCAATTACTCAGTTCCTTTTGGTTTAGGTCAGTTGACTAAAAATGTACTTAGGCTATGGGAACAGTTTAATCTGTAAGTCACCAACAAGACCATCAAACTATATGAACAACAAAACTCATGCAAATGAAGCATTTCATGAAGGGGAAGTTCACAACAATTTAAGCAGATATTGCTAAAAATGGATAAACACTGACATTAGTAACACCACATCAATTAATATGATTCTAGTCTCAGCTTAAGTTGTTGGTGATTAAGAGAACATTACCTGCAGCAAAATAAGGAATTGATTGACCTTTGCAAATGTATAAAGCACTAACACAAATTTAAATATCTGTCAGTGTGTATCTTATCCTAACCTTTGTGGACTATAACACTAAACCAGCCAAGTAAACCACCTTCTGAACTAGATCTGGATAACAATATTTGTGTGGAATTTTCTTTAGATATGTATTTCCAACCCAACTTAGTGGCCCATAGCGTGTATTTTCTGACAACTGCCCCCCCCCCCCTTAAAGGGTTAGGGGGAAATTTCTACAAATCTAAATTCTTACAACTGTTTCATGATAAATCATAAGGATACAATGTATAGCCGGCAAGACAGTACAGTAGTTCACAAAGTTGTGAAGAGTGCTGGCTATGCTAGGTCAACTAAGGGCAATTCTACAAGGGTGAAAGAAAGTACACTATTAAACAACGCTTGATGGAGTGCTACTATGAGGCTCAAGATTGCTAAAGAGTGCTGGCTCCCATTGGCGCAGGGAAAACCTGCCCCAAAAAAGGAAGAAATAGGAACAGGGTAATTACCTGCATATAAGACTATAACAAATGAATTGAGCCAACTCATGTTCGGCTATGACTACCCGAGCAACTGTAATTAATATTTGTCTTTAACTATGTATGTCTTTCTTCAAACTTGGGTCTAATTAAAAAAAAACACTCCCACAGTCACTACCTATAGGCTGTAGTGTATTGTGTTATGTGTTAAAGACAGTAAAATGCATCAAGTTTAGTCTGTTTGCCTATAGCTACTCTTACATCCATATACAATAGAAGTAAATGATAAAATTGACCATTTTTAACCGATAAGGCGAAAATTCAAAGCAGCTCTGATTTTGAACAGCTTATAGGCATAAAGTAAAGGTAGCACAAAGTGCAATTTACACAGAGCATATATCTGAGTGTGTAAAGCAGCTTGAATTGGTCAGCAGCTACTTCCAGGTGACCACCGAGTCCAACAGTATTTACATAACTTTTCATACTTGTTTTTTTCTTATAGAAAAGCAATATTGAGGCCAGAATCATGAATGTAATGCTGGTCTTGGTTTTTAACAAGGCAATGAATTTATTCCCATCCCCCTTGCCCCATTTGTTCTGAGAACAAAATCCAGTGATTTGAATTTTGTAACTATGGTACTCACCACGCTTACTCTGAAAATAAGTGAAAGTGTGTGCACAGTAACGTGTGAATGGGATGAAGACATGAAAACTGTAAGTCATGACATAACTATGGTGTACTATAAGTAAAAATAATTAAAATATTGAACAATGTAGGATTTATAGTAGAAAATATGAATAGTGACACATTTGGGCAATATTCGTCTGAATGTTATTAAGTTAATGTTGTGACGTACATACTGAAACCATGGCTGGCCCGTAGCTGGTATTCATGAAAGTAGTTAACTAGAAGACTTGTTGCTTCACAATAACAATTTGGCAATTAAAAAAAATGACAAAGAAGACATCACCTTTATACACTGCACAGGAATCTACTATATGCAAAAGCAACTTGATGGCAAGAGTGTGGCAGTGATGAAATATGCAGTCTATACTTGCATTTTTGTTTTTCAGTAGTAGTTCACCCATCGAGTGTGTCTTTGGTAAGTGGCATTATCATGAGTCCATTTCAAGTGCAAAGTCATCCTCACCTGATGTTGGAGACTAACATTCCTCAAATGTAGCAAACAGAATCATTTAAACCTGCTTAAGCTTAATCGGCATCGTGAGCCACTACGATAACAGAGAACTGAAGCAATAACAGTGTATCTGTTGTTGTTCAGTTGAACATTTCTTCCATTTTCCTATAAAGACCTATCTATTTATTGATTTACATCTCTTCCACAGTTTTTCATGTATTGATAATACACATACATGATTAACTGATCCAACATGATTGCCACTATATTGGATATTGTGCCTTTAAAAGTGTTGCAAGTTACTAGTTAGCAGACCCGTATTAAAGACAAATACTAGTTCCTACACTACAGTAGACCTCTAAGTCATATGACATTGTAAAATTTTATTGCCAGCTTTGAAATATGTTGACTTGGACTCAGAGGGTAGTGACTTGGATTCGGAGGGTAGTGACTTGGATTCGGAGGGTAGTGACTTGGACTCAGAGGGTAGTGACTTGGACTAGGCCTTGCTTTTTGAGGAGGATGACCTGGACTTTGACTTGGCCTTGGATTGTGATGACTCAACTACAACACTGATGATTACATCAGAGATCATCATCACACACAAAATCAACATCATTACACACAATATGGAGATCATTATCATGCACTACATGGATATCCTCGTAATAAGAATACTAGCTTATTATATAGTGCAAACAAAGTTTTAACACATCATCATTACATATGGATGGAAAATCATTATTGCATATGAATGGTAATCACCATATACACACATGTACATACACTCACTATACACAATAGGGTATCATGACGTGTTCTCTCCGAAGGGCACTGAGTTTGCACCTTCTGCTTGTCTTCACAAAATCGTCTCATCGAGCATGCACTATCAGTTAGATGATCCCAATTAATTAGCCCACAGTTCACCTGGCAATGTGTAAGCAGTTTTACTGCCTCTGTTTGTCACAGAACAGTCCATTGTCTTGGTGAGAACAACCTCTAGTAAGAGCAAGTGGGCTTAACCACAAGTTTTGTAAATGGTGATGAGCTGGAGTGATCAGGCAGGTGGGATCAAAGCACCCTTATCTAGCAGGCTCAGTATTGTCTACATCAAAAGACCGTCGGTCGGCGGAATTTGCTAGAGAACTTCACATCAGGCTTAACACCTAATGATTATCATTACACACATTATGAATATCATCATCACACACTGTACGAAGGCAATCATTTCACACCACATGGATACCATTAATACCCATTATATGGAGATCATACACACAATGAAAATTACCACTACACACTGTATAGAGATCATGATTTACACATACACTATGTGTAGATCATTAATTAAGGGCTTCTTCACATATCTAAACGGCAGGAATCGTAGAGCCGCACAGCTCCACATTTCTGCTCATTATGCAGCCTGCATATCCCACACACTTCAGTGCACATAGCCACAGAACGTTCTTGAAGTTAATGAGCACTGAGCTATTGTACTTTGCCTTATCTGTGGTTTTAAAATTACAATTGCGCACTGATGGACAATCTCTAAGCTTTGGTTCCGCTACCTGATTCTATTCATAGATGATCACAAAGGCAAATTTGACAGTACAAAACCTCTGAAACTGCCAGTGACTGTTAGTGTAGACTGATGTTCTTACGTGGACTACGTAAATCAAAGAGCCATACATGAGTATATTTACTATAACACCATAGATAGGGTAGTTCGATCGTAGCGTTTTGGCTGTAAGCATAATCTTTCAAAATTCCCTGTTGTTAGTTTCCACAGTGAGTCGTTTTCACTCCATGGTACACATACATATGGTACTGGTGGGACAGACCGAACATTTTACCGCCATTTCACGTACATGGAGTGCTCTGCATCTACTGGGGCCTTTTAAGAATGTATACGCACATATGCTTAGAAGTATACCACAGAGGCCTTCAAGTCTAAGCTTCATGTGTTACAATCCAATTGAGTGAGGATACCCAGAGGTTATCTCAGCTGCATGCCATTTGCTCTAAACACATGGATCGTTAACTCCTGGTGTACAGTAAACAAAGATTACCTATGCCCTGCAGAACTACCCATGTGTCAGTGCAATGGTTTAATACAGCAGGTAGATGTACAGTATCAAACAGTACATGCACAGCTTGTTCACACACTATTGTAGAGTAGTATCTGTGAAACAACTTCCTTGCAAGGCTGGAAATCAGGATGTCAAAACAAGAATTTACAAAGATATTAAAGATGCCAAAATCCAGCAATCGACATCAGATGATGACAGTCCTGGTTCAAACAGCCAGAGACGCTCATGTACACTCTATACGGAAACCACCACTGGCTATATGGAGAGAATCATCAACATCATCATTTGCTGTATGGGGAAAATCATTACACACTGTATGGTGATCATTACATGCTATAAGGAGATCATCATTACACATAGATCATCATCATACACTATATGGGGATCATCACCAACTAAATGGTGATTATAACTCCCTACAAATCTACTCTAAATCTATGTCTTTTTTATTGTCCACAAAACATCACTGTCAACTATCAAGAAGTAACATCAAACAAAAATAGCACCAATAGGACATGTCTCTATACACATTAAAATAACATAACAACAAACCTTAGCCAAAACAGATGAATTGCATTCTTGCAACGCCTCCATCAAGCTTAAAAAATGAAGGTTCACCATGTCTGCCAACTGAAAATCAATGGAAAACAAGCCTGGATAAGACTAAACAGATCATTAGAAGCAATAGGTGTGAAAAAAACATTAATAAGAGTAACAAGAGATTTGCATATAATAACAGCAGGCAATCCACGGAGTTGAAAATCTCATCCCTATCATTTTGCATGGTCATTTGATACCCATCATTTCATGTATTCCCAAAGTGCACCAAGCTGTACGTTCTCATCTAGAAGTGCTGAATATTCAAGTTACTTAGGGGTTAGGTACTGCAGTACACTACAGTGTGCGTCGAACGGCACAAATACCTGCATGTGGACACTCCTGTGCCTAGAAATAGTGTGCACATCAAAACTATTCTCAGAAAATGCATGTGCATCAAATTATTTCTCAGATCCGCACGGTCCATCACTCTGTATGTTTTGTAACAACCTGGAAAGCGTGTTGTGTTCAAATTTCTTTACAGTCTACAAATATCCCCAAACTCATCTGGTTTGGTTAGTTACGAACAACTCACGTACCTGTCACAACACAACAAATGCCATGCACAAGGCCCAAACCTCCAGCACACATCCCTTGACAAGGTGTGTAAACCATGTGCATGCAGTAATATGAGACACCAAAACAAAATACAAGATGCAATTTATGCATTACGTAATACATACGGGCAACAAATGCATGACCTAACGTGCACATGACGTAAAACATACTATGTGAGTTTAACACACACGAGTAACACATGCACATGAAGCTACTATATAAATGTAAAACATCATTTGCAAAGTTAATTTAAGGAACATACGTAAATATTTGCAAAATAAACTGTCAAGGATGCCTGGGGGCCAATTCACCGTAACAAATTTAGTGAAAGCCCAGGCATCGCCGTGTTGGAAAAGACTGGCTGGTATAAGTCCCTTACAGCCAGGGTAAATAACCCACCATCTTGTTGTGTCCCATCCCTCGTGGGAGGGAGGAGGGAAGTGAGGTAGGTAAGTGAGTCATATATAAAACCAAACCAAGTGAGTTTTGGGATATTTACTTCATGCCCCACTTACCTGTCTCAACACAACAAATGCACTGAGTAGCACCATTACAGTGGTGAGAGGTCCAAGGGGCAGGAGCTACACCCCCTGAACTCCCAACACTGCACGTCCAAAAGCTGCTTCAGATGCTATTTTGTCAGTGAGGTAGCACTCTACAAGGTAATTGGGGTTTTCCAGGCCCCCCCCCCCCCCTGCTTTAAAGATATTGTCTATTGAGAGTCCCATGAAGAGCACTGAAGAGGTCGCTAGTCCTCGCACATCATGAACTCTTGCTTTCCCCCTATAGACATGGAGGGTGATAAGATCCACTAACCACCTAGAGAAAATGTCCTTGGAGGCTGGGGAGTAGGTAGAATAAATAGCCTCTGTGATTTTCTGAGGCCCTCCATTCTTTCCAGGTACCCCTTTTAGGCCCTGACTGGACACGAGCTTGTCCTCTACCATGGCTGAGACTGTTTTAAAGCTCCAGAATGAAGACATCCACCGGGATGGATGTCAGTGTCTGGTTCTTGGGGACAAAGCTGAGGTCTGGAATCAGGCCTACCTGGTGATTCTCGAATCTGCCGGCAGTGATTTGGGCTGATGGTTAAGTTCAGCAGACACGTCATACGACAAGCAGATGCCACGGCGATCAGAAGGAAGGTTTTCTTCATCAGGTCGTGGAGGCTAACTGTTTGTGTAATGACTTGTCGCCTGGGTGAGAGAGCATCAGACCGCCAAAAGGTCCCAGCAGGGGCTAGTTGCACTCTAGGTGGGTGTGAGTACAGAATGCCCCTAGAAGCTGGGTAACGACTCTGTCCTATGGAGGACCCATCTGAAATCCCTTGTGTATGGCTGCTATAGTGCTGACCTGTAGTTCCGAATGGTAGAGACTTGTTTACCCTCTTCAAAAAGAGTCCAAAGGAACAAGTAAATCTCCGTCACAAGGGTCTAGGTACAAAAGACATCCCTGGGTTGAGCCCAGGCAACAAATCGCTGTACCCGTAAATCGTACGTACCAAGTGTTGATCCCCTTCTAGACTTGGCTGCAAGGGAAGCTAAAAACCCCTTCTCTCTAAGGGATTCCCCGATAATCTCTAGGCAAGAAGCAATGTTCAAACCACATATGTTGGTACTACTTCAGACCCAACTGATTTCTAACACCAGGCTTGTACTTTGAATATTTATTGAAATATTTTTTTTTTCCTAATTTTAGAAGATATTTCCTGAAAATTAGAATGATGACTTGCATACAAAATGTCTCTATCTTTAAGGAGCCATGAGAAGCGATGGGGGAGAAATTCTTTAACACAGGCATGATGGATACTTTTCATAACTTGATGAGTGGGTTGGTCATATTGAAAGGAAGAACTGTATTGTTTGAGGGTGGAGGATAAAGGTCAAATGGGATGACCAGATAATGTTTTCCATTGCTTATCAAAGAATCAAACTGACAAAGAAACAAACTGACAGAGGTTATTTTCAAATGCCACACACTGGGATCACTTTGTTAACAAAATATGTTAGCAAATCTGTAAAATAAAAATGCTTAGATGAAAAAAATATTTAAATGAACTAAAATTTTCTGAAGGTGTGAAAATAATTCCCAAATGTATGAATGTAGTTTTGACAGTTCCAGGAGTTATTTAAAAATTGCTCCTTTTTTTTAGTAAGTAGGAAACTGTTTGCAAACATTTCAAAAAAATAAAACCCTACAACAGATTTTTTAAACATGCAAGAATATTTTTCGACACCTTGAAATGATTTGAAGAGATTGCATAGGGTAGGTCACTTCATGGGGCTTTTCATCATTAGGAGTACATCCTCATTAGGGATTTCACATTAGCCGTGTTCCCATTTGAGTGAGCGCAGTGGATCAAGATCTACCTCGCTAGATCAAACTCTAATGGGAACGCGGATCAACAACGCTCACTCAAGATCAAGATCCACCGATTTTGATGCACCCATCGGGGTAGATCAGATCGACCGCTCTCGATCAAAGTTCGTAATGTGAACACATCAGTAGATCAAGTGACCCTGGATCTCCGGTTTATTCCTTCCCGGCATGCATTTGCTTTCCGGTGGCAAACGCGGGTAATTAGTTCTAACATAAGCCTCGCTGGGCACGTCACTAGTGGGGCAAGTGTATACACCATAGTGCAGTAGTGTAGTGTACATGTACTGCGCACATTTTCTGCCTGTATTTCGCTACTGATTGACCGAGAAGGGGCTACGTTACTGCAATTCTGGTAATGGTACTAATTTAGAATCGGTAGCAATCGGACAAGGTATCAGGTATAATTAAAAGAACTAGCGAGCACGTTCATATGGTACGGATGTTAAAGTTGCGCCCTGATAATTTATAAGAAATTTGGTCTGTTCGTTGACTTATTTTCGGTATGTTGCTTTTTAAAACAATTTCTTCTTACATCTGCTCTGTTACCGATAAATTGAACCCCTGATATAAAGTGTATATAAACTGCCGAATGGCATTTTAGTGCAACAAGAGCAACATTCGTCAAGTGGTCAACTGCCTTCGATGTAATAAACTCTTAACTGAGATAGAAGCACGAGCAAACTTGCCAAACCAGCAATGTTTACCTCCATATTAAAAAACAAATGACGTTCTTGACATGTGTTAATACCTCACGCTCCTCAGTACGTCGTGGACGTGGGCCCAAAGTTAGTGCTAAGCTGCAAAATTATGATATGACCAATACTATGCTGCTGTTGTAGTGTGCATGCAGTTAGCAACACGCGCACATGTACATTTTTGTGATACAGTGCTAGTGTGCGATATCCGACTTGTAAACGTTGGTGACCTTTTCGTGCTTACGCAATGTGTTCATATAACATGTTGATCTACCGCGCTCACTCAAATGGGAACGCGGTTCTGGATCAAGTTATTCGACACCACTCGATGCAATAAAACCATGATCCACCGCGCTCACTCAAATGGGAACACGGCTAAAGAACTCAAGTCAGTGAAGCAAATAATGCTTCTTCACTCTCCCAGGTAATCCATGTAGCCAAGTGTGAACAATCTGACCACAACTGACTGGCTTGAAGTATGTGGATCTCCATCTCTGTACACTATAGCTTTGAGAAAGTAGCTCTGGTTTGCATTAAGTGTGCTGACTTGCTGTTGGTGAGATAAGCAAGATAGAGCTGACAGCTCAAGTTACTTTGTTGGATCATATGATACCCAGAAAATTTCTGTTTTTAAAGGTCTAACCCTGGCAAGAGATAACCCTTCCGCACACATAATGATGAAATTTATGCCCTCCTTGGGCTTTAGGTTGCTTGTTGCAATTTTTTTGGAATCAGGCCACACAATTGACAAATAAAGTTTTAAACATAAAAGTACAAATGTTTTTTGGAACACATGACGTTATCATCGTGCTAAAAAAGTGCTAAAGCGTTCAAAAGACCCTCTTTCACGCCCGATTACCCATGTATTACGATGGACATGACACCTAATACCCCTTGCCAGGCAGCTCAAGAAAGCCTAGACATTGGATTGACACACCTGAATGACTTTAGGAGAACTATGTTTAATTGACCATGTGGATTATCACAGCATGGGGTGATAAAACTGACCTAAGGGCATGACAATTTGCAAGAAGTTGAACCTCAGTAGAACAAAAGAAGACTGAGGTTGGAGTCAACCCCATTTTAACATACGAATAACGGCATGATTTGAGAATTGTTGCTAAAAAAATTTATCATACAGTATCACCAATCAAAATCCATACAGTACACCCATTAGCCATTAAATAAGCCATTTAATCCCATTAGCCATTTAATCTGCAAGGCTCATGCATGTCCCTGTAGCCCTAGGCCTGCTTCACCTCTCATGCACTTTCACTGAAATGTCAAATAAGTTGAGTTAGGAGCATCATACGAGGGTAGTACAATTTCCTGTTTGGTTTGTCACAAAGAGACCAATCCAGGTATTATAAAAGAAGTCACATAGGTCAAATGATGTGACTGTACGCACTTCACTTTGACAAACACATGTTTCCATAACACCACCCACTAATATGTATCAATACGTTTCATTGAAGAGATATCAATAATCATCACTTTGACATTTTCACCCATTCATATTAACCCTTTCATATTAATTAGGTTAATGCTACAATATCCCACCTCCCACCAATCTATATTACCCTAAAATAATAACACAGTTCTAAAACTAGATACCACCTTATAGCTTACTCAATGAAATCCATTTTTTTTTTTATTTCTGTTGATCCTGATGACCTTTGACCTCCACCAGATACTGTAAGGTTCATCTACAAAGTATCATACACATACACATCAAGTTTGAGAAAAGCTGAACACTTGGTTGTTGAGTTATATGCACACATACTTTGCATTCCAATGCATCACATACACACATACATATGCCAACTTGACTGCAAAGGTTAATTTGTAACATAAATTTGTAAGTAAACACTTCAAGGTGTGCACATCTCACTGAAAAAAATCATACATAACACATCAACAATAATAATACCAATCCTAAAGATGTACAGTAATGGATGAATCAGGATTAGATAACAGATCATTGGAAAGGTTTCACTGTACTTACAACCTTGGTATGTGAGAGCAGCTGCAGCACACCAGGAGTAACTCTTCCCCAGAAATCCATAATACTCAACATTGCACTGCTGTGATGCTCACTGCTAGCTGGATGAAGAGAACCTATCTGTTCACAGTACATGGTCCAAAGCTGCAAATAAAAACAACCACAATATCCTCATCACCAACTGTCTCTCTTACAGTGATAATAATAGTAGTAGTATCAGTAGTATTGGCAGTACTTAGCAGTTATAGTAGCATTAATAGTAGCAGTATTAATTAGCAGATGAAGTATACCACTAGTAGTGTTCAGTCAGTCTGTATGAGGGTATTGTATTTGTGATTTTTGCTGTTGTTGTCCTATTGTAGCAACACATTATACAACTGAACTTAACATAGGTTGCACCATCATCCCACCCCCCAATTCCCCTGATCCCCTCCTCCCCAAATGGTAGTGAGCTTACAATGATCAACCTAGCTACCCAAAGATGAATTCATTCCCTGCAAAGGTATAAACAAGCAGATTATATTATAATGCATCCTGTCATAATTGTGGCAATCTGTAACACTGAACACATATCTTGTATAGACCAGAATTAAGCCTTGATTAACATCAGACCAGATACCATTTCATAACAATGTTGTACTTCCAGTTAAAAGGACTCAAAGAGGTGCACTACTAGTTATCTGACTGCAGCTGATGCCTGAAAGCTCAATAAATTCTTCAAGCATGTACAAATCCCAATTAAGCAAGAGCCTTGATAGTGAGGTCAGCCAACATTGAAGCATACATTTTTGAGATATGCAAAATACATTCTAATGTGATCATGGTTCCCAACAAGTACATTCATATACATACCCAAGTTTAGGGTGCCGATCTGGGACATGGACTTTTCCTCACATAATCAGGGATATCCCCACTTTGCAGCTGATGTCCCCACTTTGCAGCTGATGTCCCCAGTATGTGGCATTTAATCTTGCACGTATCCCCAATTCACGTCAGAAACAAGATTGTGTGTATGCTTTTCACACATACACCCGTATACACAGAATAGGTTATTACAGTAGGGAAAAAATTAGATTGACCTACAAAGTTGAGGGTGCAAATCTGATACCCCAATTTGCATTATGTTAAAATATCCAGAAATGGGGATATAGCCCGGTTTTTGGCATAATCCCAGTTGCGAGCTCGAAGTTCTTGTCTGTGTCTTGTTCGGCACCCTTTACAGACCCACAGACACACCCACGCGCACACAATGATGAAATATTCATGTATTCACGCACACTGATCTTCAGTGCAAGTGTCTCCACAAGGCAGTTGTGATTGAGGGCAACATTTCAGATGCAAATAGTAAACTAAGTCAGCGTGACACACACATTTTACCCACATGTGCCACACTTAGGTCTCCATAAGGCCACCCTTGTAGAGACAATCCAAAAAGTGTTGAAAAACTATGCAAATTTACAATGTAAAATACAGTTATTACTGCACCCATGTTGGGGACATACCTTCAGCATCGGTGAGGCTGCACTCTTGTTGTGAACAAATCTTTAGCATGTGTGAGGCTGCACTCTTGTTGGGGATGTATTTTGAGGCGGCACCTGTGTTGGGAAAGCGTTTTGGGTCTGCTGCACTCGTGTAAGCAGTAGCGGTATACGGATACTATCAGCGTGAGTTCTTATTCCCACCATACCCATATTGGCAGCATGCGTTTTCAACAATGATACAAAACATATGTTTGCTATAATGTTACTCTCGTTTTGCTATATTTCCCTCTCATTTGCTATCATTTTTTTCTCACTGTGTTACATTTCACTTTTCATCGGCTGTGATTTTAGTCTCATATTAGTTACATTTCCCTCCCATTTGCTCACTTTTGTCTTTTTTTTTTGTTTTGTTTCTATGTTTCTGCTCTCTTATTTGTTGTAATGTTGTATCTATTTGTGCCCTTTCATTTTACATATTCTCTTCATCCCATTCTCTTTTATTACACAACCTGGTTGTATGATACACTCAATGAACAGCTTTTTAACCAAGCTCTCTTCTTTACCTTGTCTCCTCGATGACCATTATTCCTTAACTTGTAGACGTATGTTCTTCATCATTTGTATGTCAATAAAGATGTGGAATAAAATCAATGGAAACTCTGAAGATGACTGACTGGATAGCCACTAGTACTACCAAAGTAAAAACAATATACAATATCCCAACTACCCAAGGTTAATCTCACTAGTACTACTAAGGAAAAACAATATACAATCCCAACTACCCAAGGTTAATCCCACTAGTACCACTAAAGTAAAAACAATATACCATATCCCAACTACCCAAGGTTAATCCCACTAGTACTACTAAGGAAAAACAATATACAATCCCAACTACCCAAGGTTAATCCCATTAGTATTACTAAGTAAAAACAATATACAATATCCCAAATACCCATGGTTAAAGTTAATATACAATATCCCAACTACCCAAGGTTAATCCCAATAGTACTACTAAAGTAAAAACAATATACCATATCCCAAATACCCAAGGTTAATCCCACTAGTACTACTAAAGTAAAAACAATATACCGTATCCCAACTACCCAAGGTTAATCCCACTAGTGCTACTAAGGAAAAACAATATACAATCCCAACTACCCAAGGTTAATCCCACTAGTATTACTAAGTAAAAACAATATACAATATCCCAAATGCCCATGGTTAAAGTTAATATACAATATCCCAACTACCCAAGGTTAATCCCACTAGTACTACTGAAGTAAAAACAATATACAATATCCCAAATACCCAAGGTTAATCCCACTAGTACTACTAAAGTAAAAACAATATACAATATCCCGACTACCCATGGTTAATCCCACTAGCATTACTCAGTAAAAACAATATACAATATCCCAACTACCCAAGGTTAATCTCACTAGTATTACTCAGTAAAAACAATATACAATATCCCAACTACCCAAGGTTAATCCCACTAGTATTACTAAGTAAAAACAATATACAATATCCCAAATACCCATGGTTAAAGTTAATATACAATATCCCAACTACCCAAGGTTAATCCCACTAGTACTACTAAAGTAAAAACAATATACCATATCCCAAATACCCAAGGTTAATCCCACTAGTACTACTAAAGTAAAAACAATATACAATATCCCAATTACCCAAGGTTAATCCCACTAGCATTACTCAGTAAAAACAATATACAATATCCCAACTACCCAAGGTTAATCTCACTAGTACTACTAAGTAAAAACAATATACAATATCCCAACTACCCGAGGTTAATCCCACTAGTATTACTCAGTAAAAACAATATACAATATCCCAACTACCCAAGGTTAATCCCACTAGTACTACTAAGGAAAAACAATATACAATATCCCAAATACCCATGGTTAAAGTTAATATACAATATCCCAACTACCCAAGGTTAATCCCACTAGTATTACTCAGTAAAAACAATATACAATATCCCAACTACCCAAGGTTAATCTCACTAGTACTACTAAAGTAAAAATAATATACAATATCCCAACTACCCAAGGTTAATCTCACTAGTACTACTAAAGTAAAAACAATATACAATATCCCAACCACCCAGGGTTAATCTCACTAGTACTACTAAAGTAAAAACAATATACAATATCCCAACTACCCAAGTTTAATCCCACTAGTACTACTACAGTAAAAACAATATATAATATCCCAACTACCCAAGGTTAATCTCACTAGTACTACTACAGTAAAAACAATATACAATATCCCAACTACCCAAGGTTAATCTCACTAGTACTACTAAAGTAAAAACAATATACAATATCCCAACTACCCAAGGTTAATCTCACTAGTACTACTAAGTAAATACAATATACAATATCCCAACTACCCAAGGTTAATCCCACCAGTATTACTCAGTAAAAACAATATACAATATCCCAACTACCCAAGGTTAATCTCACTAGTACTACTAAGTAAAAACAATATACAATATCCCAAATACCCATGGTTAAAGTAAAAACAATATACAATATCCCAACTACCCAAGGTTAATCCCACTAGTACTACTAAAGTAAAAACAATGTACAATATCCCAACTACCCAAGGTTAATCTCACTAGTACTACTAAGTAAACACAACATACAATCCCAACTACCCAAGGTTAATCCCACTAGTATTACTCAGTAAAAACAATATACAATATCCCAACTTCCCAAGGTTAATCTCACTGGTACTACTAAGTAAAAACAATATACAATATCCCAACTACTCAAGGTTAATCCCACTAGTACTACTAAAGTAAAAACACGAGATAAACAAACTACAGGGTACATCATGAAACATCCGATAGCAAAGTCAAGCAATAGTATAGGCACATTTTTGTTCTCATTTTGCTATATTTCCCTCACATTTACATCATTTGATTATCATGTTACACATTTTCTTTGTATAGTTCTCATTTTTGCTACATGCATTCTCCTCTTATCCTTCTCTTTTCATCCTTCCCTTCTTCCATTAATTATTCAGCTATGATCACTGAATTAATAGCAGGTAACTAAGGAGACAAATGACAGATCCAAAAGATCAGCATTAACAAAAACAACCCTCACATCTTCCGCTACTTCAGTTTTATCATTATCTCCTTCTGTAAGTCACCTTCTAAGTTTCCATTTTATTTCACATCTGTATTGGCCATACAATGAAGAACATGTGCCTACAAATTAGCAATAACAGTCACTGAGGAGAGGATTTGGTAAAAAACAACCAAAAGTCAAAGGTCTTTGTGATTCCTTTTGCCATATCTTCTTTTCCCTTCCAAATACATGCATAACATCACTTTAAACAAAAGCGACCATGGGAGAAGGAAAGCCACCATAGCAAAACAAAAATGGAACACAAGAATGTAAACCACAAATGTAAGCCACATATGAAAATTGCACTAATTAATTATAATAATATCTGTTATTTAAACCAATGTAGCACAGTTGAGAGAGAGTTCCTGACATCAAAATGTTGTTAAAAGTCTGGAAATTGGCAACCTAAAAAATATTTCCCTGCTTAAGGGTAGTTTCCTTGGTAAAAGGTGCTAAAAACAAAGTACTTTGCTAATCCTGACAGTAAGGTGCTGACAAATAAGCAGCTGATAAATCTAAAAAGCTATGTAAAGTGAAATTCTGTATAAGCAGTGACAATTATGGAATATGCAATCACCGCAGTGGTTAGACAGTTACTCCACATGCACATTAAGGACATCTTTTTTCTTTATTTTTTAGGTAGTTTCATACAATCGTTTTAATTTTTTTCACAATTTACATTTAGACAGATATTGATGTAACATATTGGTTTACATGACACATGAAACATTTTTGTTTCAGATGACCCCACATGACCTCTGATCTCAAGATACACCCTCATCTTATTCACTTAGAAAGTCCTACATATCCTCGAAGGTTAAAGTTTGTGCAATGTGCGTTTCATGAGGTACTGCAAACGTGTTTTTTCTGTTTTCTCTACAGACTGCCTACAGATGACCTCTGGTAACCTTTGGCATCCACCAAAATCAATCCCAGTCAGAATCTTCAAATGTCTTGCACATTCCCTTCAAAAGATAGAGTGCTCGCAAGCTTTTTACATTATGACTCCTGATGACTCCAGATGACCTTTGACCTACAAGAATACCCTCACAATCTCACTTACTCAAAGGGCAGTACATACCACCCAAGTTTGAAAATGATGCAACTTGTCATTTCTGAGATACTGCAAACATAGTTTGTACACATTCTGCCTGATGGTGACCTCAGATGACCTTTGAACTTCACCGAAAACAATCCCAGCTGAGATCTCCATATGTTCTATCAACACACCAACTTTGACCCACCTTGCACGTTCCTTCAAAAGCTAGAGTGTTCACAAGATTTTGCTCACACACATACATACACACACCCACCCACGTCCACATGCACATACACTGAATCACCATCGCAAAGATTCCTTGCCCGCCTTCGGCAAGGAATCAAAAGTGAGAATGTTGAATGACAGCAATAAAAAAAATGTGCAAAATGATAATAAAATGAGAGCAAGTGAGCAGGAAATGTAAACAAATGAGAACATGAGAATTTTGCTGAATGAGAGCAAATGGGACGATGTACAAAATGATAAAATGAGGAAATGGGCAAAATGTGAGGGAAATGATACATATTTGTTGACAACTTTGTGTTTATCTTTTAAAAAAGTGCCAACAGGAAAGTACAGGTCTTGACCAAAAAGCTTTGTACTTTAGAACAAAGTTATTGATTAATTTTATATTTAGAAGATGGTTTGCTGGGATAGTCCTATCCCAACAAATAACAAATATATCAGAACTAATTGGTTTTGGAAGTGTTAGGTCAGCTGGTTCCTCAGATATGGTAGCATGATATGCAAAGCAAATTCTTCCACTTGAAGTTTGTAAAATGAGAGACAGGCCAGTGCAGTGGGCCTAGCTGTTTTGTTACTTTATCCGGATATCTGAAACAATGCACTACTTGCAAAGAAGAGTTTGTGTGTATAATTTTTGAAGATAAAAACAAAATGTAGAAATACAATTAAAACCAACCAAGCAAATGAAAAAAAAAACAATGAAAGAAAAAGAAACTACAAATTAGAACAAAATGATAGAAAATGAGAGGAAAATATAGCAAAATGAGAATGAAATGATAGCAAATGAGAGGTAAATATAACAGAAATGAGCATAAAACAAGGGTAGAATGAGTAAAGAGTGCAATTAAGAAGAAAATGGGGAGGAAACTTTAAGAAACTAAAAGCAACAGGGGCGGCAAAATGACCGACTCAACATGGGTGCAGTCATAAATGCCATCTGTAATGCAGCCCTGTGCTGGCCCAAAATGCCCTCTTGACAGAAGTTCTGACCCATTCCATCCCAAAACAAGGCCCAACGTGGGTGCATGTTGTCCCCATCACTACTTACATATGCACGTAAACAAACATAAACATATCCATGGAGGAGTGAAAAACCCACCTGACAGAGAATAAAGGCATGGAATAATGATGACATGTGAAGTACCGATGCCTTAGACTGTTCTGCAAAGCCAGCCAAGATGACTTGAACATGGTCTGCGATGTGGGTTCCAGCATCCAGCGGGACTGGCTGGGACAAAATCCCACTCTCCCCTGACTGGAGGCTAATGGCTGTGTGGGTCAGCGACCCCAGCAGTAACCAGGAGAGAAGGCGAACATGGGAGATGCAGTCAATGAACTCTTTAGGTCTGTGGAGACAATAAAAAGTGTAAAAATTTCAATGATCTAACAAGGGCAGGAGTGGGCAACCTTTCCAACCACAGGACCAATCATGTTGCTGTAACCCTCAAACAGGCATAAGTGAAACTGAAAGAATATGTGAGATATCACCTCAGCTTTTTCCATCTCTCCTGAGTCTTACACCTTCATCCAAGCTTCATTCACCTCTCCCAAGTTTTACACCTTCATCCCAGCTTCATCCACCTCTCTCTAGTTTTACACCCCCATTTCAAGCCTCAACCATCTCTCCCAGTCTTACACCTGTGTACAAACTTCATCCACCTTTCCTTAGTCTTATAATTTCATCCCAGCCTCAAAACCCTCTCGCATCTTACACCTTCATCCCAGTTTCAACCAACTCTCCCGAATCTTAAATCATCCCAGCTTCATCCACCTCTCCCCAGTATTACAGGTCTTTCAACTAGGCTTTATCCACCTCTGCCCAGTCTTACACCTTCATCATAGCTTCATCCACCTCTTGCTAGTCTGACACCTTCATCTAAACTTTAGCCATTTCAACTGGACAATGTTTTTCAAAGTGATGACCACCCCTTTCATGCAATTATTAACAATGCAGTGATATCCCTTAGTTGTAGGATGAGGCTGCCATGTACATATACTAATAGGTATATCTCCCCATTTATCCCTCCATGCATTAAACTCCAGTCTCTGAATTATAAACATTCTTGATCCTGCAACCTTTGAAACTTGATCCTTCTTTAACACTTTTATCCCAGTTACCCTACTGTATCCCTTTGCCATGTTTTCTTTATCTCTGTACATTTTTCTGCTTTCTTACTTACTTTTTAAATTGTTCTTCTGCAATGTTGTCTGTTTAATGTGTTTTTGCAAGCATTCAGTTACCCCTGTGGGGTTTAATAAAGTTGATATTATCTTTTATGGTATTTAATCAAACTCCCAATCACACACCTTCATCCCAACTTCAACCACCTCTCCCCAATCTTACACCTTCATCTCAGCATCAATTACTTCTCCCCATTCTTATACGTCTTCATCCAAGCTTCAACCACCTCTCCCCAATCTTACTCCTTCATCTCAGCATCAACTACTTCTCCCCATTCTTATACGTCTTCATCCAAGCTTCAACCACCTCTCCCCAGTCTAACACCTTCATGTCAGTATCAACTACTTCTCCCCATTCTTATACTTTTTCATTCAAGCTTCAACCACCTCTCCCCAATCTTACACCTGCATCAAAGCTTCATCCACTCCTCCTAGCCTCTGTAGAGTCTGCTTGGGCAGGAGAGTTTCTGTTCCCAATCTTGGTTCCAGCACCTCTGGAGGAACATCCATATATTTACTGTACTGCTCTTCTGAAGAGTGTTACTTTACTCCCCTCATTGATCGCTGCCCTCGCAGACTCTGGACACTTGTTTTGATTGTGCACACAACTTTTAACTCAAAACCATTGGTTTTCTGCTACTAAATTCGGTAGAAGCCAATCACAGTCATCGTGAGAAATGATGGGAGCGATGATGGAGAAAGGGTCCTATGACTGATTAGTTTCGTAAACATCATGGTAATTTTCTACTCTTCTTCAACAGTTTTTAGGTCTCTCTTAGCGGTATCCTATTTCAAACATAGGCAAATCTGGTGATAGGGTGAAAGGTAGCCTAGTTACTATTGTACTTTGAAAGTTTTGATGTCAAGGCGAAATAGGGGTATAGCAAAACTAAAATAAAGATTGTCAGATATTGATGCAATTTCTTCAAACACTTTACAAAACTCTTTTTTCATGATTCAGGGGTAAAAGAATTATGATAGTTCACACTGTACCATTGTTGTGCTATTATATAAATATAGCTCTTTTAAAAATGTCTTCCCTTCAAGACTGCTGGTATTAAACCAGTTAACAAGAGCATTCTCAATAGACTGCTGGTATTAAACCATTTAACAAGAGCATTCTCAAAAGACTGCTGGTATTAAACCATTTAACAAGAGCATTCTCAAAAGACTGCTGGTATTAAACCATTTAACAAGAGCATTCTCAAAAGACTGGTTATTTAACCAACTACCTGGAGCTCTTTTACAGTGTAAATACTACATCTTATCAAGAACACCATAGTTTCATAGAGGGAGCAGTTTCATAGAGGGAGCAGTCGTTTCGTTTTCATCCCAACCCTTCCAAGGATCAATAGTGTCTTTCTTTTCATGATATTCTGAAGCAGAGGTCAAGCTTAAGTTGAAGTCAAATTACAATGCAAGGATCACAAATAGGACGAACTGGAAATTGTTACACAGGCAGCACAAAAAGCTGCCAGGTGCAAGTTACGCATTCCTGATTTAACTTTTTTTTTAACTTTTCCTCCATGGTTTGCACTGGTTGTGTGCTCATGAAGTAAACTAGAGCACCAATGGTGCATAAGCTCAAACCTTCAACTAAGTGTCTGTAGGTTATGTGAAATCCTAGAACACCCAAAATTACTGAACACCATGTAGGTACAAAATCAAAATTGTACAAGAGAATCTGTAGGAGAAGCATTTTGCAGAATTTCCTGAAATAAGCCAAAGGGTCAGCATGGGACCATGCACCAAAATTCCTGAACACCCTGAGGGCATCCACTAATGGAGTATCATTAAGACAAACCATCAACATTGTAGAAAAGAATTTATAGGAAGAGAAGCATTTTGTAGAAGTTCATAAAATGGCCAAAGGGCACACAGGGCCTCGCACCCAAAATTCTTGAATACTCTGTAGGTATTACTATTAGAGTATCATTATGACAAACTATCAACATTGCACAAGAGAATCTGCAGAAGGAAGAGCATTTTGCAAAATTTCATAAAATTGGCCAAAAAGCCCACATGGGATTTTGCACCCAAAATTCCTGAACACCCTGAGGACTCAAAATTCCTGAACACACTGTAAGTGATACCACCATTGGGAGTATCATCATGATAAACCATCAACATGGTGCAAAAGGATCTGTAGAAGGAGAAGTATTTTGCAAAATTTCATAAAATGGGCCAAAGGGCCCACATGGGACCATGCACCCAAAATTGCTGAACACCCTGAGGGCATTACCAATGGAGTATCATTATGAAAAACCATCAACATGGTACAAAAGTATCTGCAGAAGGAGGAATTTTGTAACATTTCATAAAATTGGCCAAAAGGCCCACATGGGACCTTGGACCCAAAGTTCCTGAACACTCTGAAGGTACCACTATTGGAGTACCATTATGACAAACCATCAACATGGTACAATAGAATCTGTAGAAGGAGAAGGAGTTTTGCAAAATTTCATTAACTGGTCCAAAGTGCCCACATGGGACCTTGAACCCAAAATTCCTGAACACTCTGAGGGTTTTGCCCATATAGTATTATTACAACAAAGCATCAACATTGTACAAGAGAATCTGCCAGAGGAGGATTTTGCAGAATTTTATAAAATGGGGCAAGAGGCCCACATGGGACCTTAAACCCAAATTTCCTGAACACCCTGAAGGTACCACTATTAAAGTATCATTATGACAAACCATCAACCTGGTAAAAGAGAATCTGTAGAAGGAGGAGTCTTGCAAAATTTCATAACATGTGCCAAAGTGCCCACATGGCACCTTGAACCCCAAATTCCTGAACACCCTGAAGGCACCACTAATGGAGTATCATTATGACAAACCATCAACATTGTACAAAAGAATCTGTAGGAGGAGAAGCATTTGGTAGAATTTCATAAAATGGGCCAAAGGTCCCACATGGGACCTTGGGCCCACAATTCCTGAACATGGTCCCCAAATGGTTTTGGTTCCCAAATGGTCCACCACCCAAGGAACATTGTATGTAAGTTTCAAACAAATCCAAGAAAGCATGTAGAAGGAGAAGCATTTTGAAGAATTGTGGACAGATAGAGAGACAGACAGAGAGACAGATAGAGAGATAGACAGATAGAGTGATAGACAGATAGATAGAGAGATAGATGGATAGAGAGATAGACAGATAGAGTGATAGACAGATACAGAGACAGACAGATACAGAGACAGACAGATAGAGTGATAGACAGATAGAGAGATAGACGGATAGAGAGATAGAAAAATAGGTAGATAGAGAGATAGACAGATAGCGAGATAGACAGCTAGAGATATAGACAGATAGAGTGATAGACAGATAGAGAGATAGATGGACAGAGAGATAGACAGATAGACAGATAGAGAGATAAACAGATAGAGAGATACACAGACAGATAGAGAGACAGATAGACAGAGAGATAGGCAGATAGAGAGATAGACAGATAGAGTGATAGACAGATAGAGAGATAGACAAATAGAGAGATAGAGATGGAGACAGATAGAGAGCTAGACAGCCTGGATAGAGAGCTAGACAGATAGAGAAATAGACAGATAGACAGATAGAGATAGACAGATAGAGATAGACAGATAGAGAGACAGACAGAGAGACAGACAGAGAGACAGACAGAGAGACAGACAGAGAGACAGACAGACAGAGAGACAGACAGACAGAGAGACAGACAGACAGAGAGACAGACAGACAGAGAGACAGACAGACAGAGAGACAGACAGAGAGACAGACAGAGAGACAGACAGACAGACAGATAGACAGAGAGACAGAGAGACAGATAGACAGAGAGACAGATAGACAGAGAGACAGATAGACAGATAGACAGATAGACAGATAGATAGATAGATAGATAGATAGATAGATAGAAGGATATAGTGATGCCTCGCAATCGCGGAAGCTCACAAAAGCATGCAGGTATGCTGTGTAGGTACAAGACTAAGTTAGGCCTAGGTCTGATGTTAGTTCTTCATTTGCATTTCATTTCAAATGGGAAATACTTTAAAAGTTATACATAGTACATAGTATACAGCTAAGCATAATGTTAGGAACAGTAGTTTGTAAGAGAGTATCATGAGTATTGCTTAGCTGAGTACTTTTACCCTAGCTGAACTTCAAGACCACGTATAAATGTTGTTAACTATCACAATACAATTTACCTTTGATTCTTTGATGGAAGAAATCAAACAACCCAATTAATTCACAAGTTCCAGTATTATGTGGGCATATTATACAAAACTTTCTGAATGACCAGATAGCTGCTAAACTTGCAGCGTTCACAAATGGATGAATCTCAAAACACAAAATGCAACGCAAACAACTAACAAAAATAGCTTTGCTGAATATCTATCGGTGATTAGCAGCAACTATGCCAAAAACATCTACTTTACACCTTGTTATTTTAAAAGCTGTACCTAAATTAAGTCAAGATGTACCCTGGACTTGCACCACACAGTACAGTCAAAGGCTGTTCAAGATGGGATAGCAAGCATTCTGTAAAACAGGACCTGTACATGTAATGCCCAATCATAGACCTGCGCCGGGTAGTTTTTTCATTTTCTTTTTGTCCAGCCTTGAAATTCTTGCGAATACAGCGGATTTCCCATGAACCAGTTTCGAAGGATTCACAAGGTTTTCCAACCCTACAATCATGTACCCTCCCACTGTCTGACCCAATGTCACACTACTCAATTATCACTTGTACACAACAGTGATAATTGAGATGCTGTGTTGTACCATGGATCCGTAGCTCCTTTCTTACGATGGGAATTTTTCAAGGATCTTAACTTAAAGTGGCACTTAGAGTTTTTTGTTGACATTCTGTCATTGTTTCCAAAACTGTCAAGTTTCCTTCACACAATATGTAACATATGACATTGGATACCAAACCCAAAAGATCCAGTTGCCTGAGGAACATTGTCACCAACTTTCAACATTATGCAAGGTTCTCCTTGGGAGGAGATACATTTTTAAAATTTCCCATATTTGTATGTAATGACCCTTGAACAACCTTTGACCTTGAATTCCCAATAATTACTTAGTCTCATGTACAAGGATTTTTGTGTCCAAGTTTCAGAATAAAATGTCGAAGAATGAGAGTTTGAGAGCCTTGGGACCAATTTAAAAGGGGATTTGACCTTTGACATCTAAATACTGTAAATACACTTGGCTCTCAAATCCTTGTACATGACAAACAAGAGGACCTAAGGAACATTGTGACTAAGTTTAACATCATGCAAGGTTGTTCATAGGTGGAGATACTTTTTTTCATGTATTGTACTGTAATGACCCCTACATGACCTTTAACACTGACCTCCTGGTGCACAAATATTGTCATACATCCAACCATAATTGTGTCTAAGTTTCAGCAAACTTGTAGAAAAATGGACATTTGAGAGCTCTCAAAAGATTGTGGGCAGACTAGATAGGTGGAAGGATTTGTTGATGGATGGGCTGACAGATGGACAGACCAACAGAAAGACAGAAACACAGAGTTACAATGGCAGATCACAATAGCTCAAACAGCTGTGAGCTGATTTGAGATAAAGAAGAAAGTATTCAAGTGATTGCTAACAAGAAAAAAAAAAGCAAGTGACTGATAGCTACTAAGAAGACAGCATTCATATGAGTGCTCATAAGAAAGCATTTGGCTTTATTCCTAATACGAAGTATTTGATTAATTGCAAGTAGGAAGACTGCTAATAAGAAGATAAATTCAGATGATTGCTCCTAGGCAAGCATTTGGCTGATTCCTAATAAGGAGAAAACATTTGATTGATTGCAGTTAAGAAGAAGCATTTATGTGATTTCTAGTAAGAAGACAGCATTCAATTGACTGCAAAGAAGATAACATTCAACAAGTGCATATAAGAATTCAACATTTGATTCATTGCTAACAAGAAGACAGCTTTCAAATAATTGTTTATAAATGATCATGTGACTGATTCCTGATAAGAAGAAATATTTGATTGATTTACTAATGTTTTAAAGTGGCCAGCAGTTCAGTGAAATTGCAGACCTCTATCCAACAAATATAACAAAAATAACTGTACATATGCCAGTATATGATACACAAAACTTCCTCAGTCCTGTCAAAACTCAACCCAAAGGCAATACTTGACTAGATCACATGATTGCATATTACTTGAACTACTACAAGCAATGGAAAATCACAATGGTAAGATATCAATTGCAATATTAAAAATGAAATCTTTACACCAAAGGAACAACCCCTATGTTTAAATTCATTTATATACCATACAGTCTCTTCTTCACTATGCCTGCAATGTTAATATAAGCTCCTCCTCTCTTTTGACTCATTGTGAGACTGATCTGACACATACCCAATCTGTACTGCAGCTGGAGGGTGATAGAGCCACGGTAGACATCGCTGGATGGCCTTGGTGCCCTCTGCTTGGTTACACCTGGTGAACTCAAGGGCGATGATCTGAGCTACTCCTGCCTTCAACTGGCTTCCTAAGGTGTCTTCATTTAAGTTCTGAGAGCCACCCTTTAAATTATTCTGCAAAATAGACAAAAATGTGTCTTGATCTGCTCTAATCACTTTATTATAAGAGAGAAAGATAGTTCTTCCACTGAGTTCTAAAACAATTAAAAACATTTCTTTTTCTTTTACATATTTCTCCAGTTTACCTCTTTTATGCTTTGAATATTCACTGAAATAAGATACCATCCAAGCAAGGTATGAATATGAACACCATTTTTACAGAACTGTAACATGTATTGCAATTACAGTACCAAACACTCACCCTGACTTTGGTATGCAGGTCACCAATGTATTCAGCACCAAACACCCACCTGGACTATAGCATGCAGGTCACTGAGTCGTGTCCCTTACCTTGGCTTTGGTTAACACATGCAGGTCACCAAAGCCTTCAGCATCAAACACTTACCTTGACATTGGATGACGTGTGCAGGTCAACGAGGTATTCAGTACCAAACACTAACCTTGACTTTGGGTGTGTAGGTGACATATGTATTCAACACCAAACACTCACCATGCCTTTGGTGTGCAGTTCAACAATATATTCAAAACAAAACACTAACCTTGACTTTCGCCACCATATGTAGGTCACCCATGTATTCAGTACCAAGCGGTCACTTTGAATATGGTGTGCAGGTAACCAATGTATTCAACACCAAACACTCACCTTGACTTTGGATAACATCTGCAGGTCACCACTGTATTCAACATCAAATGCTAACCTTGACTTAATGTGTGTAGCTGGTCACTGATGTACGAAGCAGTCACTTTGACTCTGGTAGGCAGGTCACTGATTTATCAAACACCAAACACTTATCCTGACTTTAGTGTCCAGGTAGCTGATTTGTTCAACACCAAACACTTATCCTGACTTTAGAGTCCAGGTAGCTGATTTGTTCAACACCAAACACTTATCCTGACTTTAGTGTCCTGGTAGCTGATTTGTTCAACACCAAACACTCACTTTACCTTAAGTGAATATGTGCAGGTCACTACTAGATTCAACATCAAACACTAACCTTGACTTTGGTCAATGTGTGTAGGTCACCGATGTATTCAATAGCATCTTGGAGATATTGCCTCATACAGTCCATTGCACCAGTACAATGCTACCAAGAAAACAAAAACAATAGACTAATAAAGATGCACAAATACATTGTGGTTTCAACAACTTCATTGTGAGGATTTTTATGAATCTGATATACAATGAGTGATGTGTATCATGTCTCAACACGCACATCTGCATACTACAGTGATGTAAAACCTACACATTACATATGAGATCTGTCCAGGCATCCCTCCTTGAGATATCATGTTTACAAGGTTTTCACATTTGACTCCAGTTGACACCAAATCACCTCCACCTTCATCAATAAGGTTCTTCTACTCAATGTGATGCACCTACACATTACATATGAGATCTACCCAAGCTTCCCTCCTTGAGATATCATGTTTACAAGGTTTTCACAATTTAACCTGTTGACCCCAAGTGACCTTTGACCTCCACCAATATCAATAGGGTTCTTCTATTCAACATGAGGCACCTACACATTACATATGAGATATACCCAAGAATCATTGAGATACCCTGTTTAGAAGGTAAGGTTTTCACAATTTGACATGTTGACCCCAAGTGACTTTTGACCTCCATCAAAAACAATAGGGTTCTTCTACTTAATATGGTACACCTACATACCAAATATGAACTCTGTCCAAGATCCCCTTCTTAAGATATTACAAATTCAAGGTTTTCACAATTTGACCACAATTGAACCCAAATGACATTTGACCTACACAAAAAACAATAGGGTTCGTCTCTCAATATGGTACATCTACATACCAAATATGAGATTTGTCGAAGCTCCTGTCCTTGAGATTTGTTCACAAGGTTTTCACAATTTGACACCCTCTTAACCCCAAATGACCTTTGATCTCCAACAAAAAAGCAGGGTTCTTCTACTCAAGGTAGTTCACCTACATACCAAATATGAGATTTGTCCAAGCTCCTTTTTTTTTTAGATTCTCCATGTCTTCTGTCTCAATGTCTTTTTGTTCTCACAGTTTGACCATCACTGACCCCAAATGAACTTTGACCTCCACCAAAAAAGCAGGGTTCTTCTACTAAATAAGGTACATCTACATACCAAATATGTGATTTGTCCCAGCTCCTCTTCTTGAGATATTTTTACATGGTTTTCACAATTTGACAACTGTTACCCCTAACTGACCTTTGACCTCTACCAAGAAAGCAGGGTCCTTTTACTCAATGTAGTTTACCTACCTACCAAATATGAGATTTGTCCAAGCTTCCCTTCTTGAGATATGATATTTACAAGATTCTCACAATTTGATGCCTGTTGACCCCAAATGAAATTTGACCTCCACCAAAAACAATAGGGTTTTTCTACTCAGCACACCTACACACGAAATATGAGATCTGTCCAAGTTAAGATTCTTGAAATATTGTTCACAATGTTTTCAAAATTTGAACCCTCTTGACCCCATATGAAATTTGACCTCCATCAAAAACAATAGGATTCTTCTACTCGATGTCGTACATCTAGATACCAAATATGTCGTCTACCCAAGCTAACCATTCTTGAAATATCATGTATACAAGGTTTTCACAATTTGACTCCTGTTGACCCCAAATGACCATTGACCTACACCAAAAAGAATAGGGTCTTTGTAAACAATGTGGTACATCTACATACCAAATATGAGATTTGTCCTAGCTCCCCTTCTTGAGATATCGTGTTTACAAGGTAGGGTATCACGGACATACACACACTTATGCAAGATTACA
The DNA here is from genome assembly GCA_021234535.1 of Stichopus chloronotus. NCBI lineage: Eukaryota > Metazoa > Echinodermata > Holothuroidea > Aspidochirotida > Stichopodidae > Stichopus > Stichopus chloronotus. The sequence goes on from CM037841.1 coordinate 28,852,052, forward strand.
AAGGTTATGATTATCATCAAAACCAAAAAGTGCTTTGAGAAACTTACCAAATTATCACCTTGAGACTTTTGTCAATACCACTGGATCAAAAATGAATAGTTCGTGGATTTTTTTTTTTTTTGGGGGGGGGTTTCACCAGCAATCCTAGCTTTTCAGTAGCCAGCCAACCCACCATCAAAGAATAGTCGGCAGAATGTCTCTTGACAGAATGTCTTTTGACAGTTTCAGTTTATGGATGAGCACACTTAATACTGTAGGAATTGAACAGTGGTAGATCTTAAATTAATCAACAAGGTAAAACTGTTAAACAGAGAGAGATTAAAAAGATTCCAGCATGGACACCATTTAAATTTGACTGACTCCAGTACAAACCTCTAACCAGAAAGCCAAAAGGTTTTGTGTTTCCTTGCTACATGGTTATATTATAACAAACATGAATTATCCACATGACAAGTATGAGATCAACTACAGTTATGTTTCTTGAAACACCACATTAATAATTCTTTAACCCAATATGACTTTTTTTTTTTACCTAAAATGACATTTGACTTCCACCAAAAGCAATAGGGATAACCTACTCAATGTGACCAATCCACACACCAAATACGACATCAGTCACAGTTACCCTTCTGGAGATATTGTGTTCAAAAGGTTTTTACAGTTTGACCACTGGTGACCTCAAATGACATTTGACCTCCACCAAAATCAAAAGGAGTATTCTACTTACTTATATACAATCCACACACCAAGTAAGACATCAGTCACAGTTACCCTTCTGGAGATAATGTACAAGGTTTTTACAGTTTGACCTCTGGTGACCTCAACTGACCTTTGACCTTGACCAAAAACAATAGGGATCATCTACTCAATATGACCAACTAACACACCAAGTATGACATCAGTCACAGTTATCCTTCTGGAGATATTGTGTTTACAAGGTTTTTACAGTTTGACCCCTGGTGACCTCAAATGACCTTTGACCTCGACCAAAAACAATAGAGACCTTCTATATCATAGGGGCATTCCACATGCCAAGTATGAAATCCCTCAGAAATACCCTTTTTGAGATATCGTGTTTACAAGCAAAGGCGTCACATACACACGCACATACGCACACACACACACACGACATCACCATCGCATAGATTCCTTGCCTGCCTTCAGCAAGGAATCAAAAATGGTAAGGGTTTTAAAGCGATCAGACACATTATGTGATGGGGCAAGCATTCTCACTACACTACATTGTGCCGTATTGCAGTCAACCATACACAGCTACAAGACCAGTCAAAGCTTCATTTCTTGGGATATTGTTTCCAAGCTTTTCATAATTGGACCCACACGGACCTCAAATGACCTTTGACCATACCATAAACAACAGAGTTCTTGTACTAATTATGATATTGATCTAAGCATCCATTCTTGGGAAATGGTGGCTACTGGGTTTCTATAACTTGACCCATGCTGACCTCAAATGATCTTTGATATCCACCACAATCAATACTTTCCTTGCTCTTTATAGTGTGTTCAAATATGAGACTAGTCCAAGATTCCACTCTTGAAATAATGTGTTTACAAAATACTTTTTACTTCTTTCACCTTAATGACCTTTGACCTCTACAACAATAACAGACTTCTTGTGCTTGTTGTGTAAATGTGCATGCTACATATGAGATCTGGCTCCCAGTACTCGATGTGCTACACACACATACCAAAGATAAGTTCAGGATAAACTTCCCTTCTTAAATATCCTGTTTACAAACAGGCATCTCAAACACACATACACACACACCCTCACAAAAAGTAACTGTCAAAGTCACAACTATCAAATAAACCAATTGGAAAACATCTCCATAACAATAACAGTACATTACCAATATGATAAACATCTGTTTTGTTGCTCACCTGACCAAATTCAATATCCCAGTCTCCTTCCACGATGCTAAAGTCATTCATCTTTCCTCCTGCATCTACCATCACAAACTGGACCAATTGTATCAGGTTGACATCTGCCAAACAAGATTTAAACTTCAATGCTGCTTGGAACTCTAGCACAACACACCTAGAAAGGGATTGCTTCTCTCGTTCCTAAAAGAAAAAAGAGAAATGTGAAATGCAAATGATCATTGTTAATGTGTAAAATCTGTAAGGTATAAAATAGTGGTGATATCTTAATTAAATCTACTTTGCACAGACAACAGAGGCTTATAAATGAGTGCAGATAGCTGACTATTGAAAAACACAATAAAACAAGCTATAATAACCATCAACCACTTTAAAACTATTTTAAATCAAACTTTAGTCTCAGTGAACCCTGCTGGGTATGTTACTAAATAACATCACCAGATCTCTTCTTTCTTTCTTTTGGTGGTGATAAGGTGCTCATAATGTACCTTTGTGTCAGGGGTTGGTGTTTGCAAGGAGAGCAACCCAGGACCCAACTGTAAGAAAGAACCAGTTAACATTTAGCAGTTGGTCCTCTCATTACAAGAATAGTTGGACTCCTCTAGGGAGTGCTAATGCTGCTGCCAGAGTCCAATGTCATGGGGTCCAGGGACTATGGTCCCTGGTGGGGTACAGGGGCAGATCCCAGTGGGGGTCCCCTGGGCAAAGTCCCTGTAAGCTTTGGGTAAGTTTACAAAATTACAGGCACTGAAATAATGCATTTTAGCCTCACAAGGTGGCACTTCAGTGACCAAAAATCATGTGGCTTTCTTCAATTTTAATATTACTTCATATGACTTAGGTGTAATGTCACGCTACAACATTATATTGAATTCAATATTTGAAAAACATCAAACCATCAGAATATGCTGGTCTCACTCTACACCATTATCTGATCCTAGCTGTCTTCCAATAAATTTTCCAAATTCAATCTAATCTAACAAATGACTCTCTACAGTTAGGTTAATTTGAGTACCATTCTGATATTTATCCAATAAAAACTGTGTTTGGGATGGCATCATGGCATGATTGGTTGACATCATTCTAGTATTCATCAGTAACACCTCATCATATGACTGTATATTAGATAACAAACCTTTGGCTCTTTCTCTGACTGATTTCAGATGAAATTTGTGAAGAAATCAGATTGAAAGTGGATCACATATTGAGTAGGACAATAAAGTCTTTATTATTTTGAAAATTAAAGCAGGGTGAATGGGGTTGAAGGTGGTACTGATGTGATACTTTAAAATGTGTAAATGGTAGTTTTTTATATGGACATGGCCAAGGGTATTGGTAGTAAAAAATGCCAGGGAAGTAGGCTATTTCTTTTCTTTCTTCTGGGGGCTGCATCTCTATATGGAGAGTTTAGGCCAGCTTAAGTTTCCCTGCAGAGTGCCAAAGGCACAAAGCTAGAGGGAACTTATGGGTCCTCCTATTTTTTTTTTTCAAAATCTGATGACTTTTTCCACCATTCTGGATGGTTTCTTGAGTGGATATATCACTTCAACTGATGGGGTTTATAGTACCCATTGCCCAGTTTGATGAAGATGGTGGTAGCTGGGAAGGTTAAGAGGGAGAGAAGTAGTGAGGGTCGGCTTTGAATTTAATCATTTAACGAAGCTGTCCTACAGGGATAGATGATGGGGCAATTTTGCAATAGTTTCTTCATACAGTAGCACAGCATTACCAATAAGACATTGGTTTATATAAGGCCCATGCAACGCAAGTGATTTTGTTTGGGGGGGGGGGGAGAGGGGGGAGAGAGGGGGGAGATTGTTCACAGGGGACTTTGCTTGCAAGGATGCATAGCATGCATTTTATGTCAAATGTTATTATAGTACTTTCAGGTGACCTTATTTCAGAGTTTCAGGAAATGTGGTGTGTATGTGCTCACAAGCAACTGGCAAGTTTAATAGCTATTGACAAATATGCCCATTGGTTATTTACAATGTAGCAGATGGCAAAGATTCTTGTTATTTAAAGGCTGTATTGCATCACCCTAAGCTATATTTTTACCTCCCTGAAAGGAAAATTCTCAACTGGTTCTAAGTTACAGTACTCTTAGATTGACAGCAAATTCGAAAGATGCAGAGCAGCTCGTATTACATACACAGCTTACACAGGGATCCATTGTTTTGATTACACATGTGGAGGAATGTATGATAGGCTGAGGGAGGGACTAGAGGTAGGTGGTTGTGAGAATTGAAACTGGGGTGATGCATTACAGCTTTTAAGTTCCTAATACCTGCTAACTCCATTGAATGTGTAAGTGGTGAACAAAACAAATGCCCTAGGCAGCATCTAAGTCTGGAACAAAAGAAGGAACTGGTTCTGATGTGCCTCATTGTAAATTTCACCTCCCTGTATATACTAAGTTTGAAAACTGCAGGAAAACCATTATTGACATGTAATGTTAACAAGCAAAGTGTCACAAACACACATACACAGTCATACGCATACATACAAGCCATCATGAATGCACAGACGTCTCTTTACACTGAATTAAAAAAGCAATCAAGACAAGTTATATGAAGAAACTGATCCAAGAAACAGTCATTTACAACACTTGTGATAATTAAAGTAACACAATGAAACAACAAAAAGGATACTAAAAAATACTGAAATCAAGCTTGTAAACCTAGGAATTATGACTGGCATAAATTTAAGGAAGATTTCAAGTCAAATCTAGCACAATTATTGTAGTACAACTCTGACATGTATTTCTTAGCTTAAATCTTAAAACTGAGGAAGTTAAAGGCATCAGTTTATACTTTACATTCGTAAATATAAAATTTAAAAAAAGATTAACAGAATATTTATAGTATCACCATTATCATATTGGTAATGGATTACAACAAGAATTAAAGTTATATGATTCACATACAAAAAATCATTAGTGCTAGAGCAAACAAAATTCTTAAAGTGTTCTAACAATGGCTGTACTTTTAACAGGCAAACACTAAGTTACTGATTGTTTCCTTTTCCTATACACAATTTGTGATAAAAAAATATAATTTTTTTATTTTTTAAGTAGCAATTTGCGGTCAGGATCTCTGGGTATATCAGGCACTGGAACCAAGAGCTTACTGTCGAAACTGAGATTCAAAGACAAATTAATTCCATTTCAAGTTATTACAACCAAGTTTATCATGTCATTTATCTTGAGACTTCATAAAAAAAATCAGACCTTTTTTTTGCAATTTTGGAACCACTCTGAACTGATTTAGAGAGAATAGCTGCAATTCAGAGATGGATGGTCTTTACAAATTACTACACAATGTCATATGGCCATTTAAGAAGCATTTCAATGCTAATAACTGGCCCTCCATCATATTGCAAAAGATGTGAAGTAATGTAAAAAAAAAAAACAGCCATAGAAGTGTTGCCAGACAGAAACATGATGTCATCATCTTTGATATTATAACATCATTATGTTTACACACCTACTTGACCAAGCTTGAAAATACGATGGCGAATTAATGCCACAGACACTGATATCTATTTGAATATCTACAAAGATGGAAATCTACGGAAGTTATTACTTCGAGAGCAGCTTTCAAGAGGTTTTTATAGATAGCATCAAGATTAGAGGTACTTGTTGTTTTTTTTTATATTTTTATTTCTGTTTTGAAAGAGCCTCCTGGCCCAAAGATATTAATCTGACTGTCAAGGAAATAATAGGGCATATGTAAACAAGGTTGGAGATGGCTGGAATTGTAACCTTCTCGGCCAAGTGAGTTCCATTGAAAGCATAAAACTATTAAAATGTCACAAACATAAACCACATTTTTCCTACGGAATACACAATTGTTTCCAACATATTCGATCTTTGCCATTCCAAATAGAACATTTTATAATAGAACATGACTGAATGAACAGAACATTGCTTCAAAGTTTGATGCTCTATAAAATGTTTTGCTCTATAAAATGTTACATGTCATTTAAAACAAACTATGTAAGGAACATTTTTGAAGTTAGAATGTACAAAAGTGCTTCATGAAATAGAGAGGTTTGTGTTAGGAATGATAATATCCTAATGTAGTGCGGTACCATCACCATGATTCCATACATTTCACTATCACTAACAAATAGCAGACTTTTGGTGTATAGCACGGTACATGTGAATGATTCTTCATTTTCTCTTTTTGTTTTTGTTCATCAATCCTAATAGCTTTAAAATATGTAGATTTAAGATAAGGATTTTCAGATGGCTTGGTTGTGATGTAGGATTGAGTGTGTACAGTACAACTCAGAATAATACTGAAGTTAGTTACATTATGCATTAGGTTTCTTTTCAGCTCACAGGTAGGATTCAAACACTACTAATGCTGCTCTTCTTAATGATACAATCGTTACAGTGTTTTGTGGTGACGGTACCTCTACTATTGTTATTCACAGTATTACTCTTGTGTTTGTACTGCTACCAGCGATATCTGCGTTAGACCAACTGTCCATGTAACTGCGGTTTAGCTTTGGTTCGTATATCAAAAAAGGGAAGTCAGTGTCTTTATAATAACAGACTCCTAGGTCCAAGTCTCCCAGACACTGAAATATTATGCCTGGGGGCTTGAGGAAAAGCAGTTGTTTCATTATTTGACGCCTATTGACCCCAAGTGACCTTTGATCTCCACCAAAAATAGTAGGCACCTTGTCCTCAATAAGGCTTATCCACTTATCCATATGAAAGCTGTACAAGTTTCCCTTCTTCAGATATCATGTTTACAAGGTTTTAACTATTAGGACCTGTTGACCCCAAATGACCTTAGGCTTCTTGCATTCAATATGATACACCCACCTTCTAAATATGACATCTGCACAAGCTTCCCTTCTTGTGACATCGTGTTCAAAATGTAGGCATCACAAACATGCATATACACACACACAAGCATACACAAATACACACACCTGCATTATGACATAGTTCTCTTCATCTTATAAATGGTAAAAACAATATAATTCCTAAGAAAAATGTTCAAGTCAACAAATACACAGATTATTCTGAAACAGAGCTTTTCCCACTCTTGGTTGGCATCGTAAAACACAAAAAAAAGAAAATGAAACATTACCTTGAGGAAGATGCGGTTGCAGAGAGAGCAGATCTCCAAGAGGTGCTTCAGTTTGAAGCGGGCCTTCTGTATTGCAAAACTGACCAGTTTGCCGACCGGTTCAAGTAGGGTAACAAGGTTCTTGTTGGCTGGACTCCTGAAGAGTATCTCGATGATGCGGAATGTGTCATTCATATCACACTAGATATTACAGAGGACACAGCAAGTTACAAGATAAGAAAAATATTGTCAAAACTGGAGGAGATTAACATATATTATGAGAGCAAAATAAAATTAAGCGTCTTCAATTTGCTACAAGTATGTGGTTGTCTCCAATTTTGAATGAGATGCTTTGAATTCTGGAAGTGAAACACAGATATGGAACACAGATAAATACTAAATATGATATTTGTCCAGCTTCTTTCATGAGATATTGTGTTTACATGGCTCGCAAAGTTTGACCCCTGTTGACCCCAAAAGACTTTTGACCTTCACCAAAATTGAGTTCTTGTACCTCATGAAGAATACATCCACATACCAAATATGACATTTGTCCAAGCTTGCCTCCTTGAGACATTGTCTTTACAAGTTTTTCACCCTGTTGACCCCAAATGACCTTTGACCTCCACCGAAAACAACGGGATCTTTGCACACAAGGTGGTACACCTTCACACCAAATATGAGATTGGCCCGAGCTTCCATTCTTGAGATATCATGTTTTACCAGGTAGGTCTCACAAACATACACACAACACACACACCATGCAACATAATTATAACATTTACCAATGTAAAACCTAACAATAAAGAAAGAACATATATATAAGCCTAAGAAAAGACATATTGATACAGTGCAACGTTCCACATCATCCTTTTTGCATTGTCATCAAACTTTGAAAAGCCATATCTCAATAACCTGTAATAGATGAAAAATCTGCAGTTCCAATGGATTATCATTTGGGTTTCAATCTGAAACTTCTGACTGAAGCCAGCTCTTTTCTAGGTGGATGTTTCTATAGGTCTCTAAGCTGTACATGAAGATTATGTGACTTCAGCCAGGATGTGAAGCACTTCTCCTTCTTAACATCTCATGAGAAATCCCAAAACTTCCAGGCAGGGATATTGAGTAATCATATGAAAAGAGGATCTTGATGTCATTTCATATTTCAACAAACAACCATTCACATAACCCTCCACCATTCACATTTATCTTTAAATTGCATAATCCTCTGTTCCTCATTGCGGCCAAGCCAACAGAGACATATATGTCATTATTATCGTCAACTTAACACTCACATTATCTGGCAAGGAGACAGTGAGCTTCCTCAAGAATGTCTCAAAGAGCGTGACTAGATTGGTCCAGATGCTGGCACCCTCAAGAGGCAAGTGATCCATGTACTCTGCAAGGTTCATTAGTACCAGAAGTATCCTAAGAGGAGGCAACGTCTTCTTTTCATTCAGTCCCTACCAGATGAGACAAAAAATATTAAAAAAGTGTGTGCTATAAAAATACGAAGATGGTCCCAGTTCCATACCATAAATGAATGGATGATGATGAATACAAAGAGAAGTAAGATGGTCCCAGTTTGTAATCATTCATGAATGTTAAACACAGAGTGTATGGAAATGTCCCCAGTATGTCACCATACATGAAAGATAACTACAAAGTATATGGAGATGGTCACAATTTGTCACCACACATGAAAGAATAGCTTCAAATAAAAGGGTATTTTTTTTTAATCTGGCAGTCCTGTCTCCTTAACATCGAGTCACATAGTTTACAGTTTACAAAAGTCATCAAATTCATTGAAAGCTTCCATATTTTAGTACATTTTGTGAAATTGTCAAGTTGTTATTGGTGATGGCTGCAATGTGTTATGTGTGATCACAAACAGCTCTTTGCACTCTCACCTGCTTTTGTCAGACTAGTTAATCTAGCTGTCAAACATACTGACTATGAACTCTTTTGCATGTTCATTCATAGTTTACTAATCTAGCTGTAAAATGTTATGATTTTAAACTAAAATTGAAATTATTATGCAAATTAAGAGACAATTTCATCTTTTACATGTTAAAACATGAGCAAAAAATGGTTTAATGCTAGTAACATTTGGAAAAAAAGCGCTATGTGATACTAAAGTGAATTGCAATAGCTCAATGGCAAATAACTGTAATTCATACATACTGGGGAAGAATCCTCAACTCCTATTGCACCATTTCAGTCAGTTGACCATGTATTGTCCTACAGATATAACACGGTCAACTAAAGAGTAAAATCACCGGTAGATGAATATAATTAAAATGTAGAACAGCAATGTCTTGCTCTCTGCTTTCTTACACAAGACAATGGCAGCACAAACATTGATGACATGTTGTGAATCTTTAATTTTATTTTCTTCAGGGTTTGTTAACAAAATAACGAGGGTGCATGTGATTTACAACCTACCTCCAATAGATGGGTGAAAACATCAGTAGGAGTCAGTTCACTAAAGTTGGTTGTTATACCATACATGAATATTCATGGCATCAAATTATGGCACAGTGTGTATGTGATTTACAACCTACCTTCAACAGATGTGTGGCAGCATTTATAGTAGGAGTCCGGTCACTGAAGTCAGTTAGGACCTAGTCCTCACAAAATACACATAATGTGCTAAAATCATGTCTCAAGAAGACCTTTTCTGCATGATAGAACATGACGTGATTTCCAGAAACACCATAATGGTTTGGGTATGTTCCTCTCAAGGAGGCATAAACATGTATAATATCATGTAAGGATTGGCTGCACTTAGTATACCATACATGAATATTCATGGCAAAACATTAGGGAGAGGGTGCAACTCATTTACTTCCTACCTCCAACAGAACTGTGACAGCATCAGAGGGAGTCAGTTCATTGAAGTCAGTTAGAGTATACTATACATGAATATTCATGGCAAAACAGTAGGGCAGAGGGTGCAACTCATTTACTACCTACCTCCAACAGATGTGTGACAGCATCAGTGGGAGTCAGTTCATTGAAGTCCGTCAGTGCAATTGCCATCGTCTTCAAGAAAGTATAGTCTGCAAAAATGAAACAATATGCTTCTGGTTTTACTGAAGAAAGGAGCATGGCATGATGGATTCTCTTATATATGACACCGGAGTCAGCTTGATGGATGCTCCTCAGTAACATAATAACACAAAGAAGCAGAAATGTCTGAACAAGGTTTTAGAAAAAACAGATTTAAGAAGATGACTTGATCAATGGGCACTCAAAGCTGTGATTAGCTCTCCCAGAAAACTACTACGAGTATAGACAAAACATCCCCTAATCCAGTCATCATAACATACCTTAATCACTTCAGTGTGTTTATATAACTATAGCATACTAACATAACATGATAGTGGTAGGTCTATAGATAGTGACATGTAACTCCACTGTGTTTACATAGCTATAGCATAGTAATATTAAAGCAGTATGTGCTGTTTGAACATGAAATAGTAGCATTTGTAGTTAATCTCATCTCTTTCTCATCCATTTGATACTAATCTAGAAAACAACACCTATGTCACATTTCTTTCAGGAGAAAGTTCATCCATTATGAAACCCCTATGTGGACGAATTTCTTTTGGAAATTAGGAAAGTTTTGAACAAACAGACCTCTATATGTGACCATTTTGTAAAATTAAATCAACTCATGTCTTGAAACCGATACTGAATCCAATCATTTTGTACAACTAAAAATGAATCAACTCAATTAAGTAAAACGATGCTGAATTCTCTCATTTACAAAACTGATCATGAATCAACTAATTTCTTAAAACTGACCATGAATCAACTCATTTCTTAAAACTGACCATGAATCAATTCATTTCATTAAACTGATCATGAATCAACTCATTTCATAAAACTGATCACGAATCAACTCATTTCTTGAGAGTTATCATGAATCAACTCATTTCATTAAACTGATCATGAATCAACTCATTTCATAAAACTGATCACGAATCAACTCATTTCTTGAAAGTGATCATGAATCAACTCATTTCATGAAACTGATCATAAATCAACATGTTTTGTAAAACTGATCATAAATCAACTCATTCATGAAATTGATCACGAATCAACTCATTTCTTAAAACTGATCATAAAATCAACTCATTTCTTAAACTGATCTTAAATCAACCCATTTCTTGAAACTGATCATGAATCGACTCATTTCGAGAAACTTATCATGAATCGACTCATTTCCTAAAGTTGACACTGAATACACTCATTTTGTAAAAGTGATGTTGGATCAATTCATTTCTTAAAACTAACTGATGTTAAATGAACTCATTTTGTAAAGTGACACTGAATGAATGAGGGGGTGTACTTGGTTTGGAATTTTTAAATCCAGCCAGAAATGGATTTGCGACATTTATAAAAAAAATTCCAGCTGGATTTGCCTGATTTGGTCAAATAAAAGAACCCTGAACTTATTGGGTAAGGTGATGTCTACAATAACTTTTATGTGAGCAGAATTTTGGCATACATTGGTAATACAACCAGACAGTCTAGAAAATTTCAATGATACTGCTATTAGTAGGCTATCTTGGTAATTTCTTTCCCAACACATAAACTGTGGAAATCAACTCCGAGTCTATTTGTTTGGTTTTGGACTGAATGGTGTGTAATGATAAGATCATCAAAACTTGTACATTTCCCACCATTGAGTAATTTTAGTGGTAATTTGAGGTGGATGTTGTGTTGTTTTGTGGTATTGTATAGTAATAGCTGATGCGTGTAAAGCATGACATGCAACATGGTGAAAATTAGCATTGTCAGTTGGTGCAAATCAGGAGACAAAAAGTATACATTCAAAAGAAAACAGTCATGCATTTATTTAATCATCCATAACACTGAGAGTCATCATCCAATGCAAAAGTACCACAAAAATTTGATACTGTATTCTTTGTGTGGTTTTTCTCAACTTTCAAGAGACTGTATAATGTACTCACTATTATTCAAGCCCTGTTTGACTGTGTGATATGTTTAAACACACAGGATTTCAGTCCTCAAATTTGGTAATGCCTCAGTCACACTACCAAAAAACGTGTCTGCGACTGTACTGCAACTCATGGAATTGCAAATGGCGTGCAACTGCTTGCACCCAATGCCGTCTACAATTGGGGCAGGAGTGTGACACAGACATCTTGGCTGGGTTTTACTGCATTGTACTGCGATGTACTGCGAATGGTCTGCAAACCAGAAAGTGCAACTATTTGCAAAACGTGCTAAGCTGTGTTGCGTCGATCGGTGAATGACGGCGAATGCGCGCCAGCAAGGTCAGAGCCTGAGCTACGACGGGGCAAGCAACGTATGCAGACTGTTCGGCCACCTACTGTGAACGTTTTGCGATGTACTGCTACTATCAGCACATGTTTGCAGTCAGACATACCCACAAGTGTATAAAAAGCTGACGTGTGGTGACTGTTGTATGAATAGTTGAAATCCATGTGTGCAGTCGCCGTGCTGCCTCATGCTGTAAACATAAACGTGTTGAGACTTGTTTGCATCTGGATTCAATCAGGCGCGGTAGAGAATACATTGGGGGGAACGGGCAGTAGCTGCTGCGTCGTGTTGCACATTTCGCAGTACCTTCGCAGCACATTTGCACGCAGACAGTGTTTGGACCAGTTTTTTGGGAGGTAAAAGATGTTCTCTGTACTGCGCTTGTTGGCGAATGTTTGCAGTACAGCGCCGTACCACGCAGCATGGCGCCGCACAGTATGAGACTGTTGCAGTCTGTCAGATAGTTGCTAGTTTAGACGCAGATCGATGCAGATCGTGTTGGCGATAAGCGCAGTAGATTGCAGCATTGTTTGCAGCACATCAGCGAACACACTTTAACCAGTTGCAAGGTATTTCTAGTTGCAAGCAATTGCTTCATGTGCTCCGGTGTGCACCAGAGCACATGAAGAAACTAGCGACTTGTCTGCAACCCATGCAACTAGTCCCAAACTCAATGCAACTCGACGCAGTCCGTGCGGAGATGTAGCAAACATTTTCAAAATGACCCAGTTGCAAGCAGTCGCAGTACGTGATTTGCTGTAATGTGACGTGACCAGGCATAAACGTTTCACTTTGAAAAGCTTTGGGTTGACTCACTGACACTTTCAACTGTTTAACAAAGTAACTCACTTCTACTTCTAGGTAATTTTATGTCTGAGTTGGGAGGAGGGGGTGACAAAGCTCTTCAGCATGTTGAAAGTTTGTAAACATGATATAAAACCCTATCATTCAATATTAACACACTGCAATCCTTGTCTATGCATTTGTGATAAAAGACTTGAAATGAATTAAGTTGCATTGTGAATAGCATACCTACAAATCCAGCCAGACTTTTGCCCAAATCCGGCTGGATGCCACATTTGGAAAAATCCTGAAATCAGATTTGAGAAAAAAACAAAAACAAACCAACAACATTGAATCCATTCACTTGGTAAAACTGACGATGTATCAACTGAGTCTGACTGAAAAAAGTCTGACTGAATCACAATTTCAGACTCAAAACCTTAATTAGCCATGCAAAGAAATTTGGGAACTGTTACTAGAAGATCCCAGAATGATACAAGAATCTTAATTACCTTCAATTTTGCTGAGGAACAGTTGAGGGAAGATGCCATTTGGTGCCAACTTATGAAGGACACATCTCAAGAACTGGCTGGCAACTGTGCAGCAATTGCCAGGTGGGTGACCCGAACTGCCAAAAGTTAAGAATGATTATACATGGTCAAAATTCAATCAAGCATGAATTTCAAGCAAAATAGTTTTGCTGCAAAACTTGTCAATTCACACTCCAACTGGCATACCTCTGCTTAAAGTAAGATTAAATCTGTAGACTAAGTGAGATTATCAGTTTACTAGTTTTCACCTATCACATGTAGTTGCTGATTTATCATTGTTTCTATTAATGAGGTTTTTGCTCATTATAAATGGAGGTATATTGGCCTTAAAAGTCCACTCTTAATTTGGAAGCTGATTTTTCTTTAAAAACCTTTGGATGTGGCTGTCACCTAGCAAGCTTTAATTCATGAATGCTGTCACAATGTCATTTCCCAAGGAAACACCAAGATACTATCAAGTGGTAACAAAGTAGGATATTTTACCTTAATATGATGACCCAAATATTTCATCAAATTCTATCACAATTACAAAGGATGAGATCAAAACTTGTCTCTCCATATTCCCTCGGTTTCTGTTTCCAATGTTATATACATCACAAACCACAAGTGGAGTGACAACCATTCAAAAACATCAATTAGGTGCAAAGCAGACCCGTAGACTAGGCCTATGTTTCCAACATTATAGCCCTGTTAGGTGCAAAGCAGACCTGAAGACTAGGCCTATGTTTCCAACATTATAGCCCTGTTAGGTGCAAAGCAGACCTGAAGACTAGGCCTATGTTTCCAACATTATAGCCCTGTTAGGTGCAAAGCAGAGCTGTAGACTAGGCTATGTTTCCAACATTATAGCCCAGACTAATTTGTATGGTTTACAAGTTCAAATCATCATGGTGTTTGGGCTGTTGGTTAACTTGTCTAGATCCCTTTTCATGAAGTGTGGCCCACCTGTCTGTCTGCCATGTGTAAAATGTGGCGGAGGCAATTCTGCAAGAGAAATAAAATAGATTGACTGCAGCACCATCAGCAGTGGTGACTATAGCAACAAACTTCCAATTCCAATAATAACTGTTTCAAACAAAACATGCAAAGGCACTATTGATCAAATTCTTACAATTTCTCTACATTGCTTATGACAATTGTGCAAATGTATAGTCACAATAAACCTGACAAATATTAAGTATCTTGTCTCAACTCACTGTGATGGGCTATTTTCATTCACTCTTCCAATAAGAGTAGCCTGTGCAAAACTGTGTGCTTCTCATATATGGCAGGTTCTAAAATATTTTTAACTTATGGGTGCAATTTTTAATGAGAAATCACTCCTGCCAACCTTATTTTATAAGCTACTTTCAAATTTTTAAGTGTTACTTCGTAATTAATGATAAAATACCTTAGGTTTTCACTGTACAAGTTATGTCTTTGTGATTGAAAAAAAGATACTATGTATGTACTGTCTCAATATTTAGCATTAAATTGTGTTCTTCCCATTCTGCTATTCAGTCACTTTCAGGGTTGTAGAGCCCAAATGGAGTGCCAGACGGTCAATAAGAGGCAAAGCTGAGCATATGCGAAGTGAGATGTGGGTCCAGGGGCAATGTCCCAGTGAGGGGAAGGGGGCAGGCAAACCCGGAATCTCCTACATTCAGTTACTTTGTCTGGCCATTGGAGACTCTCATGGTACTCAACTATTAGTGTCTGAGAGCCTCATGGCCACACAAAAGTGACCCATAATGACCTTTGAACTCGATGAAAATTAATAGGGTTATTTTTCTTACCATAATGCATCCACATACAAAGGAGAAAATTTAGACAAGCTTCCTAACCTCAGAAGTGTTAATAAGGTGTTGTGTGTTTGACTCCTGTTGATCTAAATTGACCTTTGACCTTCACCAAAAATGACAGGGCTCTTCCTCTCATCACAATGCATCTACACACAATTATCAATGCTTCCTAACTTGAGATATTGTGTTAAAAATGTTTTCTCAGTTTGACCCCTGGTGACCCAGATGACCTTTGACCCCCACCAAAAACACTGGGGTTCTTTCTCTCATCACAATGCATCTACATTCCAAGTATGACATTTATCAAAGTTTCCTATCTTGAGATACATGTTACCTAGGTTTTTGGCATTTGACCCCTGGTCACCCAGATGACCTTTGACCTTCACCAAAAACAATAGGGTTCTTCCTCATGATATGGGGCATGTATGTACCATGAATTGTCAAAGCTTCCCTTCTTGAGATATCGAGCAAAGTGTCACAAACACACACACACAATCATGATTGCAACGGTTTCTCTTATCATCAAAACCAAAAAGCAACTGAGACAAAAGGAAAGAAGTTACCACTTTCGTTTTCATCAAATCACTGTACTTACCTTCTCACCATTTGAAAAACTTTTTAAGGCAAATTTTCACCTTGTTTAGCATCTGTTTTTGGCTCCATGGGTAAAGTATACATACCAAACTAACAAAACACTATTAAGGGCATAACATAGTTTAGAAGGTGCCAGCAAGTGCCCAAGGGCACCGTGGTTCCTTGCTTATTGTGGAAAATGCCATGCACTCAACACATAGGTAACCAAATTGCATACAAAATAACACCCAATATGTACCAGGTCAGCCTTAAATGTGACTCATAATTGTCAAATAACTGTGGTAGAGGTTTGAGCCCATATCAATTTGTGCCCAAAAATGGACAGTAATAAATTAGAAAAATATGTATGCAAAAACTCTAAGCCCCAAAAATTTCATGTACCAAATTATTAGGTCTACATAGCCAAAATTACTCCACAGTAATCACCCTAACAAGCCTCAGTTTAGATATAACCTGACCAATAATTATGGTGCCAACAGAAGCTTAAAGACTTTGCAAAAGTCCCAAGAAAATGAGTGACCAAAAACCAAAGGGAAAAAGACATTGTATAACTTTGTAAGTTAATATCAGCCCTTAAATTTCCCAAAGAGCTACCATACTACCACTAGGACACAAAAAATGTTCTGTGACAATGTTGTCATTGACTACAGCAGGTAAACAATGTTATATTGTCACTGTACAAACCACAATTCAAAATCACACATAAAAGTGCATAGACTTGCATAAAAACTTCGTATGATAGCCCATAAGGGCTGTTTACAGCTGAATTCTGGGTTTTTAAAAACACTATTGGGTTGAGGGCCCCGTGTTGAGAGTTAAGCATATTATTGAAGTTTATACAAATGGACACATGCCTATCATCACTCAGTATGTCTTTGCTGTTTTTGGATACATTCAAACTACTTTCACCTTTGACCCCTAACTTCATTAATATGCATGATATGGGCACCAAAAACTATAGCACACACCATCTCAATATGGCAGATCTACATACCAAGTTTGACTTCCATCTGACTTCCCCTTATTGAGTTAGAGTGTACCCAAGCAAATATAACAGACACATTCTTACTGCAGGTATATGACATTAACCAGACCCCCTTCATTTTACTATTCAATTGTGGACAGCTGTTTATAAAACTTGTAGTAGGTTATTCTGATGGAAAATGATGATTTTTGCCACAACAAAAAACGACACTCAAATTGCTTCAATCAATACTAATAGATCTAATAGTGAGGATGGGTTTTTCAATAGGGAACTGTGGACATGATGCCCTACACACATGCCCCTGGGAACAAAGACTGAACCCAACACTTCTCAATAAGGATTTCTTCTTATTTGATAGCCAGTTTCATAGCACCATCATATAGCCCATAAGGTTTATTTAAAGGATAGACGTAAGATCCGGCCAGGCAAGGAGGAAAATGATCTCTGCACCACAAATGGCCTAAAATTCCACCCAAATCCACCGACTAGTACTGTCATTTTCCAACAGTACTATACCTCACCCAAAATTGCTTTCCCTATGTAGTCGGTTGACGTTTCGGGGCATAAATTTGCTTCTCATTAAAATGTTTGTTCCCCACTCAAAATCATGTCGCTACACCACTGATCTAAAGCCATACTTTGAAACGACGACCTTTCCCAATTCAAGATGTCAAGTGCCAAAACTTGACAGGTTCCATTGCATAAGCAAAGAAACAACAAATGCACTCTTAAATATACATATTCATAGGGCATGTGAGAAAATACATACTATCATGTAGGAGAAATTATTTAATTTGACAGAAAGGAAGAAAAGACAATGCAAATATATTTTCTACTTGTCAAGTTGAAGGTACAATTTTTTTCATCATCATCATGTCTTTCAATGTGACTCAACAGTCACTTGATTTGTTTTGATTTTGACTTTAAATATGCCATATGGACAAGTTACAGAGGAAAAGGAATGTTAAATTCATCATAGTATTTGTAAGGGAAGTAGATGTAAAAATTTTTCAGTAGCAGTTCACTCCATCAAATGGTGTTCTGTGTACATATCAGATTCACAACATACACACATTATGTTCTTCTTTTTGTTCACATCTTTTGTTTGGCAGCACACAATCATATCACAGTTAGCTGACAGCTTGGAAGATTAAGCTTCACACCTTTTTATCTCCTATGCTGAGGAAGCATATGTTTATTGCACAATTGCCCAGGAACTGGAAAGATATTATCAAAGCTAAGGTCAGCTGGGATACAAAAAAAAACCCTGCCCCTATTCTTTTTGGACAACTTTGATTGCCATAAATTATAAACCTGCCTCTATTCTTTTGGGCAACTTTGACTGCCATGAATTATGCAGAAGTTTTACCATCACCACGCACAATGGGATAGCTCTATCATCCAGCCCTTCAATGGGTAAAACTGATCATGTGGAATTAGGTCAACCTAGATAACTGATTCCAAAAGTCACCCATGACAGGCATTTACACTAACATTTGAGCACCAACACTGTCTGATGTTACTCTCACTCATTGACACTTTGCTCATTTTTTTGGTGAGGGAGATATCCACAAGTCCAGCCCACCTTCATACTACCATGCAGTAGTTCATTGCTGATTCCTGCCATCAATGAATGACTCCTAATAATGTTGCTACAATGCACTGGCATCTACTTGTATGTTTGGGTGGATTAATGAGTGTAAAATGACTGGGTCATTCCATGTCAGATCACCTCATTTTTTGGTGATTTAACAGACCGACTAATCAGATTTGAACAAAATTTGGTCTGAAGATTTACTATCTGCCCAAACGGAAAATACCACATTTTAGCAAAATCAGACATTGGTTCCAGTAAATAAGGCCCTGCAAAAACATCTCAAGGTCGCAAAATTGGCTTGAACCATCAGAATACAAATGGCTATAACTTGAGAAGAATACATCCAAAGGTAATGTGTGAGATGCCATTTTTAAAGATACTAAAATAAGCTTTCAGACTATATCATTACTTCCAAGATAGCTGGCCTCACTGATAGAATGAACTTTGACCTTTACTTTTGGGTTCGATTTTGCTAAAAATTGTATATTTCTGCTTGGCCATATGAAGTTCATCCAAATCTGAGATGGAGGTGTGTTGACCACTGAGTGATCTGACATATAATAACTCAACTACAAAAGTGTGACAGAGCATCACATTGGTATTGATTGAACAACTATTGTTCAGGGTATGGGGAATTGTGACAGCAATACAGAATAGGCAATTGGATGCAACAGGATTAAATCCCATTGCAATGAGATGCAGCAAAATGCATAAAATAATTTCAGTGGCATACCTATGATGTAGTTTGAGAGGGCCATTTTCATCATTTTTAAGAATTATTTTGGTGCCCATCAACACAATTTTGAGTGCTCTTTTGGAACTTTTATGGGGAAAATCACTCTCTGCCTCCATATTGTTTTGATGCTGATACAAGGGTAAGGGTGATTCTATGGCCCATAGGAGAGAACTCTGGAAACTTTCATCCAGATGAAAATAAAAACAATTGCCGACAGAAATTGCACCTCCCACATTGAAATAAATTCTATAAGCTTACTTGACAGTAAGAACAAGTAAAGACAGGCACCATCTTCAGTATTTTTGACATATTTTTCATTTTGAGTGGTCTTTAGACCACTACTTCATATGCAGACATTTATAGAAATATCTTCATAAATGAATGCAATTTTGTGATGTGAATACAATCACAACAAAATGCAAGTAATATCACAATGAACATAACTGTATGAAATTTTAATGATGGTCAAGGACAAGTGCATGATAGTACATGTTCTGGAGATCAACCTACCCTAATTAGATGTTGTACAGAAGAAAATAAAACTGATTGGTTAGATTACAATACAACATAATATTCACTTAATTCATATACAAGCATGGTAACCATGACTACTGTACCTGCCCACAACTTGAAGCATCTCTAGAAGCATAGGAGCTGCTAGCTCGGGATCCCTGTGAATAAAAGTTGAGAGTACAACAATGGCCAGAGAGACGGTATTATCATCACACTCCTCTAAGATAGCTCCACAATCTAAACATCTGAGAAGAAAAACAGAAAGTATATCTACTTGATACAAATACAAACCTAATCATCTAAACCATATCTATAACTTCAGAGAACCATTCCCAAAACCTCTAATCAAAATCTAAAACTTACCATTTGGGTATAAGTAAATTTGGTATAATTCAGAGTAACTGCTAATTAGTTATAACACAAAAGGTTACAAAATCAATTGTGAAAAGACTACATTGTTTCAATCGAAGGAAAGTCTCACATCGATCTCTTTCAATCATTGTGGATTGATTGTTGCTATGTGTTTTAATGGACTTAGCAACAGGTAGATAATGAGTGACAATTGGCTGTACATTTTGATGAGTGTCGCAGAGTCCCTTCACTATATTCATAGGTTCAACTGACAACTAATATGCTTATAAGAGGGCTACCTGAATCCCTTTGTTATGCTTTGCTTGCAAGAGAAGATACCTATAAATAATATACATTTCACAAGCAGAAAGTTTGCCAGGTGATTAGGTTCTATCAGCATACACATTGTCTACCTTTGTGCTGGCAAGATGTAAAAATAATCGTCCCAAAGATGTATTGTTGTTTTGGTGTATTAACATAGCACATAAAATGTGCATGCAAAAGTTGTAACATTAGACGGTTTCATCAATTACACAATGAAACTGCGAGACTCAAGGTAAACAACATCAAACTACAAAATACACCTACTTCATAAATTTCCATAAACACCTGATATTTCTGGTATTCCATGAATTGCAAAGATTTCTGTTTGGGGGCCTGAACTTCTTCAGGGGAAATATTGAATTAATTAGGTGAGACAAGCACATTAGCTCTCAGGCTGCTAAGAACCAGGAACATCATCACCCAATGTCGAGTGGGGTCATTGTGCATATTAAATTTCTTTTTAAGTTCTTGTTTCAACATTCTAAATTACAGCCTGACTGACCTTTACATTGTAAAACATAATAAATGCAGAAAAGAAACATTTTGCATTATTTCACTAAATGGTCCATACAGGACCAATTAGTTGAAACCAGAAGGAACCACTAACATAGTAGGAACATGACACAAGTTCAACTTAATGCCATACAATCTGTAGGAGAAGAGGCAGTTTGCAAGATTTATTAAAATGGCCCATATGGCCCATGGACGCAAAAATCTTGAACCCCCTAAACGCACCACTTCCACAATGCATTCATATACCAAGTATAAACTTTGTCTAAACTTTACAACTTGTTTTCACACTTTTGCCCCCAGTTCCACTAGATGACCTTTGACCTCCACAAAAACCAATAGGGCACACCTTCTCAATATGGCAAACGGACATACCAAGTTTGACTTTCATCCGACTTTCCCCTGTTGAGTTACAGCGTACCTAAGCAAGCATCATAGATGCACACACACACACATATGCCAACCTGACTGTGGATGTTCCTTTGCTGCCTGCTACAGATAGTGCTGCATCAGCACATCTCTTCCACATCAGCGTCTTCACTATTTCCTGGTCGTTGTATCTACAAAACTGCACATCTTGAGAGATAACTGTGTACTAAACATCTTGCCAGCAATGCTAGATGGCTAGCTATTAAACTTTCAGGCTTTCCCAGATTGTGTGAAGTCAAGTGTAAGTGTTATGCATGATGCATACCAACTGCTCACACTGATCACTCGGCCATCAAACGACTGAAATGGGTCGATGTGAGGCTTCCGTAATTTACTTTGTGAAACTCATAGATAGTGCTTGTCATCTTACTTACTTTGTTGGAGCCATGTGGGTTCTGTTCATCTAACTTAGTTTGTCAGAGCCACGTAGTTCTTGTCATCTAACTGTGTCTGAGCCAAATATTTTTTGCCATCTAAGTTACTTTGTCAGAGCCAGGGTTGTAGCTACAAAGGGTGGTACCAGACAGCCTCACCCAGGACTAGAAATTCCTGCCTAAAATCCACGATCCGGTTATCCCTTACCTTCCCCTCCCCCTCCTCCCCTTCTTCTCACACAAACTTTACAAAATTTAGTAAATATAAGAGGAAAAGTGCCCTTTTGAGTTAAAATTCAAAGGTTTTGCAAGGCCTTTCCCATAACAATGCTTGATACAAGACATAGTGCCTTGAACTCCATCGTGGGCCCTTGTGCAAGCTTCTGGAGCCTTCCAGAAGTGGCTGTGGTTCCCTTGCCTGGGGCCCTGCACTAATCATTTTTGCAGCTACAACCCTGGTCATATCCATATAGTTCTTGTCATAAACTTATACACTTTGTCAGAGCCCTGTAGTTCTTGTAATCCAACTGACTTTGTTGGAGCCAAATAGTTCTGGTCATTAAAACTTACTTTATCAGAGACATATGGTTCTGGTGACCTAACTTACTTTGTCAGTGTCACATAGTTCTTGTCATTTAACTTACTTTGTCAGTGTCATGTAGTTATTGTCATTGAAATTACTTTGTCAGTGTCATGTAGTTATTGTCATGTAACTTACTTTGTCAGTGTCATAAAGTAATTGTCATTTAAATTACTTTGTCAGTGTCATATAGTTATTGCTATCTAACTTACTTTGTCAGTGTCATGTAGTTATTGCTATCTTACTTACTTTGTCAGTGTCATATAGTTATTGTCATTTAAATTACTTTGTCAGTGTCATATAGTTATTGTAATCTAACTTACTTTGTCAGTGTCATGTAGTTATTGTCATTTAACTTACTTTGTCAGTGTCATATAGTTATTGTCATTTAAATTACTTTGTCAGTGTCACATAGTTCTTGTCATTTAACTTACTTTGTCAGTGTTATGTAGTTATTGTCATTTAACTTACTTTGTCAGTGTCATATAGTTCTTGTCATTTAACTTACTTTGTCAGTGTCATATAGTTCTTGTAATCTAACTTACTTTGTCAGTGTCATATAGTTATTGTCATTTAAATTACTTTGTCAGTGTCACATACAGTACAGCTCAGAATAAAACGGACGTTAGTAGCGTTAAGCGTTAGAAAATTCTGCTTGCTAACGATAGCTTCGTTACCACTGAATCTATGGTAACGCAATTATCGATACTTTCGTTACCAACGAGTATCGTTACCAGCTTTAGGCCTCTCTGCACCTGCAATCTTCACTTCAAGTAATGATTCCATCGTTACTTGCGTTAGCAGAAAAAATGGTCAACAACTGCATCGGCTTTTTGACACATACAGAAAACGGTACATAGCAACTTGTTAACGCTACTTGCGATAGCTGCGTTACTGTGCGGCGTACTGCTAGTACAAGCCAGCATAATATGCAGCATGCACCTACCAGCAGGCTTGCTACATCACTCGCTCAATTAACTGCATGGGAATTGTGCAGATTTTCCGTACAGTATAGTAGTAGAAGTAGTAAGGTTTTCGTACTGTATTTTCAACAGAATCAGTTTAATTTCAGGCAGTGTGGAAAGCCCATCGTAAAAGTCGGAGATGGTTTGGTGATCGCGGCTAACATTATTTAGAGTAGGTTAAAGTTAGCACACACTCACTCATATCGACAATATGATGCCTAGGCCCAGCCTAGCCTGCACTCAGTGAAAAAATTGCTTGGTCTGCACTAACCATTAGCCCAAATTTAGTGTGGGCAGGCTATGGACGCATTGCGAAGACTCAAGCCTAGCCTAGGTTCCGTCTGTGTAGCCTAGGTGCTTAAGGTTTTGCTAGTGTTACGAAGTATTTTACGCAGGTACTGTTTACCTAAAATCGAACCAAGAAATGTGCAAAGCCACGCCTAGCAAGTTTCTTTGTGTCGTAATTAAATTATACCATAGGCTAGGCCTAGGCAGTTTTAACGATAATTAGTGCATATGGTCTAACCGGCTATGTATGCACCAAATAACATGAACGTTCGTCATCATTAGATATGAAAATGCCTGTGAGTTAGGCCAGTTTCGTAGTTTAACCCAGCCACTGTATAAAAAGTAGCCTAGGCTATAGACACAATAATAGTTAAAACTGAACAACTGTACAGCTATTTATGGCCTAGTGCATGATGTGTGCTCTGGTGAAATGTATGTATAGTCTACTACTCTTGGAAGGTGTAAAGTTTCTCTTGGAAGGAAACAAGGGACATTCCAGTTTGCAATTCATTTTCATGGGCCTACTTGTTGTCTCTAACATCTCATTCTAATCCATTGTGTTGCTTTGTTCATTATTCACTGTTCGTGCAATAAGCCATGGCAAACCCATCCTGATGAGCCAATTATGGCTGCTATGTTTATTCTAACATGGCAGGCGAGGTCATGAGCTGCTGCACCATAACTACTAAATAATGCTGAAACTAGAAGGATCAGACGGTTGGTGACAGGCTCCAAAATTATCCTTTACATTGCATTTTCGTTTAAATATGACTGTTATTCAGCCATCAACCCAGTTAGATCAATTGTCAAAGCCATCAAACTAATTTTGATCCTTCTAGTCGATGGGTTTATATTTCAAACACATACCTTGTGTGTTGTTCAGCCTTTTAGTATCTTTCAGAGTGATATGGAGCAGTGTTAGCACCAAGAATTTATGTCTGGGGAAGATGCCCCTTTCCATTATTTTTTTTGGAATTTGCAGTATGAAGGAGGGAATTTTATAATATTTAATTGTTTCATTAAAAAAATAGAGGGATTCCCCCTTGCATTTTATTGTGGGGGATTTTGAGAACAGCAGCAGCAGTCACGCATTCCTGTACCTTAATGCAAACGCTGGTATGGAGTAGAACCATACTGTCTCTATCTTACTCTCTAAAAACATACTGATTCCTTGATGTGGAAGGAGATATATGGTAAAATGGTTCTTTGATAATTCAAAGAAGACAAAATCAAAACCAAAACAATTGTTAAGGGAAGAAATGCAAGGTGGGTATATCAGCTTTATCTACATTGATGATTAAATAGAGGAAGAAACACACTCAATAAAATACCTAAATATAATGATGACAGTTGATTTTCGACAATGCATAAATAAAAATGTTAACTACCACCCCACCAATCCTCATTTTTCCATTGAATTTTCAAAGTTTTAATCACTAAATGGCACGATACAGGCTGAGAGATAATTTCAATGGCATGACAAGTTTAATTATTAAAGCATTCCTTAATAAACAGAGACACTGAAAAATTCAGCAAAGATAAAGCAGCGTTCTCCACAGGTCGAAATTTTGTCCAGGTATTTGTCTCTTAGCTGGTAGACTAATCGACGACCTGGTGGAGGGTCTAAGTGGTACCCCTCCCCTTGGGAAATTTTTGCTCATGCCAGGGGGAGGGGCTGGATGCAAATTGGTGCAATATTTGGTGTCGTAGCTGGATTGACTATATTACCAAATATTAGTACTTTTAGAGGGTACATTTTTCTTTTTTATTTCGGTGAATCTTTTCACCTTTACCTTTCCCAACTCTTGTACACCTCCCTTTTCATCAGTTCATAAAATGCTCCTCGTATTTGCCAGATTGTCTTAATTTTAACATGAACCACAGTAGTAACAGAACACTAGTACAGTATTTGACCTCAGAGCCAGTGAAAACAAGAGGCTCACATGATATATTTTCATGACACTCTCATGTAGACCTGCAAAGAATCCCATTCAAAGGAAGACAAAACACACGGGCCATCATCTTAAAACTTTATTTAAAAAATCTGTAGTATAAAATATTTTCATCCAAACATCGTTGCTTCGCTGCCGTACCAACGTTCAACGACACTTGCGTGATCATAACACAAACTCAATGGGGGAAGGCCATTGACTTTAGTGTGTGTGAGGATTTCTACACACAAAAGTTGCATTGAGCGTGTCGCGAGTTCTGATTGGCTGGTTAACGAGGATTCAATCACGAAACTTTTAACATCTATTTCTGTTAAATTAGCACATGCCTAGTACTCAAAATTACACTGGTATTTCAAAATTCTTCCCTATGACAGGTTTTGATTAAATTTGTATTAGGTTTTACACTATTTACTAATTCAGTGACAACGGGCAGCTTCTGTAGAGAGACGTTTACTGACCGCTGGCCGATTGAGAAAAAGATTTTCACCTGTTACACTACTTTTGGACAAGTGCGTGCAAAATGATGGCCGTAAACCATCATATCGTAGAATGCAAGCTTCGGCACGAAGATATACTGCAGTGTACAAACCAAAGCTTAGGTCGATGTTACAAATTTAAGTCGGTTTAACTCAGTTAACGCTACCAGCGTTAGGAAGAGCAGAAGTTTACTGCAATTAACTATCCTGGCGTTACTAGCAGTAGAGCAACACTCTAACGATAGTAACGAAACTATCGTGATCGTTACTACCGTTAGACTCGAATTGGAAGGAATTTTATTTTCTAACGCAAAATTTCTAACGCTTAATGATACTAACGTCCGTTTTATTCTGAGCTGTACTGTAGTTCTTGTCATTTAACTTACCTTGTCAGTGTCATGTAGATATTGTCATTTAAATTACTTTGTCAGTGTCACATAGTTCTTGTCATTTAAATTACTTTGTCAGTGTCACATAGTTCTTGTCATTTAACTTACTTTGTCAGTGTTATGTAGTTATTGTCATTTCACTTACTTTGTCAGTGTCGTATAGTTATTGTCATTTAACTTACTTTGTCAGTGTCATATAGTTATTGTCATTTAACTTACTTTGTCAGTGTCATATAGTTATTGCTATCTAACTTACTTTGTCAGAGCCATATAATTCTTGTCATCATGGTATTTTCTCACTGCTGAGTAGACACTGCTTTTCTTCTCTGGTGATTTCTGCATTTGTTCTCTAAGTTTCTGAATTTTTCTCAGTCTCCGCTCTCTAGCAAATTTGCCCTTCAGTGGGGACTCCCCATGTGCCAACAGATCAGGATGAATGTCTTCCCCATGTCCTGTCAAGTGACGAGTAAAACCTAATGAACCCATCCATTCCCAATAATGTGACACCATGTCTTGTGAAGTGACATTACAATTAAAACTAATTGTACATGAACCCATCCATTCTCAACAATGTGACAGCAACTGTCAATGAGACAAGCGACATAACAAAATCAACATTGTTACATATGCAATGAACAATGTGACAGTTGTAATATAGTCACAGTAACAGCACAGTGTCTCAAAACAGTGAGTTAGTGTTGGTTACAATCTGAAATCAAGTTTTTCATACTGCCACAATGTGTCACAAACAAAAAATATCTTAGACAAAGATACCTTTTAACTTAGACAAACTTGTCCCAAGAAGTGTGAAGAATGTGTTTGTAACAAATTTCTCCAAATAAATTCACTGTACGTCAACAATGCCCTGAGGACTGAAGTAACATCACATTCATCAGATTTACTTATTATCATAAAAAAATATGCTGCTTTCATTTGAGGATGCTCTGTTTGAGAGACAACTCTCATATTCTAATGGTATCTAGATATTGTTTACAGACAAATTCAAGATGCAGGGTCAGATCTCTTTAAGAGAGTTCTCATATTCTGCACTAACCTGTAGAAACACCAAGTTTCCTTGCTCTCTTTGATCTGTACTTTGGCTGGATTTTACTTCGATCCAGAGACATGGACACAACATGCTGAGTTGCAACAGTTTGAGGAGTTACTTGTCCAGTTGTGGGTCCAGCTAACACCTGAGGAGGTTGACCTGCTGCTGCTGCTCCTGCTGTTGCTTGGGTTCTAACAGCACCTCCAGCAGTTACTGTTGTTGCTTGCTGGATGACAAACTACAAGAAACAGAATGCACAAAATACATTGAAGTTTCAATAAATTCATTACAGAGTTTTTAGAATAAATATACACCAGAAAGGTCTTACTACCTAAATTAACATCAACAACTTTCCTGTAATGGTATTTTTGCCATGCTTGGTTTTCAGCCAAATTATTACCCAGCAATGCTGCACTGCTCACATACATAGAGCCCACTGCTTTCAGCACTGTAGTATCTTTGGTTTATAGCAACACACAATTTGAGAGAATGTAAGCTTTTAATCACAGAAATTCATGGAATCACTGAAAATTTGTAATGTCCACGACAAAACTTCCCCTTTTGTCACAAAACTGTTCGGCTGTCTCCTGCGTCTTCTACTGATTTAACTGAAGCACCCATTACTCTACTTGTTAACAGAGAGAGGTGGACGGGGACTTGTGAATTTTGGGTACCTGTCAAAATGTTGCTTTGACCCAACCCAATTTCACAGCCACAATCTACCATTGCAATCCCATGCTATCAACCACTTTGGACATTGCCAATTGACGATGTATTGTCTTAGCACTTTCAAATTGTAACCATACATTTGCAATAAAACTCATTTCATTCATGGATTCAGTGACTCATCGTTTGTACCCCGGTATGATAATCATTGGTGGGTTTGAGTGATGTTAGTAGTCATAATTCAGAAGTTGATTATGAATATTGAAAAGTTACTTAAAGGTATTGCAACACTAAGTCAGATATGCCATTTTGGGACTTAAAAACTTCTTGAAAGATGATCTTTCCATACTCTTTAGACATTTCTTCATCGCAAGTTGCTATTGTAAGCGTTCCAAGAAATTTATTTATCGATCATATGTCGCATTATCAGATTTGCAATGAAACTATGGCAGTCAATCGACCTGTTCGAAGGCATGCATTTGCACTGGAACCTTTCACACAACAGTGGTATACAGATTGCCATTGTAATTGTGCCTGTGGGTCAAGTTTATTGAATTTTGTACACATAGCACATTACCAGTCCATGCATGGTCATTGCCAGGGCCAGGTGCAAACTGTGCCAAACACTTGTTTGAAACTTTTTCCATGTAGATGAAAGGTCATACTTTTGACTTTGTATAGCAGGGTTGCTGCAAGGAAACTATACAGCCAATATTTAGCAGGTGAACTCCCGGGAATTCTGATACGTAGCCCCTGGGTAAAGTCTTGCACACATTTTATGCTCATACAAAGTATAACCCTATCACATAAGCTCTTATTGAAAAGAAAAGACATGGAACTGATGTAAGAAAGGCTTATATGTCTTTTTAGCAGCTTTGTAAACTGAAGTGAAAAGACACTTATCTTGGATCATCCCAACATCTTTATTGCTGTAAATGTCAGCAGCTGTTTTGTGTTTTACATCCAGTTGCAGAGAAAAAAAAATCATATTTTCAAATTAAAATAAGGAAGAAGTAAGCAATGGTACGTGCTGGAGGGTGATATGAGGAACAAAGTTGGAGAAGTGATAAAACGAAAACTACACAAAAAAAAGAA
Source organism: Stichopus chloronotus (assembly GCA_021234535.1). NCBI lineage: Eukaryota > Metazoa > Echinodermata > Holothuroidea > Aspidochirotida > Stichopodidae > Stichopus > Stichopus chloronotus. Next base: position 28,881,344 of record CM037841.1, read on the forward strand.
AAACAGAGATTGTCGCTGATATATTATGTCAGTGTTTTACTTCCAACACATAGTCCGAAATAGCTGAACTTGGTATTTCATTAAGTTTCATTGAGTCTTATACACTCACTTTGGTAAGTGACTTCTGAACCACAATCTAGAATTGTAATTTGTCTCTTCTGCACTCAGCTAGACAGGTAAGTGATTCCTTGCCATCATTATACTTGACTGTTGCCCTCCTAAGATACTGTGCCCTCAGAGAAATTCAGTGTGACACCCCATCTCAATCCAAGTACTGGTCTTTTCTGTATACAGCATACCAAGTGATGTGGCAAAACTGAATCATTACAACTACTTTAAAGTAGTAAAAGCAGTAAGACAGGTTTAACTACTATATATTAGCCTTTTTCTAGTTCTAGTGTAAAAGTTTGAAATTGAAATTTCACATTATTTACAGAAGTTTTCTTCCAATGTCCTTCCAGGTTTGTAATTGATTGCCAAGAATTCTGCAGCCATCACTTGGTACTGTATATATTGATATTACAGTTACAAGTTGTATCTTTGAAGTCAGTTCTTTACAGCTGGTCTTTCCCTTGCTGGATATATCCAAAATATAACTTCTACATGATCATATCTTGGAGTAAAAAATCTCTCATAGGTAATCCAAATCGACATGACAAATCACAGCTGTCTGGATTTGCAGAGTCACTTGTTAGATAAAAATTCCTCTGGGGTTAATAATACCTGTCTCAGTGACCTCAGAGGTCAATGGTCACTTATCATGCTGAAAAAAATTCTCTTTGTTTGCAAGAAATTTTATCTTGGTAAAGCAAATCAAAAAACCAATGACTTGCCTTTTGGGAATTTTGTACTTATAACTATCAAAACAGCTCAGGAAATAGTAATAAATTTATAACAAAAGGATTAGAAAGATAGTATAGCTTTTTGTTGTGCACTGCATTAAAAGTCACAGAATTTACATTTATAAGACCAAAAACACTAAATGAATTTTACTAAAATGAAAATGGTCAAATGACTTTTAACTGCCACCAAAAATAATCGGGATCATCTTCTCAGTATGAACAACAATCTACCACATATGAGATTAGCCACGGTTACCCATCCTGAGATATGGTGTAAACAAGGTTTTCACAATTTGCCCTCTGGTGACTTCAAATGATCTTTGACCTCCACCAAGAACAATAGGGATCATCTACTCAGTATGAACAATCAACATACCATGTATGAGATTAGCCACGGTTACCCATCCTGAGAAATGGTGTAAACAAGGTTTTCACAATTTGCCCTCTGGTGACCTCAAATAACCTTTGACCACCACCAAAAACAATAAGAATCATCTATGCAGTATGAACAAGCTGCACACCAAGTATGAGATCAGTCAAGACTACCTTTCTTGAGATATCGCATAAACAAGCAGCATCACACACACACACGTACACACGCACACACACGACATCACCATTCCTTGCCTGCCTTCGACAAAGAATCAAAAACTACATTATAATCTTCTACCATGCACACAATAGAATCAACTTAATGAGCTTTCAAGATTGGCCTTCTTTTGTTGTAAGTCAACCACCGAGGAATCAATGTCAGTGACAAAAACAAAAAAGACAAGTGAACACAAAAGAACAAGCCAGTGTAATCCCCCGTCAGTCTGTTTGCAACCACTCCTTCCTTCTCTTACATTTTATGCAGGACATTTCATGACATCATGGGACTTCAAATGTGAATGAACTAAAAGAGGTAATTTTTCAAGCATGATTTCTCAACACTTAAAAACTATCAAAAGATTACAATCGTGAAAACCGTTTATCAAAACATAAAAAAAATGCTGTTGACATCCACTTTGGAGAGCAAGAATGTGTAAAGGTAGGAATTTGACACTTCTTATGAAAGGTCTACAAAAGCATTTCAAATATCACATACCCTTATCTGTTTTTAAATTAAAGGGGAAATCAGGGTTTATTTTCACAATTTGTTTCACTACAATTCCCCACCGGTATAGTTCAATGACTTACAACAAACAAATATGATCAAGATTACCTCAAAACATGTGGACAATTGGAGAAACGAGTCAAATTTGGTATAATCGTATACAGGAGGCTGTCTTGCCTTGTACATGAACGTTTATTTTTTGCACCCGACAAATATTACGAGTTCTCATTCAACAGTAATTAAGGCAATAATTACCTTTTCTTCTACCTTCAAACACCTCTCCAATGTCTCTATATTTAGGTGAACAATCAGTGTAGAAGGAAAAATCAACTAAAGGTGAATTTTCTCAGTCAAACCCTGATTTCCCCTATAAGATGTTGTAAAACAACTCAGTTTTTATCAAAGCAGAAGGAAAATGTTATATCCTATCCACTGACATCAGTGTTGTACCATTAAATTTTGTAAATGAGTCAGGTACTTGGAAATTAAAACTAATTGTCAAACCATAAAAACACTGTTGATGGCCACTTCAACCATCAACCCTAACCCTGGCCACATGCAGGTCAGAACTATTTACACAATATAGAAGATGGCAAGTATACTTATATGTGAAAAGGCTGTTTGCAGCACATACAAAATGAAGAGTAAAATTGCTGCATCCACAATTGATGATTATAGGTGGTTGTGCTTATTAAACTTTGTAATTTTGGTATTATGGAAAGCTTAGGTTGTCATCTGCAAACATCAATTGAAAAATATTTAATCCATTCATGAAATGAATCTGGTACTTGCAACATTTGAAGACACTGTTTGAGACATTGGAAATAACAGCCTTTCTTTGATAGGGTTTGTTTTTAAATATCCTACATGATATTAAAAAATTCTTTAATATCCAAGGAGATGTTGGAACAAAGTGTCCACCTACCTTGCTATAATGGAAAAGAGAAAGCCTCATTTTACATTATTCAACAAAGAGTTGGCCATCACTTGTCAGTCCAGTTCTGTGACACGTCATTCATCGAGACTTTCAGTTGGCGAGAATGCAAGAGAACGTGTTATGTGACCTAATTAATTATTATTATTATTAAGACACTTGTAAGTGCGCTTTATCTTAAAAAGCTCAAAGCGCATAACAAATAGAGTTAACTAGGTGTTTGTGGACAGGCTGCTGTGGTCAGTGTGCGTCTGCTAAGCGGATTAATATACTAAAAGTCTGCAAAGAATTCAACTTCATTTCAGGCCTGCACTGTAGACCTATCCATCAATATACCTAACTACATGCCACTTGACCTGAATTTGTAATTGTGAGTTGGGATCACTCCAATGATGTTTTGGAATTCATTATGGTCTAAAGTTAAAAAATACATCAACCTGGCTTTGTAATATCTTACAGCTGACATATTATGCAGTATGGCTGTTATTACCAAAAAAAGAGCAAATACAGCATTTTTTCATTTTCTCATAAAGGTGAATTACATTAGGTATATAATTATCACATTTTTAAAGCAGCTTCTGCTTCGATTTTTTATATCGAGCATCCAAACTGAGCTACTAACGGTAATTTCTTGTTGTTGGGCACCTAACGTGCAATGTCACGCCGTAACTCAAAAAGGCATAAAACTTTTACTCAGACGTCAAAAATATTTTCAGCCAGACCAAATACAGCTGTAACATTTCAAGTAGGTCAGATATGATGACATAGTACAATGTACTCTATCTAAAGGATAGCCACAATGTACTTCCTATGGTTTCCTGGTCATCTGGTAATACGTTGTTTATTGACCCTATCTTTAGTTTCCTGGCCATTTGTTATTATGTTGTTTATTAACCCTTCCTCTGGTTTCCTGGCCATCTGTTAATATGTTGTTTACTAACCCTTTCTCTGGTTTCCTGGCCATTTGTTAATATGTTCTTTATTAACCCCTTCCTCTGGTTTCCTGGTTATTTATTAATATGTTATTTATTAACCCTTCCTCTGGTTTCCTGGCCATCTGTTAATATGTTGTTTGTTAACCCCTACCTCTGGCTTCCTGGCCATTTGTTAATGTGTTGTTTTTAACCCCTTCCTCTGGTTTCCTGGCCATTTGTTAATATGTTGTTTATTAACCCTTTCTCTGGTTTCCTGGCTATTTGTTAATATATTGATTTTTTTAACCCTACCTCTGTTTTTCCTGGCCATCTGTTAGTATGCTGTTTCTTATCCTTACCTCTGTTCGTTTCCTGGCTTATTTGTTAATATGTTGTTTATTAACCCTTCCTCTGGTTTCCTAGCCATCTGTTAATATGTTGTTTATTAACCCTACCTCTGGTTTCCTGGCCATTTGTTAATATGTTGTTTATTAACCCTTTCTTTGGTTTCCTGGCCATCTGTTAATATGTTGTTTATTACCCCTACCTCTGGTTTCCTGGCTATTTGTTAATATGTTGTTTAGTAACCCTTCCTCTGGTTTCCTAGCCGTCTGTTAATATGTTGTTTATTAACCCTTTCTCTGGTTTCCTGGCCATCTGTTAATATATTGTTTTTAACCCTACCTCTGTTTTCCTGGCCATGTGTTACTATGCTGTTCATTAACCCTTCCTCTGTGGTTTCCTCGCTATTTGTTAATATGTTGTTTATTAACCCTTCCTCTGGTTGCCTAGCCATCTGTTAATATGTTGTCTATTAACCCTACCTCTGGTTTCCTGGCCATTTGTTAATATGGTGTTTAATAACCCTTACCTCTGGTTTCCTAGCCATCTGTTAATCTGTTGTTTATTATCCCTACCTCTGGTTTCCTGGCCATTTGTTAATATGTTGTTTATTAACCCTTCCTCTGGTTTCCTGGCCATCTGTTAATATGTTGTTTATTAACCCTACCTCTGGTTTCCTGGCTATTTGTTAATATGTTGTTTATTAACCCTACCTCTGGTTTCCTGGCCATTTGTTAATATGTTGTTTATTTACCCTTTCTCTGGTTTCCTGGCCATCTGTTAATATGTTGTGTCTACCTCCAGTTTCCTGGCCATCTGCTAATGTTGTTTTTAACTCTTTGTTTGGTTTCACAGTCAGCTATTAGTATGTTGTTAATTGACCCTATGTTTGGTTCTCTGGATTATCTGGTAACAAGCTGTTGATAAAACCTACCTCTGGTTTTCTGGTCATCTTCACCACTCTCTCTATTCCTACTATTGATGCCTTTGCCTGAACTGCTTCCACCTTGCTGACAGCTTCTAGGCTCTCTGGCATCTCTTCCTGCTCTTCTTCTTCCACTTCCACAATTGTAGATGCCACAAGTGCACGACTGGTGGGTTTGATGGCAAGGGTCTGGACCGCCTCCTCAGGTACAACCAGCATCATCTCTGAGTCCTCTTCTATTGCTTCAATAGGTTGGTGGAGCATATCTGCCCTCATAAAACTGTGCTGGACAGGGGTGCTTGCTGTGTAGAGAGGGGTCGGAGCATTGAAGATTGGTAGCACATCTGCTGAGGTGGTGACCGATGGTGCTAGCAGAGGAGTGGTAGGCCCTGCTGAAGGGATTGAGCTTGTATCTTCACTGGCTTCTTCAACATCATCCAGGGTATTCGGTAGGGTGAACTCTAATTCAAGGGAAATGTGACCAAGAATATATAAAACACCACGATGATGAGAAAATTATGGCCCAGCAAGATATAGTACAAACTTTCTTATTGATCACAATCTTCATAGTGCTATAAACACACCACTGTAATGGTTTGTAGCATTTCATGATTAGCAAATTTTCAGCTTTTGAACCAATGATTTTATAACAACTGTGTGATATAAAATGCAACTAGAGCAGCAAAGCTGCTCTAGTTGCAGTAGCTGCTCTACTTCTGGTTATTCAATGTTCCTTTGTAAAGATGTCCTGAATATGTTCAAAACAGTTCAATTCTGATTGAAGAGATTGACAACGATAATAAGAAAACTTTGAATCTGATCTAGGTATCTGGTGTTGACAAAATATTAGACTTCCATCACTGAGTTCACTTGCCTGCCATCTACTGTTAACAATGTAACAAGGCAAACATATTCATTTATGGCAATTAAACAGTTGTTTCAAGTTTTGGCTCACCTTCTCTGAAAATTTGCATAGCGAAGAACCTGGAATCAAAGCATTGTTCTGTGCAAGCTAATTGTGTAAGGATTAGTTGACTTAAATGATGTTGCTACGTGAATGCTATTGAACTAGAATTGCCTAAGAATAATGAAATGCATTAGAGCAGGGATGAAATTTAGCGGTCGTCCGGTCGTCCGAGACGACCAAAATTTCTGCAGGACGACCAAAGTTACTACCTCAGGTTGTCCTTTGGACGACCAAATGTTACCCCTGGTCATTTATATTGTGACACAATGCGTACAACTCAACACTGAGATGCATCTAAAATATTTAACATGCAGGAACTCCATTCCAAAACATCACCGCCAAAACAACCCGAAATCCACAGGTACGTAAAACGCCCAACTAACAGCCTCAGTGTACCCTCATGTTTCAACTGATTTTACTGTACCAGACATGCACATACTGTACACAGCAAGTACCAGATACATGACTCGCAGTCCAAAGAATTCGGCCATATGTGCCACGTGCAAGGAGAGCTGGTACATTATATTCATGGAGTTTTTAAACCCCTATAATGTGGGCTAGTCCAAGTAGTACGTAATTCATCCAATCACAGTGCAGAATTTTCCTAATGGCCCACAGTGTATTTGAGATTAACAAAATGGATTGTTCCAATATAGGGGTGAAAAATATTTTAGAAGTGTTTGATTCCCGGGATTTTGTTCTCACGCAGGCGCGAAAAAAAAAAAATCCTTGGAAAGGAGAGGAATGAGTTGACAGTTGAAGCAAATTCAGATAAGCCACTCAGATGGTGTGTTTTCAATGGACACTTCATACGTACTGTCAGATTTTGATTCAAAAGGAATGAACTTTCTAAATAGTGATAGTACCATTCAAGATTAGTAATGTATCATATTTTGATTTGAAACAAACATTATATTATACAGATTTTCCTCTATATGATATATACTTTACAGCATCAGTGATTCTAGATAATGACACTTTTTTATTATTGAAGTGAAAAGGTGAAATTTTACCAGCCTCCTTCTGGAAATCCCCCCCCCCCCTTCCCTTTGGAGAAACCCTGAGCATTACTTTTAAGTTACAAGTCAGTATTTAGCTGTGGAAAGTTTCAACCTGTAAAAGAAAGACAAATAAAAACATGGTCTTGACTGTGCAAAATACACATTTGGACATTTCTTGTTTTTATATGTCCATTGTGGAGGACGACCAAATTTTTGGCAGGACAACCAAATTTTTGCAGCTGGTTGTCCTTGGGACAACCATTTTCAGTTGCTTAAGGATCATCCCTGCATTAGAGCTAATTGAACAGCTTATCGTCCCTCGATTTACTGGGTCTTTGGGTATTAGCATTAAATTAAAAACGCACACATGGCATCTGACATTCTTCTTTTATGCTTCTTCTTTTTTGACATTCTTGACATCATTCTTCTTTTGGAGTTGAGAATACACTCAACTGAGTTTAAAACCGCAATACTTTTAACCTTTATTGGTTAATAATTTGCAAAAGAAAGTTATTATACATATTTTTTCACACCTTAACTAGTAACATCTTCTGCTCACATGCATAGAAACATGATGGAGAAGTTTGAAACACATTGACAATGGATCAACATGCTGAGATCATTTTAAAGGATATCAGAATGTCCAGCTAGCCTGACAATACCTCTATACATGTTATATATTGAGAAAATAATGTTGGAACACCACATACAAAGCTAGACACTGACATTCATCCCCAAACCTTGAAAAGCATTTAGTTAATGACGACCAAGTCACCTTTCTTGTCTTTTGCTGGGGGAGTTTCCGATGCACCCCAAATGTCATCGATGGTCGGTGGCTCTGGACGCTTTGGCTTACAACGATGACGCTGCGCCTCCAATAGATTAATAGTGATTCTGATTAGACCTCTCAAAATGCTCTTGTATTCTACTTGATCGAAGGAATACTAAATCCAGAGAAACAGAATATATCATATCAAAGAATTAGATCAATAATATTTAATATATCTATCACTTAATGGTTTATTAGCCAGAGTGAATATAATCAGTACTAGGCTTGAGCAATTCCAATATGTTTGGAGTCCAGTACTCACAGTCTGAATATATAGTCACAAAGTCTGCATAAACAGGGAAAGTCGTAGGTTAATGTTAATGTTTGACAATGCATCACAAAATTGAAAGTCCACTGTCCATCAGTTGGTCGTTCTCATTCACCGATGAACACTACTCAACATGGAAATGTACACACAGATGTAAGATGAGGGAAATAATACTTATGTGTTACCATATGTCATTTACCAATAGATGACCACTTGGGAGAATACTAATAGCTCCGGCCCTACCTAATACGCCATTCAAAGATAAATGAACTCGAAGGATATTAATAATCCTGGTCAAAATACCATGGCTCCTGGATGACAACATTAAGAATATTAATAATCCTAGTGCTAATACACCATTCCACAAAGGATGATGATGAAGACTATTAAATGGCATTGTCATTGCAAACACCTGCAACCCAGAGATCAGAAGCAATGCACTGACATTATCAGGACACACACACACACACACAAGCAACCTACAGATAAGCACCAACAGGGACTTCACCCACACTCCATCATTATTATCACACACTCTGAATTTAAGAATTGATCTTTAACAGTGCTATGAATTATGACTCCCATTAATATACCTTGTAGAGTATGACCAGTAGAGATGTAAGCCACGCTTGTCTGCAGTGAGTCTCCAGGAAATAAAGAGTGTAATCTATCACCTGGTTCTCCATTATTGCCTTCTGGGGAGCAGGACAGTGATGAAGAAGGTCCAGCACTAGAGGCAGGATTATGTTTCCAACCTCAACATTGTAATCCAACATCTGAAGACAAAGGAAAATCACAAAAACCAATAAACTAAATAACCAGAAAGCCAGGAGGCATTGCGGTTTCGATGATTCAATTATAGTATGAGTATTTTGAATCTGGCATATTGCATGTTGTGAGGATATGTTGATCCCAAATGATTTTTTACCTCTAACAAAATCAATAGGCCTCTTGCACCCAATAAGGTGCATCTGAAAATCAAATATGACATCTGTCCAAGCTTCCTTTAATGTTTACAAGGTTTTCACAACTTGACTCAAGTTGACCCAAAATTTTTGTTGGTCTCAGTGGACAACAGTAAGCTAGTTTTGCTCAATAAGGCACAACTTCCATATCAGTTCTGTAGATGCTTCCCTTCTTGCAATATCATGTTCATAATATTTTAACAATCTGACCTCCTTTAGTCCAGGGTGACCTTTGACCTCCACCAAAAACAATAGGCTTCTACTATTGAATGTAATACATTGACAAAATACATACCAAAAGTTTCCATGATTCCTACTTTGAGATATTATGTTAAGATTTTCAGTATTGATCTCTGGTGACCTCAGATGACATTTGACCTCCACCAAAAACAATAGGGTTCTTCCACTTGATATGACCAATTGACAAACTATGTATGGGAAGTATCCATCATTTCTACCTTGAAATATTGTGTTAAGAACATTTTCAGTGTTTGACCTCTGGTGAACTCAGATGACCTCTGACCTCACCATACAATAGGGATCTTTATCTCAATATGGGGCATCTATGCACCTAGTTCGAGAACTGTCAGAGTTTCCCATCTTGAGATATCATGATAACAAGATTTTCAATGTTTGACCTCTGGGGACCTCAGATGACCTTTGACCTCCATAAATGCAATAGGGCTCTTCCCCTCAATATGGGGCATCTATGTACCAAGTTTGAGAACTGTCAGAGTTTCCCATCTTGAGATATCGTTATAACAAGATTTTAAGTGTTTCACCTCTGGTGACCTCAGATCACCTTTGACCTCCATCAAAAACAATAGAGTTCTTCCTCTCACTATAACATATCTACATACTATGTATGAAGTTCATTCAACTTCCCTAACTTGAGATATTGTGTTAACAAGGTTTTCACTTGTTTGACCCCTGGTGACCCCAGATGACCTTTGAACCTACCAAAAACCATCGGGTTCTTTCTCTTCATATGGGGCATCTGTGTATTAAGTTTGAGAGACATCAGACTTTCCCTTCTGGAGATATCGTGTTAACGAGAAAAGTGTCACAAACACACACACATACACGCGCACACACACACCCCACCCACGCACACACATACACGCACACGCCATCATGAATGCATAGGTTTCTCTTATCATCGAAACCAAGAACAGATTACAAGATATGTCACCAAATGATGCGATTACTGCACTACTTTTACACACAGATCTTTCAATTTTCTACATGCATATCAACAACAATAAATGGTACACCAAACCAGTTTACAATATCGTAAACTAAGCTGAGTATCACACAATAAATATATTGGGTTCATCCATTTCAGGCTAATTTCTGTGTCCACTCTGTGAAAACACACGCTATAATGAACGTTTGTCCTTCACCCAGACACACAGAATAATGATTACTTAAGGATACCATAAATCATCTTAAATTATCAGACAGGTCTTTTTCTGACTCTTAAAAAAACAGGTCACTAGTGCTACAACAAAAGTATCAGAATATACTCGCAATATCATTGATACAAAGCAATCATCGGTATATGACATTATACACTCTTCTGTTCAGATGTAGAGAATGAAATGGAATCAATAATGGTATATTCCATCAATAATGGTACATTCCAATTTGAATTTGCTGAGATGAGGTCATCTGAACACAACATGGATCATTAACTCATGGTATAAATATAAGATCGCTCTACTGCAGACTACTAGACATCTAATCGGTGTGGGTTTGTACAGCAGGTTATAGACCATGTTAGTGCATACAGCTTCTGCACACACAGTTTGTAGTTTATCTCTTCTGCAATGAACCATGAAACAAGTTTCTTGCCAAGTGATAATTGAGAAGGTTTGAAAAAGAAAGTACAAAGATATTTAACTTGGGCGATGTCCCCCATTTGACATTGGGTGACCATGTTCCATGCTCTAAGCAGCCTGAGAGCTAATGGAAGTAAACTTGGCATGTTCATAAAATAATACAAGACAACAGATGGTGCCAGTGGTGCAAACACTTTTGAAGTCCAAACAGGTTGTACAACGTATCGGAATTATCTAGTCATGAAAGCAAATAAGGCCGTGGCTGCAGATGTTCCCACAATTACATATGTAATATAAAAACAGGCTGCATTGCCCTTGATAATCTGGTCAAAAATGCATACAAGACTACAGATGGTATTACCCCTGGAAATCTGGTCATAAAGGCATAGAACTGCAGATGGTGGTACATACAATTACATATGAAGTATAAAATCTTAGCACTACCCTTAGTAATCTGGTCTAGAATGCAGGCAAGGCTATAAATGGTGGTACGTACAATTGCAATACTGATTTCGCTTAACTCCCATTGAAAATTTTTGTTGGATGATAAACTTCATTTAAAAGGATTTAATAAACAATTAAACTTCTTGAATGAATGATAAAGTTCATTGACAAACTTTCCAGCATAGAGGTCATGTTTGTCAACAAAATGTTGTCTAAGAAGTTTCAACTACATTTATCGATACCAAACTGCAAATGTTTACAAGCAAATATCATTCCGTTGAAACTGTAGTTATTGCCATACAATCATTTCCTACAGTTGCAGCCTTAGTGCTATCTAAAGGTCCATTGTGAGCAAGACATCTATCCTTGCAACTTTAGTGAAAGAAACCAATGTGACAACAGAAGGCCAATAAAAGATAACCGTTTCTCCTTCTAACTTTTCAAAATAAATCAAAAGTGTGAGTCCACTCACAGTGGAACCCTAATTTTTTTGTTCCCTAACACTTTAACCAATGGGTGCTATTTTGGAAACACATCACTAAAGACTTGCAGGGGTGATTTCTGTGATCGGGAGAAGATGTTCTCATTTACAAACCACTTTTGATAAAAAAAGAAAACATGCAGGCCAGAGGGAAAAGAAATTGCTTTTGGGCCTAACAAGCAAATGATGGAATAGAGTTAAACTCACCACAGCAGACAACGTCAGAGAAAATATTTAAATTTTCACAGAAACTTGTTGGTTCTTATGACGAAGCTCCTAGAAACTTAGGACCCCACAATTTGCTAATTAAATTTGAGACAGGTCTTCTTCATGAAACTTCATCCGAGGCAGTCTTTAGATGAAAATCTTGATGTTATATAATTCTTCATCACACAGCGATACCCGTGTCACACAATAACCGTGTCTCCTCATAACTGCGAACGGTCAAGTAGCCATGTGATAATGTTGTTCAAACATTGGCATGCACTGTACAGGACACAGGTACAACATCACGGCCTGCAGTTTGTGTTGAATTCTGATTCCATCAACAAGTTCGATAATGCATCATTCCTTTTACTTTTTAGTCCAACTAGGGGGTTATTTCATCCCAATGATCACTGTCATTTGTTGAAATACAATTTACATAATGACCAAAATGGTGATGTTTTCCAAAATTGGTGATGTTGATGATTAATGATAAATATTCATCATCCATGAAAACTGTATATTATGCACACATTCCAACATTGCTGCACCTTGCATGCCGCGCACTGGCGTGACGCACCTAACTATCTGCAGTAGCAGTTATAATTCATGGTTGGCATATGTAGACATGACCTACAGTAGAGTATAGGCTAGTCTAGCCAATAAATTGTTCATACTGATGCTTGGCACTGCACAAAAAGTTATTAACTTTTCAATATTTTACCACCACTGCAATAATCATTGAGTAACACTGCATCAAGCTATGTGTAATTCATACATGGAGCAGCTGAGTGTATATATGCTATATGTATAGTTGGGAAAGGGGGTTACAGTATGGTTTTTCATCCACAAGCAAAAGTATGAAACTTAAGGAAAAGTCAGACTTAGGCTAACTTCTGAGGAACATAACATATGGCTCCTAGTTCTAGATACAGGGTTAGACTAAAGTTAGTTGTCCTTTTGTTAGACTTGTAATTTATCACACTGGCTGTAGGCCTTGGGTATCATCGGTAGTCAAGGCAGGCTTTATAGCATGACATGGCAAGGTGAGGCAGATAGATTTGCAGTATGGTTACCCATGGCTAATGGGTTAATTTTGGACAAGGCCCACAGCAACAACACAAAATCAGACGATACTGCTTACTGACTCATAAAACAAGTAAATTCCAGTATTGTTTCTTTGTTTGACAGATATGCAGATGTGCCAACTGTCTGACATGGAACAACACTTTGATTTCCTGTCTCATAAGAAAAGGACCTCCAGAAACTACCTCTCTGTATGTTCATGCTCCTCCCATTCAGTACCCCCACCCCATTTTGTCTTCTAAATTGAAATTGAGTGAAAAGTTATTTTCTGTAGTACATCAACCTCCATTTAGGCCTTCATATGAGTGGTGGTTTTCCTTCCTTACCCATTCAACCGCCACCACTTTCATCTTAAAAATCAAATCTGACTGCTGCACAGATGCCCTATCCTTTCATAATAGTTCCACAACAATTCCTTCATATAGTCTCAACTCCCTTGTTTCATTGTCACAAGTCCCTTGCAATTTCACCTTCTCACATTGACAACAATGAACTGCGTTTGACCAGGGCCCTGGTCCAACCACAAAAAAGGGGGGTTACAATGGATTTGTTACCTGAATTTCTGGTATGTCTCACAGCTTCACAAAACTTCCAATAGCCTACTGGCTACCGCCTGTCATCTTCGTGAGTATATTTGATGTTTGACATTTTCCGTAGTCATTTTTGTAGTCTAGTAATGGAGCTAAAATGTCACTATTGTTTTGACTTTTTTGCTCAAAGAATCCTCTGTATACACTATCATTACTTTTTTTCAACATGATGTTTCAAACAATTGTTATTTATCCGTATTTCTTTTTTACTTCAACATCCGATTGTTTTCACATTGACAGTAATCTTTTCTTTTTACAGATAGTAGGCTGTTTTCACATTATTGGTTTATTTTTACATTATTGTGTTTTTATGTGATCATTTTTAATGAATCTTTGCTTTTTGTTCAATTAACAGGCCTGTACTAAAAACATTTATTTCATGATGACATGATCTAATAAAATAAAACTTTATGTGTATGGGACAGTTAAAGCTAAAAAACCAGAATGCAGAAATGCATTGCAGTTTCGATGATCCGATTAAGAGAATTTTTTGCGCAATCTGATATAATTGCATTTGTATGTGTCACATTGAGCTACATCTGCTTTATATAAAATATGAGATCTGCACAAAGCTTCCTTTCTTGAGATCGTATCTACATGTTCACAATTTGACGCTTGCTGACATGGAATGACCTTCTACCTCCATTAAAGACTAATGTTCTTGTGCTAAATGAGATACAACTACACACTGAATATGACATCTGTCCAAGCTTCCTTTCTTGAGATAATATGTTTATAAGAATTCAACACTGTGACCCTGTTGACTGCAAATGACCTTTGACCTTCACTGAAGAAAATGAAAATTTTTATAAATTCAATAAGATAAACCTACAATCTAATTGGGAGATCTGTTCAAGTTTTCTTTCTTGAAATATTGTTCTTATATTTTCACAATTTGACCCCTGTTGACCCCAAATGACCTTTGACCTCCACCAAAAACAATGGGCTTCTTCTACTTGATGTGGTACACCTGCAAATTAAACATGAGATTTGTCCAAGCTTTGCTTCTTGAGATATTGTTTACAAGATTTTCATAATTTGACCCCTGTTGACCCCAAATGACCTGTGACCTCCACCAAAAACAATAGGGTTCTTCTTTTTAATATGGCACACATACATACCAAATATGAGATCTGTCCAAGCTTCCCTTTTTCAGATATCGTGTTTTCAAGGTTTTCACAATTTGACCCCTGTTGACCCCAAATGACCTTTGACCTCCAACAAAACCAATAGGATTCTTCTATTCAATGTTATACACCCACATACCAAATATTAGCTCTCTCCAAGCTTCCCTTCTTGACATATCATGTTTACAAGGTTTTCACAATTTGAACCCTGTTGACCCAAAATGACCTTTGACCTCCACCAAAAACAATAGGGTTCTTCTACTCAATGTGGTACATCTACATACCAAATATGAGATCTGTCCAAGCTTCCCTCCTTCAGACATCGTGTTTACAAGGTTTTCACAATTTGACCCCTGTTGACCCAAAATGACCTTTGACCTCCACCAAAAACAATAGGGTATGTCTACTCAATGTGGTACATCTACATACCAAATATGAGATTTGTCCAAGCTTTCCTTCTTGAGATATCGTGTTTACAAGGTTTTCAATTGACATACCAAATATGAGATCTGTCCAAGCTTCCCTTCTTGCAGATATCGTGTTTACAAGGTTTTCACAATTTGACCCCTAGTTGACCCCAAATGACCTTTGACCTCCACCAAAAACAATAGGATTTTTTTACTCAATGTTATACACCTACATACGAAATATGAGACCTGTCTAAGCTTCCCTTCTTCAGATATCATGTTTACAAGGTTTTCACAATTTGACCCCTGTTGACCCCAAATGACCTTTGACCTCCACCATAAACAATAGGGTTCTTTTACTCAATGTGGTACACCTACATGCTTAATATGAGATCTGTCCAAGCTTCCCTTCTTGAGATATCGTGTTTACAAGGTAGGGCGTCACAAACATACATACACACACACGCACACCCACACACTCGCACGCATACACACACACATACATACATACACACACACATATGCATGATTACATAGGTTACGATTATCATCGAAACCAAAAAAACTCTAAAACCAACAGATGAAATTCTGCACGAGCTCTGCGAGAATCTTCCCGGGCACTGGGATTCATAGGGTATGTAGGGCAGCTGAAGTGTGCCTAAAATTAAACTGGTGATAACTTCTGTTAACTTGCGTGGTCGTTTTGGATATATTGAACATCGTGGTTATCCATGATAGAGGTAACATGCTCTGTTTGCCTATGTGAGTATCGTAAGCAATAACGATCAACAGAGCTTTTTTTAAATATTTCAACAAATGTAACAACGTTTTCCTTGTTCTCCCTCATTTATAGTTTTCGGAAGGTTTCCCCCCTTTTTTTCTAAAAAAAAAATGTGTCCCGACATGTAGGATTTCCCGCAAACCAGGTTCGGAAGTTTTGTAAGGTTTTCCAACCCAGGTCAGCCTGCAGTGAGAGATACCTGTACGCAATCCTGATTAGTAGTTGATGTGAGTTGTGACCCCAAGATATAGATAAAATATTTTGTTACAGTATGTTCGGTAACATATCAAGAATAGGAATGTATGAAGACTCGTCAGTACATGTACTTTTTTTGCAGTCGAGCGGTAGTATGAAGTATCGACAGGGGCTACCTTGTACACGTAATATAATGCTGCAATACATATTACCACTGAAGCCAAAATCCTTCCCCATCATGTGGTGCCGTGTCCTTTTCTTTAACGTTGAATGCCGAATGCAGTCAGAGCTGAAAGCATGAGTAAAACACGTCCGGGCTGCGTCGTTGAAGCAAACCATTTTCTCTGCGCAAATTAGTTCCAAAAATATTCAACTCAAAACTGCATTTCATTTAGCCTTAGGAGTTTTTTTTTGCTTTACTTAACAAAGTATATTTACAGGATCTTCGTAATTGATGGCGCTATGCCTACTGACTGCACACTCATGGCTTCAGTGCTGGGATGTTCATAGTCTTGTATACATGTTTTATGTTGAATTTCTCAGCCTAGGCTCACCTTCGTAATTATCAACAATTCATTTAAAAGTATAGGCTATCTGTACTTGTCAGTATTAATTTAATTTCTCTGTGTGCAAAAATTTGATTACAAAAAACATTCACCAAACTTTAAACGTCCATGATTCACGGTTACAAACTTTGACACATGTTTCGTTTCTTTGTTTATGTGCCTTGATTACCGAAAACGTTTTATGTGTGGTAAAAAAAAAAAAAATTCCATAGTCGAACATGGATATCTCAAAATCAACTGTGTTTATCAACCTATCTGTAGAGTTTACAATGATCACTAGCCACATGCTTCAGCGTGTCGATTTACAAAATTCATTGTTTTGCTATCTAAACTACCTGCTAGTATCGGAATGCGCAAGTGATACGTTCAGGTGGACTTGCTGACCCCGCAGGGCAGATGGCTGGCCAGCCCGACTGTGAAATTTGATTAATGCTTACTCCAGTGACCACAGAATAGCTCTCCAGCCAAACCTGTAAAGTTCCATACATAGGTCAGGTTTGCCGTGTGCTGTAAGATCCTAGGGAGCACTAGACCCCTATGATCATGTTTACAAGCCAAGGCGTCACATATGCTTACACAGGCGCACAGTGGCGGCGCCAGAATGTCAGACTTGGGGGGCAAACTGAGGGCAGAGGAAAATGTTGGGGGGCAAAGATTTTCGAGCGCGAAGCACGAGGCCTTGCGGGTGGGGTCCAGGGGCCCGCCATAGGGCCCCTGGTGGGGTCCAGGGGCAAAGCCCCTGTTGGGGTCCAGCAGGGCAAAGCCCCCGGAAGCTCTGAGGTTTTGGCATATCTCTGAGTGGAAAACTAAGTCCCAAGAGAGGTATATTATTTACTTTTATATTATTTATTTTTTTCGATTGACCGTACTCCAAGGTTCCCAACTTTTTTCTTTGGGAGTACCATTTCACATTTACGCAGTGCCACCGAGTACACACACAGGCTACATACACTTCCATTCCATTTCTATATTTCATTCCTTATGCTGGATGGTAAACATTCCATAGAAAATTGCTCTGACCAGGCTGGCCTACTGTTGAAGTGCCTACAGGCATGATATGAAAACTGGCAGCCTGTGTAACATAAATTAGGCATTTATTAATCATGGCAAATGCCCCCTCATGCCCCCCCCCCCCCTAGCGCCGCCACTGCAGGCGCATGTACTTACACGCACACGCTGATACCACCATACAGATTCCTTCCCTGTCTTTGGCAGGGAATCAAAAACTTGCAGGGAATTCAGTGTATGACACTTGAATTTCAATGTCCAGAAGAACACTTTATCAAGTGTGTGGGATATTAACAATGAAAGGCTGTTTCAGGTCTATTACTGGTGCTTTCTTATACACATATCACTTGTTATCCAACTCTGGTCCATCGATTTACTCCACTAAAAATTTCCTCAACAAACTTTATTAAAAGTTCAACGAAATCAGTTTCGTTAAACATGCAACGTTCATTTGATAAAAGAGATAAATTTAGGTAAGTTTCGAGAAAGTTTGCATTGATTTCGTTAAATTTGGGTCAACAAGACTTATCAGGAGTTAAGCAAAACCAGTATTGTAAATGTGAAAGTATAAACAGGTGGTATTACCCTCGGTAGCCTGGTCATGAAGGCATAGAAGACTGCAGATTCTCTCAACTGCTGGGGAGGAAGCGTAAACTGACGATCAGCTTGATTGTAACCCAGTAAGACACTCAGGTGACCAATTACGGTATTCTGATGACAGAGAAATATAGCCATAACATCAGTGTCATAAGTCAAATCTAAAAAAAATCGTCAAACTTAAAAGAGCATTACAAAATATTGATCTAGGAAGTACTGCCAAAAATGACAGAAATGCAATTTTAAAGAGCTCCACCCCTACTACCCACCGTTGATCTGAAATTCTCTGTAACAGTTGCTCTACTGTCATTAAAGCTAGTGGATGATCATTTACACATAGACTGAAGTATCACAATTGTCAATAAATAGTAGTTACAATGATGTTAAAACTTATGACAATGTAAAAACTTACAAAGACCTAAATAGTGACAATCAAAAATGTTTTCTCAACAGAGGAGAAAAAGCACTCGGTCATTTGGTTTTGTCCAAAGAAAGGGGGTGCCTTATTTGATATTGTGTTCAATTTCTGAAGTTATCCTTGTACACTTGTAATAACGCTGAGATGTAAAAATTGAAATAGTGTAAACAGAAGGCATCATTTTGTTGGTATTTCACTTAAATGATTTTGCTTTGTCGGTCAAACGTGGATTGTTGCCCATGTATTGTAGTAAGATGTAGGTCTACATGTCCTTATAAAATAACATCTACATTTTGAAGAAGAATATTGCCAACTTGAACAAATTGTAAAATTCCACTAGCCGACCTTTATATGCATCTGTCAACAGGTTCTGGCCTGGAATGCGTGTAGAAAGTTAGTGAAACCTTGGCTTCCTTTGCAGAAATTTCCCTACACTCCAGTGTTTCATTCCCAGGGCCAACTCAATAACCATTCATGCTACCATGATTTCCTCCAGTTGCCCTATTTGATCAGCCTTTCATAACTCCCTAAAGACCATTGGAGCCAGACTCTTTTGTCACCTTTCATTTTCCTCATGGCAACTTAGAACTACTCTATAATCAACAGGTATGGAAGCTATGTATAGCAGACAAATTTTACGATATATCCTTGAGGAGCGTATGTCGGCCTGCATTATTACGCTACCATGTATGAAGAGTAACTTCTTCACATTGCAATTTACAAATAATAATGTTAGTTACTGCGGCCCATGGAAGGTTTATCAAATGGCAATAATATGTTTTGTCACAAATCACAATAACATGACTGGTAATTGAGTCGGCACCGGAAGATGTGAAACACCTGTTACAAAGCCATTTTTTTTTTTTTTTACAATTTGACAATTTTGACAATTTACATATCGATGTTGACCCTTCAGGTCTCCTAAGATCCTCCTCCATAAGCTCTAGCAAACCTGCCACAAAGACACTTGGAGCAAGGCTTTGATTACTTCAAAGCAGGGGCAACAATCCAGGTTGTCTGCCAGTGACAGGCATGAAGAAAGGCATTTTTAATCACATAATCAAGCAACATAATTATCCTTTTGACATACTTTTTATTTAATTTTTTTATCTCAACATTTTCACAAACATACAATGATGACTGCAAGAAATAAACACAATATTAACTGAGGCAGCCAACTTATTAGATGTAACCATATGTGAAAGCGCTTTCTCTGCTCTTTTGACATAATCAATTTTTCCAAACAATATTTTTGATCACTATTATTTACATCATTCAAGTTTTTACATCATCGCAAGTTTTTGGCACATATTTTGTACATCATTGCACATATTTTGATGTAAAACTTAAATTTTAAGCACATCGTCATAAATTTTGTTCATTATCATAATCATCATTGACATCATCTTATGCTTTTACATCATCATATAACATTTGTCCTTTCATGATTCCATATGTCTAAGCCATTGCATAAAAGTTTCTGGAAGATACCAAGACAATCATGGATACTGGGGCTGAGACAGCTAGTCAAAACTGACCTGGGTACCCATTTACATTAATCAGCTACATTGGGGCTGAGACAACTAGTCAAAACTGGACCAGGTACCCATTTACATTAATCAGTTAAGCAGCAGGTACCCAGAAAGCTACTCAAAACTGGACTGGGTACCCATTTATATTATTCAGCTATATTGGGGTTGGAACAGCCAGCCAAAACTGGACAGGGGACCCATTGACATTACTCAGCTATATTGGGGTTGGGACAGCCAACTAAAATGGGACTGGGTACCCATTTACATAACTCAGTTAAGCAACAGGCACTAAGACAGCTAGTCAAAACTGGACCGGGTATGCATTTACATTACTCAGTTAAGCAACAGGTAACCCACAGAGCCAGCCAAAATTGGATAGGGTACCCATTTACATTACCCAGATATATTGTGGCTGGGACAGCTAGCCAAAAGTGGATTGGGTACCCATTTACATTACTCAGCTATACTGGGGCTGGGACAGCTAGCCAAAAGTGGATTGGGTACTCAACTAAAGCTATCAACTAAAGCATATTGATATCCACACTATTATCCCACAGCTTTGCAACTTTTCGTTGTTTATAATTTATAACATTAATGCTTCAGTCTCCTCAAGTTTACTTTTCTAGGTTTCATGACCCAGGTATGACACTGCACCAGGGTGGTATCCATAATGTCAACAGAAGGTCATATACTTAGGAATAGTTACAGCGCTGAGGGTACCAGCAGAATGCCATGGGAACACTCTTACCATAGCTCTTCCAATGACATCATCCACAGAGGTTCTATCATGGGTCATGAACTGAAAAAGAGGAATAACAACGTAGGTAACAGTAAGAGACTGGGGGCAGAATTAGAGACAAAAAAATCATCATCAAATCACAATTTCATCCTATTTTGTAACCTTTTCTATTTGTATCACTTGCTTTAACTATCACAGGAGGAACTTGGAAATAATTCATCAGCAATAATATATCAGGTATCACTTCATATTCATCAGGTATCACTTCATATTTATCAGGTACCCTTAATATTCATCAGGTATCACTTCATATTCATCAGGTATCACTTCATATTTATCAGGTACCCTTAATATTCATCAGGTATCACTTCATATTCATCAGGTATCACTTCATATTTATCAGGTATCCCTTAATATTTATCAGGTATCCCATCATATTTATCAGGTACCACTTCACATTTATCAGGCATCACTTCACACTAATCAGGAATAACTTCAAAATTTATCACGTGTCACTGCACATCTATCAGGCATCACTTCACACTTATCAGGTGTCAAGTCACATTTATCAGATATCACTTCATATTTATCTGGTGTCACTTCATATTTATCTGGTGTCACTTCATATTCATCTGGTGTCACTTCATGTTTATCAGGTATCACACTATATTATCAGGTATCACTGCACATTTATCAGGTATCGCTAACATAGTTTGTGTACCATACATTATGTAACATAGTTTGTGTACCATACATTACGTAACATAGTTTGTGTACCATACATTATGTAATATAGTTTGTGTACTATACATTATGAAAAAAAACATGTTTGTGTGCCACATATTATTTAACATGTTTGTGTACCACATGCACACTACGTAAAATGTTTATGTACCATACATTATGTAATATGTTTGTGTAAGATACAATATGTTAACTGTTTTGTGTACAATATACAATGTAATTGTAATTTGTGTATCATACAACACCAAACAATACTGTCATGCTAAGTGTACCATATGATATGAAGCATGTCTTGAGTACCATGTATTAAACACACAGTCCTCCCAAGTTGCTAAGGCAACCAGAAAGCCAAAAGGCTTAGCCATTCCTTGCTGACCAAATATTGGTTTAAATCTTGACATAACTATTCAGCTAGATTGTGCAAAGGACTTTTCATAATAACATGTGGTAAACTAATATGCTCCATGATTGCAAAGCAGATATAGCTTTTATCATGCAGTACCGATAATGGTGAATAAGATGGTTTGTTCTTGAGATGTATACAATAGTTTAGTTTAGTTTCACAATAGTGTCCTACCAAACCCAGAATGCAGGAAATCTCTTAAAAATAATTTCTTTACACGACACCTCAACCTATTTGTGTCCATAAAGAAATTTGGTAAGATACTGGCATTTTTCGCAGGCCTGTTTCAAAGAACCTTTTCAAGCATTCAAGCTACTGTTACCCACTTATCAAAACAACGTTGCTTCTTCAATCCTTTTTACACAGTAAATCCATGGCACTATTTTGACATTGTTCTCTAAGAAACATCATTAAGATTTGCTTCTAACCTTTGTCAAAAACAGTAGGGAATATTAACATGTAAATCCCCATCGTGAAAGTAGTACTCTCCAAATGTGGACAAATAGAAACAACCCTGTGAGGGTCTTGCAGAAAATGCCACATACGAGAAGGGGTTTAAGCATTATCTTGGCTTACCAAAGTTTTTAGCAGCGAGGCACCATTTACGATTGACGTTAATGGATAAGTTTACCACACAAATTAATAGACGCACTATAGCACATTACAGCTGTCAATATTGGGAGCCTAACAGTCTTTCAGGTGACAATTTGGAAGCTGAACACTGGAATTAGTAGCCCAGGGCACCTGCACACTTTGGCCAACCGACACCCAAGTATGATATCAGACAAGGTTATCTTTCTAGAGATATTGTTTCTGCAAAGTTTTCACAGTTTGAAATCTGGTGACCTCAAATGACCTTTGACCTCCAAACAATAGGGCTCATCTACTTTGCACGGCTACCCAATGCTTCCCTAAAAGATAAGACAAGTCTACCATTATGGTGATATTGTTTTTACAATGTTTTCACAATCTGACCTCTGGTGACCTTTGACCTCCACCAACTAGAGCAGCAATGCTGCTAAATCTCGATACTTCTAGTTCTGCGATGTTCGTTTGTAAGAATGTTCTGAATGTGTTAGAAACAGTTCAGTTTTGATTGGAGAGACAATTGAACAACAAAAAAATGATGGATCTGGTTGACAAAGTATTTGACTTTTGCATCGTTGGTTCATTTGTATGCCATCTCTTTCTAACAAAACAACAAGTTAAATGTATTCATTTATGACAATTGAACAACTGTTTCGAGGTTTGTGTCAACTTCTCTGAAAATGGGGGCTGCTAAACACCTGAGATCAAAGTGTTGTTCTGAGCAAGCTAATTGTGTAAAGATTAGGGTAGTTGACTTAGGTAATGTTGTTAGGTAAAATGACATTGAACTGGGATTGCCTAATAAAGGAATGAAATACCTTTGAGTTAATTGAGCAACTCATCTCCTCTGGAATTGTTTGGTCTTAAAGTATTAGCAGTACTTAAATGCACATCTGGCATCCTACATTCTTTTGTTGAAGTTGAGAATACACAAAACTGAGTTGAAAACCTCAATAGCCTACTTGCTTATTCTGTCCTGCTACTTCACACTTCAATCACAGTAAACCAAAGGAGGAGCTTAAAAATTTCTGCCCGAGCCCATCAAGCGAAACAAGGTTTAAACATCTATCCAAGTTAAGTAAATACCATGTGCAATACAATTTGAGAAGATGTAACATTTCCAGGTTTCAAGCACTTGTTTGTCAATAGTTCACACACAGGATTTATTACACATATTTTCTTCACACCTAAACTAATAAACATCTTTTGCTTACATGCAAATTTAGAAGCATGGTGGGGAAGTATTGATACACAATGACAATCGATGGAGACCCTGCCAACACTTGAAAGAAAGTACCAGAATGTCCAGCTAGCCTGATATTACCTCTAAACATACTTTGTAATGTACTGAGATAAAAACAATGAGGATCAGGTTAGGATTTTAGTTTTGTTTGTGTGTTTCTTATTTTAGTTTACCATGGCATTTTTAAGAATGATTATTTTAAAATGTCATGAAATGTCATGAAAATAGCCATTTAGAGCTGTCATCAATTAAGAACTACACTCTGTAGTAACCCTGAAAATGCTTCAATTTATTGTTTTTCTTTTAAACAAAAAAGTGAGAAGTCCAGGTCCAACTGTGCAAAATATGCAACCATCAGAAGTTGAACCAGCTAGGTGGTCAAAGGAGAGAGGGGTTGATGCATGGGAAATGATTGATAACAGGACATTAAAAACAAAACTTTTTAGGAGTGTCTTTGGATTCTTGAACCCATCCCCCATTTCTGGTATGGGCAAACACACGATTGAGATTGGTCTCAATGACTGCATTGGGTTGGAGTCATGAGTTTATAGTGGTTTCTAACGACACTGTTACATATATGGTAAAATATTCTCCAAATATGTACAAACTCTTAACACAAAATACGTCATCCTCTTCCTAAAGACCAAATATAAGCTAAGCAATATATTTGGCAACAAATAAAACATTTGAGAGCACTTCTGATCAAAACTCATTGGAAACTTAGACCCTGTTCCTCTACAGAATTAGGGACTTTGTTAGGGGTAAGTACATATGTTGGATAGGCTATATACCTATTAGGTAACAGCAAAAGTTCCAAGTCATCTGCAAGTAAATACCTTGTATGAGGAAACATTTGAAATAAAGTTTCAAATATATTGAGGATTGTTAGTTTAGGGTCTTTTGCAGATGTCATGTTTTGGGCATTCTTGCCCAATTGGGATATCTCTGATACTTTCGACGATCGATCCTGTTTTCTTGAACCGAGGTAGAATGCAAGGTACAAAGTGGGTACACAGAGAGCAATGCAGCTTGTGAGATCCAATCATGTTTTATTCTAACTAAAACCTCTGATGCTTGAGAGTCTAATACTTTGCCAACATTATCACGGTTTGCAAAAACTCTCACCAAAATAATTCCAATACTTGGAATTATATTTTATAAAATAACATGATTACCAATAACAGCATGGTAAATATTGATAATAACAGTGGAAATGTAAGAAAGAATGAGATTTAAGTCAAGGACAGACCCAGTGGAGGGATTCAAGGCCTCTCTCCTGAAAATACGACGGTCAGGACCCCCTTTTTCCAGGGACAAAATTATTTTCAAAGAGATACTAAGACAGTCATATTTGTTCAGATTCCATATTCACCAGAAGTAGTAGACTGCTGAACTCATGTATATAAATCAGAACTTGAACTTAAATGAAACCTTTGACAAGTCTATGCTTAATCTGTGCACTCTTGCCACAAAACATTATTTCTATTTCTATGATGTGAGACATTTTTTGACTTCTTATCAACCAATTGGTCTGCCCTAATGGTCTGAGTGATGCAACAGTATTGTAGGTTTGTAGTACACGGACATGCACTCTCCACCAGTCATCTTACCCTATGAGTTTTTTGACAGTTTTACCAACCAAGTACCAAAGACTATTTGTCTGATTTGAAAAACACCTTTCCCAGAAAATTGAACTAACCATGCTAGTAGTAGGATAGACAACTTCATTGACGTATATTTTCCACAAACAGTGAAGGGTTTTCAAATGCATTTTCAGACAAAGCAGTATATAAGTTATGATATCCATGAAATTACTCTTTTCTTTTGTAGTGATGAGAATAAAAGCTTATTTTATGTCCACAGCCAGTGAGTCAACCAGAAGTTATAATAGACAAATCAGTAATTATTTCACCTTGAAATTACTGTATATAAAGTTACCACCATCAAGTCAAACAATGCAATGTCATTCCTTCAATTTGCTGATGCCATTGGATGGACTACAGGCCTGCTGCGGCAAATGAAAAGCAAACATTGGATATAAAATCATTTGTTGTGACAGTATTTTTATTTATTTTGTTTTTGTCATTTCCTGACAGTCACGTTGCTAGTAGTCAAACGGTTGATATGTTCAGTGAAGGGTTCAGAAGATCCAGTTCTTTCAGTAATATCACAATACCTAACCAGAACGAACAAATGCATTGTGGTTTTGATGATTTCATCACGATTCTTTTCTGAATCTGACATTTTGTAGTTTAAAACCCTGTTGGCCATAAATGACTTTTAACCTCAACCAAGATCAATAGGGCTTTTTAATATGGTACACCTACACACTAAATATAGACTCCTTTCATGAGATATATCATACTTACATGGTTTACACAAGTCGATCCATGTTGAAACAAAATGAGCTTCTCCATCCATCAAAATATGGTTCTTGTACTAAATGGAGTACACCTACATACCAAATACGACATTCATACAAGATTCCCTCATGAGTTCTTGTGTTAACAATATTTTCATACCCCTGTTAACATCAAATGACCTCTGACCTCCACCAAGATCAACAGGGTTCTTGAACATAATTTGCTACACCTACATATCACATATGACATTTGTCCAAGCTTCCTTTCAATAGATATTGTGTTTAAACATTTTCACAATTTGACCCTGTTGACCCTAAATGACCTTTGTCATTCACCAAAAACAATAGGTTTACTGTACTCAATGTGGTACACCCCCACACCAAATATGAGATTGGTCTAAACTTCCCTTCTTGAAATATCGTGTTTACAAGTGAGTTGTCACAAACATACATACACATGCACGCACCCACCCACATACACAACCTGGACACGCACATGACATGTACTAAATGATTACGGAGGTTATAATAATTATCAAAACCAAAAGTGGATGTTTCAAGGGCACTTAAGGGCTGATAAAAGTCTAAGAATCCCAGGCTGGAAGATTCAAGGGGGGAATGGAACCATCCCCAAAGGCGGACAAAATGTTCCACAAAGTTAGGAATAAATTGTATTTTGTGGGTGGAAATTATTCAATTGTACCCTTTTGTTGCACCAAATTGCATCGAACTGCATGGCTGGGGGGTACAGGGGTGCCATGATGGATATTTTGGTGGGTTCAAAGAGTCAATGTTCAGCCTGAGAAATCCTGGACAACTTACCGTCAGCAGAAGGTCCACCAGTCTGTGGACCGTCTCCTTATCAATATGTGAGTAATCAAGAGACAGGGATGGATCTGGTCCTGTGGAGACTGCGGGGGCCCCTGCGGTCGACGTTGCCGTGGCATCTTCCGTCACAGTCGGCAGGTAACCGTCTAGATGTAAATATATCATTTCACGAAACAGAGGAGTACAGTGTGAATTAAATTCAACTTGATATTTATTATACAATGTGCTTTGGTGGCCATTCAAGTGAAGTGAAAGACCTATTACAGTCAAAGACGTATCAAACCAAACTGAGTCTCAAATCAGAGAAGTCAATGGACTCCAAACATGTAAACTTCAAAAGAGAGGTTAAAGGTCAAACTTCATCAAACCTCCTTTTAAACCTCAACACAATGGAAACGTTTCAAGATTATCAGCCAAACTAAAGAAAGTAAATATTTTAGACTGGTTAGCCAGGACTACTCAATGGGGAGGAGCAAACATGAATCTTCAACTAGTCAAAAGGCACATACACACCAAAGAGAAAGGAGAGTAGAAGGATGTTTTACAGAAATATAATGAAGTAAGAGAATTTCATAAAACCTGTTTGGTTCTATATTAAGGTAATAAACTATGACACTACCTACACAGAGCATCACCACAGGTTGGCCATATAGTTTATGAGAAAATGTTCCACATTACAGGAAAAGGCAATTCGCAGACTTACTTTTATTATAAGTTTTATTATTTCACAACATTTTAAAGGGGCATGATCATACTCGAATGCAATCAAGGAACACCAGACTGCAGCAGTTTAGGCCATGTTCTACTAATGAGATTTGTCCTCCAAGAAAATAAGTCAACAATTTGGAAGGAAGAGAATAAAATCAGAGCTTGAAGTTGACAGACTTAAACAGCATGGAATTGTCAACCAACTTATTCATGATGCAAACGATGAGACTTTTCCAAAAAGTTGATAATTGTTCAAAAGGAGCTTTACAAGAATGTCAACAACTTTCAGCAGAAAACTAAAGAACCACTGCTTCCAAAATCTGACTGCAACTCTGTTGCTCAACAATTTTTGCAATTCTGTGCACAGAAAACCAGCAATTTTAGAAAACATTCCATACCAACTCTAGTTTTCACTTCATGCTATCTAGCAGTACTTTGTCTCAAATGCCTCTTTCAACATCATTTCAGCTAGTTGCAGTAGACGAAGTCAGGAAAATAAATGCCATGTGAGACAGAGTACTGAACCAATTCAGGATAAGGAAACCCTTTGTAATATTATGCAACTTGCTTACCGCATTAATGCAATGTTATGTAATGTTATGTAATTTCATGTGGTATCATGCAACATAAAGTATGAACACCTGCGTATAGGCTTGCATCTGCCACATAATGCCTTATTTCATTATCACTTCTCTACCTGTGACACACACCTGGTGTGTGATGTTCTTCTTTTGTACTTTATGTTGACATTGTGAATAAACACAATTGAGTCCAAAACCTCAATACTACTGTCTCATACTATTACAGACTTAAATTACAGCATATCAAAGGAGGAGCTTAGAACACTAAACAGCTTAGGGCCCACCAATCCAAAGAACTGTTCCAAACATCTGTAATCAGAGATGCCAACTTTCAAACATGGTTTCCAGTATTTTTCAAATTCAAAAAAGACTATTTTGCACATCAAAAACATATTTTTTTCAACTGATTCATGTTAAATCATATAAGGTTAAAAATACTTTAAGTACAGCAGTTCAAAGTGATTGACAACGTATTTTACTACTTACTCTAACATAGGCTACTGTACTGTTGGCCTAACCTTAGATTATACCCAGATTAGCTAACTATCATGAGGCTATTTGCTAGGCTAAGCCTAAGGTTGCGTCCACAACGGTACATACACTATAATACTATTAAACAGCAGCGCCAGTACTAAAAACAAGCCTACCTGTGTACACAAATAACAAAACGACGTGAAAATCAGTATCACCGTATCTAATTGGTCATATTCCAGAGCTGGCCCAAAACCAGACCAATGAACACATTGGTTTATACTGTGCACCTCTGGCAGCAGGTCTTGGTCGTGATATCCTGACCTCTGCTTTAGAGGTATAGCCTCACCATCCAGTTGCATTTTTGTTAACATCGTTATGTTTAAGCGAAATGATTTCCATATTTTTAGCTATGCAAATTCCATATTCTAAACAAGTAATCACATTCCATGTAAAACAAGAGCCTAAGGTCACTTTGGTTCCTTGCACAGATGTACAGTATATAATGTAAATTATGAAGTGAAAGGAGCATTTTGCATTATTTTGTTCAGTAGCCCATATGGCCCACTTCTGACCATGAACCCTCACTTTTGTAACATAAAATCTGTAGAGAAAGAACCATATTTCACTGCTTTTATAAAATGGCCCATTTCAGACATTGGACCCTAAACATGCCAGGGCTCGATGTAAGCGCTGGTCGGCTGGCCCGAGGCCAGTGATTCCATCTTCGGGATAGTTAAAATACTGACAAGCTAGCCCTCCGGGCCTCTTGAATTTGGCACAGTACAGCCACACAATGTTAAAAATACAACTGCTACACTGTGCCCTTGAAAATTGTTATCGGCGAAAATTGTTATCGGCAAAAATTGTAACGTCAAAAGTCCAGCGCATTTTCTCAAAAATAACGATCGTTTTGCATTTGAACATAATGAAACCCAGTTCCGCCATATGAACGTTTCTCCATTCAACTGACGGAATAGCACGAACGCAACGTTTTTTTATGCACCGTATGTCTGTGTGTATTATGCTTCATATGCTGTGCCGTGTTGTGTCATGCATGCCAACGACCAGTATGCTAGTAATGTTGGAAATCTGCAAATTCTTCGCGATAACTACGAGGCCTATCCTAAAGGTAACTTAGCCTAAGCCTGGCCTAATTAAATACCGTAGCAGTAGAGAGGGGCGTTTTGTTGTAACATGCCTTTTTACGCTCTGAGAGGACTAGAATTGTGAGGAGAACAAAAACTCTACTACCAGTAATAATGAATATGTAGAATTCAAAAGATTACAGTTGTATCTCATGACTTTATTTGGAGGCTAGGCCTAACACTGACTGTACAAAACAGTAACACTATAAGGCTAGGCCTGGACATAATTGTTAAACGTTTGAAATTCGAGTACACTAGGCCTAGGACTTTTTGTAATAATCACTGCATTGAAGATGAGGAAGAAGAAAAGTTATGATTTAACAAGATAAGGTCAATTTTCATTGCTTTCTGAAGCCATCAATGCACAAAGTATTATTTTCTCATTTTTAATTCCCTGTACTTAATATGCATGTGCATTGATTTTAAAATTTCAGCAAAACTGGGCAGCAAAATGTAGGCCTATAGGCTATTATGTTACAAAACCAACAGTATGTACCATGCTGTAACAAATTGTGTGCACAATATTTTTGTTACATTGGAAAGGTCCCATGGGGTACTCTAGCCTACCACTTTGATATGCCTTATAAGTTATGTTTCTCCTAGCATTTCATGCCTTTTATTGGGAGAAAATGGAGCAAACTATTTACTTAACTACCTATGCTGAGTATTTCTTATTATTTTCTTTGTTTTTCATTAATCACAAATTAATGAACAATCTTTTTTTTTCAAATAATTAACTACAACTACTTATTACATGGTGATTTCCAGATTTTCACTAAACTAGGACTCTGAAATCTTTAGTTTTGTTATACAATACACGTAGAATACCAATTTCTTATTGTTTTAGCCAGGAAACACAGTCTACACAAACTGATAGTGTACTGTAAACACAGAAACACAAGTGTTTTAAAATTAGTATAATTTGTCATGGAAACTGGACCAGTGGAAATATGGTAGGGCCAGTGGAGTTCAAAAGTTACTGGCCCTGCTGGCCAGTGATTTTTTTACCCTTAAGTCGAGGCCTGCATGACAAACATACATCCACATGGAACCACTTCCCATGGCACTAATGTAACCAACCATTAACAGTGTTACATACAATTTGCATTTTCCAGATCCCCCCCTGTTCTATGATGTTACAACCGTGCTAAAGTGTTCAACAGACCTTCTTTCATGCCCGATTACACATGTATTAGCTATGGACATGACACTTAATACCCCTTGCCAGGCAGCTCACGAAGGCCTAGACATTGGATTGACATATACCTGAATTAGTTTAGGAAAATGATGTTTAATTGACCATGTGGATTATCACAGCATGAGGTGATAAAACTGACCTAATGACGATGAAAATTTGCAACAAGTTGAACCTCAGTGGAACAAAAGAAGAGTGAGGTTGAGGTGAACCCCATTTTAACGTACAAGTAATGACATGTCTCCCAGATGACCTTTGACCTCCACCAAAGACAATAGGGCACACCTTCTCAATATGACAAACCTACAAGTTTGACTTTCATCCAACTTTCTCCTATTGAGTTAGAACAAACCCAAGCCAATGTCACAGAAACAGAGAGTTTTGTCCCCAGTGTCACTCAGATGACCCTTGACCTCCACCAAAAACAATAGGGCACACCTTCTCAATATGGCAGACCTACATACCAAGTTTGACTTTCATCTAACTTTCCCCTATTGAGTTACAGCATACCTAAGCAAGTGTCACAGATGCACACGCACCCACACACACATGCCAACCTGACTGCATAGGTTCCTTTGCTGATGCAAGGAACCAAAACAATGTAAGAACTTCAACTTTTTTCAGTTTTTAGTTACTTTTTGATAATTTGCAAAAAAGACTTATTATACATATTTTCTTCACACCTAAACTAGGAACATATTTTGCTTACATGCAAAGAAGCATGACAGAAAAGTTTGATACACACTGACAATGGATTGAGACCCTCACACCACCTTAAAAAAATGCCAGAATGTCCAGCTAGCATGACAAGATCTCTATACATGTACTGTAATGAGATAAAAAAAAAAACTATGACCTGTGCCAAACTTGAAGTACCATAATTAGACTTTTGAGCATATTGTCTTTAATAAATACTTAAATGACTTGTGCGATCTTTTCCAGTCTGCCTACAAGGCACACAAAGACACTGAAATAGTATTGCTACATGTCAATAATGACGTATCCACTAGACAAATGGAAAGTAACAACTATACTTCTTCTTGATCTGAGCACAGCATTCAACACAGTGGATCATAATATTTTACTTTCATGTTTATAACCCCATATTGGCACTGCCGGTAATGGGTTGCAATGGTGTCAATTGCATTGAAAGGGAAATAGTGCAATTTAGAATAAACCAAAATGACATAAAAGGAAAGTAGTCTTAGTGGATAGTAGTAAGTATCTTCATTGTTAAACCAGTCGGTCACATCTGCTAAAGCTTCATCTCCTCAAAATATTATGTATGTGATCAGTAATGGAAGATCCATCACTTGGATTTTAAAAAGTTTGGGTGAACATATTATTGTTGAGAAACAAATGACTGAATTTTTATCTGTGACAAACTTACTGTATTTCTTGAAAAGAAGGCTTCTGTCCTCCCTTATGTTGAATGATCTACTATTCTATGTCCACAAAACGTTGATTTTAAAACATGATTTTCCAGTAAAACAAATAACTTATTTCCTTTTAAGTAACAGACCTCAACGTGTTTGTATTAATGATGCTATTTCTGATCCTCTTATTTTGGAACTACTCTGTACCACAGTGGTTTGTTATTGGTATTTAAGTATATCGACTAGCATAATAATGATGATGATGATGATGATGATGAGATTCAATTTCAGGTTGTCCTTCAGTAATTTTCATCAGAAGTGAATTAAATCTTGAACTGTGTACTAGAGCTATTTGCATTTGCATTAGGGAGAATTTCCTGAGACTTAATGATGACAAATCAAGAGGTAATCCTCAGCAGTTGCATATTAAGATTACAGAGCCACACATTGTTAATAGTGATGATTCCAGTAACAATGATCTTGGTGTTATACTTTATGGAAAAATAAGACTCTGAAACATCACACTTCAAGCATCACATACACTACTTGCTCATTTCATCTTCAGAATATATTGCAAAGTTGGATCATTACTTTACTTTCAGTGCTACTGAACACATTGTCCATTCATTTGTGACATCTCATATTGACATGGATGTATGTCAGGGTCAGGTGATCATGGGGAGCACATATTACCAAACATGAAAGCACAAATGAGTTGCATGACCAAGATTTTTAGGAAGTTGAGGTCCTGCCTGAGAACATTGCAAGATGATCTGAGTGGAGCGAATAAAATTTTTGACTTTCCAAGCCCCCAGATGGCCAGAAATGGCACTTCCCATATGTTCTAAGCTCCAGGTACCCAGCCTTGAAATACCAATCTCATGTCTGAAATTTCTCAATAAATGAGGAAATCATCAATCTATGAAAAAATGGTAAAAATGTTGATTATATTTAGAAGTAGCATAGTTCCAACGATTCAGTTGCTTTCTTTCTTTCAGGGGCTGAGCATTAACTTCTAAAACCATTAAGGTCACCTGCATGTACTAAATAAAGTAGAGTTACATCAAGTCAATAGTTTGGTGTGGAGCATACAAGAAAAGTTTTGGTTTTACAAACCCACAGAGGGCCAGGAATGGCAATTGATGAGTCTCCCACACAGCATGTACCCAGCACTGAAAAAGGGACCTCATGTCTGCAATTTCTCAATGAATGAGAAAAATATCTATGAAAAAATGCAGTAATTTAGATTGCTTTAACAGAGACAATTTCAACCATTAACTTGCCTTTGCT
Source organism: Stichopus chloronotus (assembly GCA_021234535.1). Lineage (NCBI taxonomy): Eukaryota > Metazoa > Echinodermata > Holothuroidea > Aspidochirotida > Stichopodidae > Stichopus > Stichopus chloronotus. The sequence goes on from CM037841.1 coordinate 28,915,380, forward strand.
TGTTCGACAGTTGCATTAGACTAAAAAACATTTTAAGATGGCACAAGCAAATGGTCTGACAGTTGCCTGCATCTTATGGGCAAGTAGCTTACAGCACCACCATCAGTTGCCACAGGGCACCAAAAAAGTTTGGGCCAAAAACACGACCCACATTACTGGAAATGGCATTTCCAAACCTTTTTGTCTGTTATGTTACACCTAAACACACCCCTACCAAGAAAATGAAGCTTAAATTCTGTCTCCAAGTAAATTTAGTTTTGGGGGTCAAAATATGACTGGGAGGTCATGTCCTCCCTATAGCCCCCACCCCCCCCCCACCCCCCAGATAGGTGGCACTCACCAGAACTGGAGAAACTACACTGAAACTATGCAATCAGGTGGCCTTTTACCTCATGCCCAAACATAGGGAGCAAGTAGTAGCTATGCTTAACAACTCAACTATCAATTTGGTAGATCAAGTTAAGTTTAAAACACATGAAGAGTCCCAAGCCCATATTCATCAAATTAATGAATACAACTAGTTTGCTTTTAAATACTGGTGTTACAATTAAAATGGCACTTACTGACATGACCAAGCCTTATAGTAGGTGGAAAATTGGTGGTGTGTAAATGTATTTCCTACTAAATCATTGCACCAGCATGGCTTTTGGAGCAAAATAATTCACAGAAACCATATCTGATATTTCCTTACATTGACAGTGTGTTAGGTGTACTCACTAATACACATACACAATAGGAGACATGAGTTGTTGCAAACTTGAGAGTCACATGTAAAACATATGTACATATATGACATTCCAGGGCATTAACGATAATTTGACAAGAGAGATGAAAGCAATACATTTTTGTATAAATTGATTTTCATACCTTCAAGTTTATGCTTTTTTTATGCTGCGTTTCCATTTTCAACAATATTTTATGAATTCTTTATGCCACTCTGGAAGGCCTGACTGAAAGACACAATAAGGCATGTCACCATGCTGTTGTTCCTTGTGGCAAGCTCTGAGACCTAGCGTCATGTAGCAACCTGGTGCCAAAACATTTAATTGCATAGGGCCTACTTGAAAATAAGGTCAGAGACATGCCCAGAAAAAAGCCAGTATTTTATTAAATTACGAACACAGGTTGGTGGCATCACAATGTAAGAAAGGAACCTTTTCAACAACTTTTTAAGACAATTTTATGTCGATGAAGTAAAGTTTTGCAATAAGATTTAAAGTGATTGCATGCATACGCAAAAAGTAAAAAGATCGGAAATTTCATCTCCAAAATTTTGGTATGGCTTTGAATTACACCACTGAGACAATCTGGGAAAATAAATAGGTTTCAGTTGGTTAATTTTGCCATATGATTTCAAATTCGTCTAACATAACGACAAAAAGTGTAGAATATGATAATGTAGTGGTTGACAGTTTTCATTCACATCAATGGTGTACTTCTTTGAGCAAGCCAATGGGAAGTATACTAGTATTGAATATTCATTTAACAACTCAGGATCACTGATGCTGCGGGCAAGGTTGTGTTAAGTTCGTAGATTATTTGCAAATACAATGTTTCCTTTCACCAAATACGACAATTCCCGATACCTACCAAGGAGCGAAGACTTGAGGTGTATGTTTTTGATACACTAGTAAGACCTGTACTGTTGCATATTCATTACGTAGGCAGTTATAGAAAGAACCGTTAATTTTCAAATATGATTTCTTTTTTTTTACTGTTTTTACGCCAATCCCATTGCTTTTCCAAGTAGTTACTGTCATTTTCCTTCATTGAAAGACATAGTCCGTTCATGTACAATCTCGCATGTACATTTAAAAATAAAGAAAAAGTTAAGATCAAACATAATTTTATCTTTCTGGTTTTTCAGTACACACGCAATCACTTTAAGGAAGTTACAATAATGTCACCATGCTGCTTTGTAAGTAACCTTTTCATATAATAAATCAGTATTGTGATGAATTTTATGTCTTAGGATCCCTCAACAGTGATTTGGCATTTACAGTAATTCAAGAAAAATTCCAATCCACTGTCACATTGCAGATGAGTTTGGATACATTATATTATACTACACATTATACAGGCCTAAGCTTATATTTTCTAATATTATATATAGTGTATATAGTACACTATTATATATTAAGCATTCCTGATGACATACTAGTTACTAGCATGACAGGTATGACAACAGGAGCAGTGCAGAACTGATGCATACATAAGGTACATACCTAACTATATATAATCCTCGACAAAGTCATCTCTCACCAAATTCAATTCTTGAACCTAATTTCTTTTAGCCCACTACCTTCCATAAGCAAAAACAATGTAAAAATTAAATGTGTACCATTTCATGAAACACTTAAGTTTTGAAGCAATGTCAATGACCTTCTTCTGATCAAACATACATCACATGTGCTGGAAATTACAGCATGACAAAATTTAGATCAGGAAAAATACTAGTGTCAATGAAAATTATGTTTTGTTTTTAATGAGGTGGCGGTGATATGTTATACTAATCTCATAGATGAAACCGAAAACCAACAATAACCAGAGCCCAATGGGCACTATGGTTCCTTGTAAAGAAATTAGGGCAAGTGAAAATTTGGGTCCTCAAAACTGGGGACCCAAAAATTGGGGCTATCAAGAATGGGGCCCCAAAATGAAGTCCAAATCAGGTCCAAAAATGTAGGCCCATCTGTAGTGTCCCCATTGAATTAACAAATATACCACATGTTTAGATAATGAATTAAAAAAATTGGGGCCCAAAAATTGAGCTCAAATTGGGTCCCAAACATTTTGGGCACATATATAACCATTAAATTAACAAACAACTAAACACGTTAAGATATAATGAATTAAACAGTTCCCCATTTTTTTTCAAATTTAAGGAGAATGCAAATTCAATTGGTACACACATTGACTACACTGGCTACCATACTGTAGTTGTGTACCAATTACTAAACTAACAATTCACTATACCATGTTTAGACAGTGACTGAAACTGTTCCCCAACCCATTGGAATCTATAAAGATAATGCAAATTCAACCATTACATACATTCGCTGGTGGTCCTCTAAGATAACCATAGCACTAAAACAGAGCAGCAATTTTCCAATGACCAAAATCCTATTATCTGTGTCACTAAAACCACAACATTTATTTGGAATTTTACACACTGTAGCCATAGGGCTTTGGAACTAATTTGTAAGGTAGCTCAAAATTGGAATAATATTGCTATTTAGGCCAGTATTGTTTTAGAGTGAAAAATTGAATCTTCCCCTCTATCAATATGCATTCAATTTCACAGTCTGTGAACCTGCCAATAACAGTCAATCTTACCAAGTTTAAAACAATTCTGATCCACGGTTTCAGAATATGGCAGTTTTAAGATTTTTATGTTTTGATCTCGTAATGTCATTAATATGCAAGATGTGATTACCAAAAACAATAGGGCACTTCTACGCACTATGACGAACCTGTACACCAACCTATGAGAACCTATACAAATAATGCCATTTCAAACATGATATACATTCACTGATGGTCCTTCTAGGCTAACATAGCCTTAAAACAAAGCAAAATTTTCCAGTGACTAAAATCACATTGAGTTAACTGTGTCACTAAAACAACAAACTGCCAATGGGAATTTTACACACTGTAGCCCATAAGCTTTTCAACTAATTTGTATCGTAGCTTATAATAACCACAATATTGCGGTTAAGGCTTATATTATTGCTTTAGAGAGAAAAATTTAAACTTCCCCTCTATTACTAAGCATTTAATTTCACAGGGTCGTAAACCTGTCAATAACAGACAACCTAATCAAGTTTAAAACAAACCTGACCCACAGATATGGCAGTGTTAAGATTTTTATGTTTGACCACATAATCTCATTAATATGCAAGATATGGACACCAAAAACAATAGGGCACTTTTATGCACTATGACAAACCTGCACACCATGTATAAGTTTTATCCAACTTGCCCACATTGAGTTAGAGCGTACGCAAGGTGTGTCACAGTCACACACACTTAGTGCAGACACACCAAGTTGACTGCATAGGTTCCATTTGCTAATGCAAGGAACTAAAACAAACAATTGATAGCAAGTGCTTAGCTGATATTTTCAGGCCAACAATATCAAGTATCTGTTAACTTCCATTGTGCTGACAAGGGTTCTAACTATCAGGAAATCACTCAGAATGTAACAGTGCACACAAAATTCAGACAAGAGTGCCTCCACATATGAGTCATTAACAGCTGGTTGTCAAGTCCACTACAGAGGCTAGCAAAGACATCAGGCAGTCCCCAATCTGTTGTAACCATTAACTTATCCTGCTCTCCACATTGACAATCTGTTATAAAACACAACCCTAGTCTGCTCTCCACATAAGCAATCTAATTATAACCATGACCTTATCCAGCTCTACACATTGACAATCTGTTATAAAACACGACCCTAGTCTGCTCTCCACATTGACAATCTGTTATAAAACACGACCCTAGTCTATTCTCCACATTAACAATCTAGTTATTAAACACGACCTTAACCTGTTCTCCACATTAGTTGTAAAACACGACTCTTAACTGTGCTCTACATTAACAATCTCTCACCACAGGGATAGATCCAGGTAAAAATATAACATGAAGCCTGTCTCACCTTCAAAGACACTATCAGCCATAGAATCGCCCACACCTAGTGGCGCATTAGCCTGGCCTGTGTTTGTTGAGGGTCGACTGTAGGTGGATTTACCAGCTAGACCAGGAAAATAGAAAAAACAATACAACAGCAGAAAAGAACAATAATAAACAATTAATTGAGTAAGAAGACCCTCTATTTGTATCATTTCCAATAACCAGAACCTCATATGCACACAAAATTTTACAATTTGAATAACAAAACCCACGTTAGCTTTTCTTCAATCAAATTGTACAGGAAGGCTTCAAATGAAAACAATTTTCAGCGTGTGCCATGAACCTTTACAGCATCCTACCTGAACATTTGACCAAATGCAAGATGACTTCACTTTACGTACGTTTTCTGGAACATCTTCACAGCATCCAACCTAGAACATTCAATCTATTTCAAGATGACCTGATTATTTTGTACAAGCTATGGTCTGACTTATCGACGCTTTCTTAACAGTAATAAGTGTTTCTATGACTATCAATTTGGTTTTAGGGAGGGTCATTCTACTAATTTTGCTTTACTAGAAACAGTTAACTCTATTCGATCCCAACTTGATAATGGTAAAAATGTACTGGGTTTATATTTGGATCTTAAGAAGGCTTTTGATACTGTAGACCATTCTATTTTATTAGACAAATTACTTCATTATGGTATCCGTGGAAAAGCCCATAGCATTATTTCATCCTACTTAAAACACCGTAAACAATGTGTTTATGTCAATAATACCTTCTCTAGTTATTCAGAAGTCTCCACTGGAGTTCCCCAAGGTTCCGTTCTTGGAACTTTACTGTTTCTCATTTACATTAATGACATATGCAATGCTGTTCCTGATACTTCTACCCGTCTCTTTGCCGATGATACAAATATTTTCCTATCTGATAGAAATTGTACTAATTTAATCCAAAAAGGTGTTCATACATTAAGTAAACTTCATGATTGGTTTGACTCAAATAAACTCACTTTGCATTTGGGTAAAACCACTTACTCCATATTTCATTCTAGTAGTAAAGCCCACTCATGTTGTAACAGTTTTGTTTTTAAGGATAGTACCATTAATAAGTCCTCTAGCACCAAGTATCTAGGTTTAATTATTGACGATAAGCTCTCTTGGGAAGAACACACAAAAGATCTCTGTAATTCACTTGTTAAGTACACTGGTATTTTCTATCAGCTAAAGGATTTGCTCCCCAAGAAAACTGTTTTACATATATACTATGCCTTTGTTTTTTCCAAACTTCAGTTACGCTATTGAAATTTATGGTACCGCAAAAGCATCAATTCTTAAGCCCGTTCAAATTCTTCAAAATAAGCTACTCAAGTTATTAACAGGTAAACCAAGACGCCACCCCACCAAGCAGCTGTATCACGAGTATAACTTATTTATGTTAAGTGACATCCATTCTTACTGTATGTGTCAAATAATCTATAGATACTGTAATAATATATTACCTAATTCAATTTCCTCTGCCATTTTTCCTCTACGTAACTCAGTTCACAATAGGCCAACATCTGTAAGCACCCGCAACAAAAATCTTTTTACAGTGTCTCATCATAATACACCACATGGTAGATTGTTATTGAATAATTATTGTTACCGTTTATGGCAAGACATACCGCCCGACGTAAAATCATCGAAATCCTTAAACATTTTCCAAAATAGATTTAAAACATTATATACTTAATAAGTAACCTATTTATTGTACAGTGAAACTGTATTTACATACCTTTCTTTCCTTTAGATGTGGTTAACTATTCCGTTCCTTAACATGTATTCCTTCCTATATGTTTCTTTTCTTTTCTTTTTTTTGTCATTAAGGTCACTAGCCTAGTTAACAGGTTTCTGTTTTTCTAGTGTCCTTCAAATGATTTATTGCGACTTTGTTATCTATATCAATGTTGTTTATGTACTGTTTATGAAATCATTTGTGAAATAAATTTGAATTGAATTGAATTGACACACGTATCTTCACAGCATCCTAACTATAAAGTATGACATTCAATCTATTATAAGGTGACTTGATTTCATAAAATGTATTAGAAAGAACTTCAAAATGGTCTTAATTAGCATAAACATATGTGACAAACTTGATACTACTAATATGAAGCATTACCATGGCAACTGTAGTCAAGTCACCTGGTCACCCTTTTCAGGGTGGCTCCCCTGGATCTTTCATGCACTCAACAGAACTTTGGTGTTATCCCTACTGCCTGGTCAATAAGAAGGTCATTTTGAAAATAAAAGTCACAAATGATCTGAATTAGTGTTATCATATATGGGGAAATCTCCAATATTACTTATTTTATGTGTTGCCATGGCAATTATGGTCGGCCCACTTGGCCACCCAGATTTCTTGGGAAATGGCTAGGGACTTTGGGGGCTGAATTGGAAGGGACTTTCATCAATGTAGCGACCCTTCTTGGCAAGAGAGTCATAAGCATGCATGACATCATGTTATCGTGGCTTCTGTGACTTATGGCAGACACTAATTAGCATAATTATGCAATTTTGACAATATCCTGATCAGGACATTTGCGGATTTGGGATATGTTATAAAGCAGGACTCTCAGAAGCAAATGCAATTTAAATTAAATAAATTGCATTTTCGTCCAGGTCAAGCAGTGGACTGGACTATTGTAACAAGAAACACATTTCACATTAGTAGACTCACTGTGGAGTCAGCAGTGAGAGTTTTCTACAGAATATTTCACAGGGACATTTTACAAAGACAAATCCTGGTTGACCTAAGCCACATCTTTCTAAACTGTTATTAAAAGTATTCATTGCGTGACACACAATAGAAAACATTGGAATGCACAGACATACAAAACACAAATTTAACACTCACACGTTACGATTCTGACCCAAACAGAGCTTAGTCCTTTCAATGCATTTAACACTCATATGTTTCGATTCTGATCCGTACAAAGCTTAGCCATTTCATTGCATTTAACACTCACATGCTACGATTCTGATCCTTACAGAGCTTAGCTCTTTAAACACATTTAACACTCACACGCTATGATTCTGATCCTAACAAAGCTTAGCCCTTTAAACACATTTATACTCACATGCTACAATTTTGATCCTTACAAAGCTTAGCTCTTTAAACACATTTAACACTCACATGCTATGATTCTAACCCTTACAAAGCTTAGCCCTTTAAACACATTTAACATTCACATGTTATGATTCTGACCCTAACAAAGCTTAGCCCTTGAAGCACTTTTAGCACTCACATGCTATGATTCTGACCCTTGCAAAGCTTAGCCCAGTAGGCATGGATTTGCTTCTCATTTTGTCATCATTTTTGCTGAAGTAGGCTGACAATCTTCTCGGTTTCAAAGTCCCTGATATTTCCGACTGAGAGCGAGCTAGCCTGGCTCTGTTTAACTTGTTGATATACAGATCTGTTCTGTCAGCATATCCTGCATTTGACCTTGAGGTATCTGATTATGAAGCAAAGAAAATTAATTTAAAGCTTCAAATGTTAAATGAAGGCTCTCACATGTGCAGTATTTGACCTTGAGGTATTGTATGAAGGCATAAATACATGAAAGTTTCATGTGTCAAATTAAAATTCTCACACTTATAGCATTTGTCCATTAGGTATTTAACTGTGAAACACAGAAAAGAAATGTGAAATTCACATGTCAAATTAGGGATCTCACAGTTAAAGACAGTATTTTGCCTTGTGGTACTGTTTGAGAGCTAAAAAATACATAAAACCTTCAGGTGTCAAATGAAAACTCTTGCACCTGCAATACTTGATCTTTTGGTATCTAACTGTGAAGCACAAATAAGGGTTGCCACACTTACAGCATTTGGTCTAAAGGTATCATTTGGAAGAAAAGAAAACAAATGTGTGCTGTATATGTCAAATGAGAGCTCTCAACATAACAACATTTGACCATGAGCTATTTTGTGAAGCGAAGAACTATTACATGCTTTACATATCAAAATAGAGTTTTCAGACTAACAGCATTTGACATTGAGGTATATATTTGTGAGGCAATGAAAATAATGTCAGCTTTACATGTGTAACGTGGACTCTCATACATTCATCATTAGACTTTAAAGCAACAAGACCTCACATATCAAGATGATTTCTCACACTTTTAAGAGGGTCACACTTTATGATTATGTGATTTCAGTCTAGAGGACACCAGAAGGTAGAAAACCACTGAAAACAAGGATCTCTGCTATTAATTTGCACTTTAAGGTTCCAAGTAACCTCTAATTCAATAGTCCAGATATCAGGGATTATGGTCAAAAAGTCACCTATGTTTGCATGTAGCCCCTGATCCAATAGTCCAGATACCAGGGATTACAGTCACACGTCACTTTTCACTTTCAGGGGGAAGGAAATGCAAATGTATATCAGAAGTTGTTTTCCTCAAATACTGAGACTTCTCTCTACTTGAGGTTGTCACAGTGCTGTTGCAGCTCTATTGGATGAGTGGAAATGCTTCTCCTCCTTCTTCTCCTCCTTTTATGGAATACTTTTAACCTTGATCTGTTTTGGACACATCCCCCATAAATCATATTTGCTCAGTGAGACAAGACAAAATAAAAAAATATAGATATCAGTTCCATTTACAATTTTCCAGAATAAATATAACGTTGATGGGATATTCATCAAAATAAACCTAATGTCTAACATATGTCATCCTCACCCATAGGGAATGGAAACTCTTTGTTCTGTTCCTTGTCTACTTGGGCTTCAAGGGCTAAGGTGTCAAGTCTATTCATGAAGAACTCCCAGGTAAGGACCTGAGCCTCCTTCAGATAATGTTGAAGAAGATGCATATGAGAGAGTATCAGAACTCGATCCTCCAAAACTGAATCCCATTGAAACTCCAGGCAGTTGATGAGAACCTGTAAGCAACAAGAAACGGATATACTTTATTCAGAATATTCCATAATTCAATTCAACAACTGCTGAGTTTTGCATGACCTCCATGATTCAGCAAAAAGGGGGTCAAGATAGCAAACTCTGTGTGCAAACTTTGTTCTTTACTTGATCCAGCCATTTTTCATAGCACTGTTTTGCCATGATAAAACATTGTCCACAGTTTTGTACCAAATCTTTTCTAGCAAATTATGCATGATACAATAGCTTACCCCTAGGGTTATAATATGTGTTGTTGAAAAAATGGTTTGTGTATATTTTGCTCTTCTTATATTGGAGATCACCGTTATACATAAATTGGAGACTTTCTGCAAGAATAAATCAAGTACAGTAAAACCATGTTTGTCTGAACCCCATCTATCCAAAACCCGTTTATCCAAAGTAGCTGTTTGGTTTCACAAAACCGGCATGTTACATAAGCTATGTCAATTTCAGCCTAGATTTGACAACATTTTGTCCCTCTTGTTTTACTTCTTTAGTCTCCACCGATTTTTATTGCCGTAGAACACAAATATTTTGATGTTTATCTACACTACTATCTTTAACCATAAAGCTAGAGATTGAATAAACGATACAGAGTTACCCTAATTCTTTGTGTCTTTAGTTCCTTGGTTGCCCATGCAGAGTCACGATAGAATCAATAGCCTACCAAAGTGCACCACGCCTAGGCTATTCATACACAGTCCTGCTAGTATCAGTGCTGCCCATCAGACATTCTTTTCACTCTTATCAATGCAGTGATTAAATAAACAACTGCGTAGAAGAATGTCAATCAGACTTAAATGTACAGTGTCATAGGTGAGATGATAGACCCATTAATTAGGCTAACAAGCCTAAAATCTTTGTTTAACTTTTAAAACGCTAAGACTTCTGCCCACATTCCACTTCAATGCGTGCATTTCATACAGTAAAAGACAATTCGACTAGCTTGTACTGTTGTAGCTAGTGCTAGCGTTCCCTACGATTGCTGGTAGCGGCAGTACCAGCGGTTAGACAGTCGGCTTTGTTCAGTGGTTTGCTTCTCACTTTAAACCTCCCTTTTTAATGTTGACCAGCATATATCCTGTTTGTAGAGGTAACTTTTTAACTACGTGTGGTTATTTTATCGCAAAAACTTTTGAAAGTGTAACTTACTGTTGTTTTGAGGTTTATAATGTTAGGGTTCTGTGTGTAGGCTATGTGTTATCCCAACTCTGAGCAAAGTAGCGCAACTCAAATGGACATTCATTGCCCACATTTCAAATATCCTCCTTGCAAGTTCAGTCTAAACAAAACACACAAAAAAGTTTGAATCTTCAACAAATATTTATTTCTTTACAATGAAATGAAAGGAATAACATGGAGACAACCTAGCAATGGTTAATTTCACTTTATTAATAAGTGCATGCTACATCCCGGACAGTATATAAACAATAAACATGAAACCCTGTTTATCCAAACTTTCCGTTACCCGAACTTCGTTTGTGTTTTACTGAAGTTAAAAGATGAATTAGTTACTTTAGTTACTGACCTTAAGAGATTTTGTGGGGATAGTTTCTAGGATGAGGATTGCTCTTGCAGAGACTGCTGGACAAATGTCTTCAGTTGATGAGATAAGAAGACAGAAGGCATGAGCAAGACATCCCATGATAACAGTGTTTCCTCCAATCATCTTTTTTTCCACATGTCGCAAGAGAACAGCCACTCTTTCCACTAGATATGAGAGATGAGGGAGAAGAGTCTATGGTCAAAGTATCATGCAGAGACAAACAAAATACAAGCAACATCTGCAGTGAAGTTATGTTATGTGTTGTGAGGATTATATACTCAACATTAGCCACATCAAATCCTACAATCTTCCTAACTGAGTTTTAATGAGCACGTCCCCATCCAGGGTCCATTATGATCATTGAAACACACAACCACACCATCAAAAGCACCGTTAACATGGAGCCTGTGACTTCAAACATTTTGTTAGAAAAAAAAAGAGAAAGGGAAGTATTGGACTGAACATAAAACAATGTCCAGTGAAAACAAGTTGCACGCCTATGTAAACACGGGTCAGAACGTGCTTGCTACAACCAAGGTGAATGTGTTCATTTTTACTTCACAATTTTTTACAATGGATGCATGACACAGGCCTGCCTGGGCACCTGATAATTCAGCAGGACTATAGGTTTATACGAAGGCTTAGGTTTATGCTGAAGCCTAGGTTTATGCTGAAGCCTAGGTTTATACACAGGCCTACAGGAGGTTTATTTAATATAGCAAATGATTTTAAATGCTTATGCAAAGTGTGACCTTTGGCAGATCACGTAATTTAAGTACGCTATCCATACTCACTGTTCCTGTAATGTTAGAACTACAAAACCGTACACATCAGATGCCTCATACAGTGATGGTCTTAAGGCGCGTTCACACTACAACGAATTCAGGTCAGATTACTATCCGAATTCATTTATTTTTAGTAAATATCTTCTCCATCTCTGATCGGAACCAAAAATTTGTCAACTTGTGTAAATATATGATTTGTACCAGAGGACTACAAAAATGAAATGATATCTAATTATTTCGTGACGTCACACCCACAGACAGCTTTTATCAGACACTCGTGGTCCGATAAAAGCTGTCTGTTGGTGTGACGTCACGAAATAATTAGTATAAATTTGATTTTCTTAGTCGTGCGATACAAATCATTTATTTACACAAGCTGGCTAATTTTTGGTTCTTTCCGATCAGAGATGGAGAAGAAATTTACTAAAAAATTTGGATCATAATACGACCCGAATTCGTTGTAGTGTGAACGCGCCTTTATAGTAACCCTACATTAGGTTTAATCTGTGAAAAAATTTAAAAGAAGCTGATTTTACTTGATTCTGATGGGTATGGGTGTCAAAATGTACCCCAAAAAAAGTGAGCTTGGGTGGGGGTGGGGAAAGTTCATTTTGGGGTCAAAGGTCATGGACCTCAAATATTAATTAAAGTATATCGTGTTTGGTCTCAAATGAAAGAAAATTTAATTTCAAACCCCATATGTGGCATGTATTTTTTCATTTGATGCTTCTGTGAAATGCCAGATTAAATGAAAGACATTAGCACTGTTTAGCATGGAACTTCAAGCGATTCACTATTAGAAATCCATTAAACTATAGTATCATTAGTATGTTATCTGATATAGGCACATTGTATCATTTTGAATACACTGTAGAATAGCCCTATGCACAGTATGCAATGAATAAATGATACATTGTAAGTAGTAGTTATAAATAGCAGAATGTCATACTACTTCGATGGCCGTAGGACTCGCCTCTCACCAGTCAGGCACAGGTTCCATTACATAATGAAATACATGTACATACAAGGATAATTGATGCATCAATCCTTTCAGTTATAAAATCTTAACATTTCTTGTAACCATATCTCTAAAACAGCTTTCAAAATACATTAGAAAGTTAGTAGGCTGCAACTTCTTCGTCACTAAATTCCTCTGTGTCTGTCTCAGTACCCAAAGAGGCATTGGTGCAGTGTCCGGAGCAGTGGCTACAAGCAGATACACACAACATGCCTGCTCTCATGCAGCTGCACTTTATTGTTTCACATTGTCTTCCTCCATCTGTACAGCTACAGCAAATGCCTTTTAGAAGACTGTCTGGGACAATATTACCTGTGATCACTGATATGGATCATGGATACTGATATACTAGTTTTGCTCTGCTATCATCGTCCAAGCAACTGTTCTAATCTCTACATGCAATCAGACTTCGGTGGAGTTTATGAGTATATCCACTGTTGAGATTGGTAATCGGGAAGAATTTCTCTTCAAGTATGGGTGGTCTGGAAATGACACAGTCTCAAAGATACATGGACATACCAAATGTTCCCTGTACAAATTCACATTCCCTCAGAATGTCATCAATGTATTCACAAGTCTGACATCAACTAAATCAGAGATTCAGAAAGCTGGCACAGAGGCAATGCAAATCACCTACAGCTGTGAGAACACCAACCTTCACAAAGGCAAGGTACTCAAAGTTCCAGAAACAAGCAGCAACTGGCAAAATTGATCCAGATAGGCTACCACCAACAGAAAATTCAACAGCACAGCATTACTTACTATTAGGCTTTACGTCAATCAAAGGCTCTAAAATGACTTTGCATTTTTGCACAAGTGGCTTACACAAAATCTTTGAAAGATTTTGGATGGCAACTTTGTTAGTTCCATATTTGTACTGGTTAGGTTGGAAATGTTTTGTTCGTATATATGGAAACAAAAGCTTTGAAAATTTCATGAATACTGACCTCTCGAACAGTTTTACTGACTTAGCCTAGGCAGCTAGCTAGGCCTGTCATTTCAGTTGCATTCCTCTTCTGTGTACACCCGTGTGAAGAGGCAAGGTGAAATAATCTCAGCCAACCATTTTCTTTTTAATCTTGTGTTTTTGACCATCTACCTGAAGCAATGCATGCATTACATTGTTCATAAGATGAAGCAATTTTCCATCATTTGCATATTTCATTGTATTTTTTTTCGATCGAATTTAATTAACAAGGTAGGCCACATATCAAATACTAACTGACCAGTGTTTAAGTCAGATGAAGTGGTGGTAGGAATGATATGTGCATTACAACAAGCAAGAGCAAAGGAATGTCTAGGTGACATACAAATGTAACATTTTTTTAGTTAAGATGAACATTTAAACATTGATGATTTCTCTCACACTTTTCCCCCAAAACTTTCTCCAAAACATGGACATATGCTGAATATGCAGGCCTACTACTGTGCAAACCCCTATATCATGACCCACATGTTTTTGTTCTTGGTCTGCTCTTATCTCCTGTTAAACTGTGAGTTTTGTGATCGCCTTCTCTCACTCTCTGTATGTAAAAGGATAGTGGTGTAAATTAAACTTAATTTACATTGGTCAATTATTGCACCAATTTGCATCCATGCACACATCACACCATAGTGTCTGTCAATGCATGTGCACCATCATACCATAGTGTCTGTCCATATATACCATCATACCACAGCATCTGTCCATGTTTACCATCATATTATAGTGTTTGTCCATGCATGTGCACCATCATACCATAGTGTTTGTCCATGCATGTGCACCATCATACCATAGTCTGTCCATGTACACCATCATACCACAGTGTCTGCCCATGCATGTGCACTATCATACCATAGTGTTTGTCCATGTGCACCATCATAACATAGTGTCTGTCCATGTCCATCATCATACCATAGTGTCTGTCTATGTGTACCACCATAACATGGTGCCTGTCCATGCATGTGCAGCATCATACCACTGTATTTGTCTATGCATGTGCACCATCATACCATAGTGTCTGTCCATGTGCAACGTAATACTATAGTGTCTGTCCATGTGTGCCATCATTATACCATAGTGTCTGACACCCCTTTGGAGATAGGCTATGGTGCTCAGTCCAGTTTAATACAATGCATTGATCATTTTATGCAGATATTACATGTTTTTAACAAGTTTATATGACAAAATATATCAGTGTCAATGCTGTTAATAAATGACATGAAATAGTATCGAATGTAGTGCTATTAGTTTGTAAATATGTGCATGGACTGAGGTCAAGATACCATCCCCACACTGCCCCTTACCCATGGGCTCCAGAGACATACCAACCACTGCTTTCAGAATATGAGTGTGTAGGAAGATGGAGGTGTCAGAATATAGGGAAGTAACCATCACTTAAAGACAGAGACTCATCACCCCAGACAGTTCCCTTTCTCAGAAATACAATACTTTCAGTGCAGACAGCACAAGAGCATAGTAACAAGTTGTAGTCTTCTACTACTTCTTTTGTTGAGAAGGCCAAAGGGAGGTATGGCTTGTGCTCAAGTCAAATGGGTGCAACAGTATAGGCGAACTGGCTGCACTTGAACCGGCGTGGTTACCACTGACCTGGCATATTTGGAGAGAAGACAGGGTAAGAAGGGTAAAGTGAGCAGGCGGAAGAAAGACAAATACAATCCTTCCTGGAGCTGCAAAAAACTTCACCTGCCAATAAAGAGGTAGCCTAGGGTGTGTGACTAGCAAAAACTGACGTGGAGGGCGGAGAGACTTTGGGACAGACCAAAAGAAGTTTACCATCTTTTTTGTTAATAATGGATTATGATTGGATTGTATATCTTTTGTTGGGTACTACTCCGACTTTGCCAGCATTCCATCAAAACAGGTAAGTCTTTTTACACTGGTATTTTCAGGGACATACCAAGCAATCTCTCCAAAGCAGGAAATAAAGGAATTCAGTAGTGATCCTAGGCAAAAAGTGTTGAACATACAGAATGCCAGACTTAACCAAACCTATCCCCAGATTCTCATTTGTTCTCTACACCACAAGCAGTCAAAATTGTGGAAATGCTTAAAGTCTTCCTAGATATTCTAGTATTCACTATGGTGCACCTATGTCCTAAATATCAAATCCGTTCAAGCTTTCCTTATTGAGGTATCATGTTTACAGGGTAGGTGTCACACACACCGCCATGTGATTACAGAGGTTACAATTATCATCGAAACCAAAAATACCAAATTTGATGATAATTTTTTGAGTTGTTGGTCACCTGACAAAGTTATGACATAAAGGCCACAGCTTTCCTCAACATTTGTGGGGTTGGTTAGCACTGTAAACTAATGTCCCTCAAGGTCTATAGAAGTTACTCTATAGGCCAAGTGGGAGATCCTTCACAAGTACCCTTTTATTAATAATATTATGCTTAACAGCTTTTTATGTTTTGCAATCCCAAACAATGAATGGCCTCCATACAAACGATAGGGCTCAGATCTACTCAATGACAGCAATGTAAGCCTACATGTGTATGCATGAGATCCCTCACAGTTATACTTCTAGGGAATACTAGTTTTGATCTTTTGTGATCAAAATGTCCTTTAAACGTTGTCATAAACAATACAAATCATCTACCCAATGTGGGCAATGTGATGTGAATTAGTGAGAGATCGGTCACAATGATTTTTCTTCGGGATATAGTGTCTAAAAGATTTTGACAAATTGGTGTCTGGTGATCATTTTGTACTCAACATACACTAACTCTACTGACCAAATCTGTCCGAGCTTGAGATTTCATGTTTACATGGCTTTTCAATCTTTGACTAATACTGCCAGGAAATAAAATTTGGCTTCCACGGTCAACATCAGAACAAAGGTTCACACATTTAGGGCCGGCCACTGACCTGTGCACTAAATGACACTCAGCTGACACAATACAGCTTAAAACTAATTAGGAATGTGCTTTTTTTTCTTTGCGAAACATGCAAAGTTTGTGGGAGAGCATGAACAATGTTTTATTCAATATTCCATCTTGCCCATTAAACAGGATTGTCCTGTTTTCAAGAAAAACGAGCATCCCTACTGGTAATCGTACTGATTTTCTCAAGCCTAGCTGTAAATATTGTGTGTGTTCTTTTTATGAACACTTGCAGTAACAATTTTATTTTCTTTAATATGGTTATGACATCTGCATAAAAAACTGCACACTCCCTTTAGTAGATTTATACTAACATTAGATCAAAAAAAGCTTTGCCAGGATTTAGGAAATCCTGACCTCCCAAATGAGTCTCGAAAAGTTATGTCCCACTTTTAGCTTTAACAGAGAATTACACAAAGTGCACTCACAAATGAAAGTGAGGGGAATCACCGTTGCCCTCTGTTTTGGTGAACCTACACTGCACTAGCAGTAACCAGTAAAGTAGTAAATCCAAGTCTGTATAACCCATTGTTACCAGTTACATAGAGATTAATAATGGCTGTAGGGCTGTACTATAAAATACAAACAAATGGCCTTCTGAATTGTAAGGTTTGACAGTTAAGTAGTAAATGTAAGAGGAGTTTCCTCCCCTTGTTGCATCACTGATAATTAAATCATTGAGTCAGAGGACATTTGTGTAATATTAACCCAAAGATCCGGCAATACTGAATGGTATTTGGTTCCAGTTCCCAAGCAGACCTCCCTGCTTGTTGTTGTAGACACAGAGGGCATTGTTCTCATTTTCCTTATGTATTTCTTTATGAAGTTATCACTGGTCACATGTTGTCATGAACCAGGCAGGAAGCTGGTTATGGCTAGATGAGGAATTCAGTTCAGTTGAGATTAAGCTTTACTCAGACTAACAAGTTCTGTCCCTGTCGGATAGCTTATGCTACTGCAGTGTTAAATTAAGTTATATTTAGTTATTCACATGTAGCCCAGACTATGTACCGTGTATAGTTGTTACAGAATAGAACACCGAGTTATTACCTAGAATCATCTCAGTTTATTCTTTTGAACTCCGCTCGTTTAAATTTATATCTATTGTGAGGCTGAGAAAGTAGCCTTACATAAATACATCCATTCAAACATGTATCTCAAATACTCAATCCATAATCTATCTTTAGCGAAAGGTAAAATAAATCATTCAAAGAGGGTTGTCTTGATGGGGAGGGGCAGAAGGAAATCTTAAATACAACTTTTGTAGGAGTGCCTGTGAATGTTTTTCACCTACATCTATATGGAAAAACAAGACCATCAATGACACAGTAGCTAAACTGTAAAATGTATGGTATGTAATTTAAAGATAGGATGTAGGGACAAAGAAACCTGACACATTTTCTACATGTTAATTAGATAGAATTCCACACTGTATATATATCATCAAACTACAAAGTCAAAGAGTAAGATCAGCAAACCAGAAAGCTAAAAGGCCTTATATAACTGTGATTTCTGGCCATATGTATACATTGTAAACCTTCTGTACAGTATCACCATCATGACAAGTGTATACACATGCTAATACTAAAAGTTATCATGTTAACATTTTGTATTTCAACACTGTGACAGAAAGTGACCTCTCACCTCCTCTTAAAGCAATAGGGATCACCCACTACCCTATAGTATATGGTCATATAAATGATGCTAATATGAATTGGTGCTGTAGAAGATTAAATAAAGATGATGGTATTCGAAACAATGAAACTTAGCCAACATGGATGTATGGGGTTTGATTTCTGGCTGGGACAAAGAACAGTACATACATTTTCCCTTCTGAACTGACCTAGTGCCAAAAAAATAACCAACTTTGATTTAAATTGTTGAGTTGCTGGTCTCCTGACATGAATCTGTGATAAAAGCCTCATGTTTTCTCAACACAGTTTGTCAGGTTGCTTAGCATTTAAAAAGAAAGTCCCTCAAGGCCTGTGTTGATCCATAGGCCAAGTATGTGATCCTTCACAGTTATCCTTACAGTATATCAGTCTATAGGGTTTTGATGTTTTGCAATACCAAACAGCATTTGCCTTCCACAAAAATGGTTCATCTCATCTACTCAATATAAAAAAATGCACAAGTGTACAGATGAGAGATCATTCACAGAAATATTGTAGGCCTACATACCTCTTGATATTTGTATGTGGTTTTGACATTTTGTGTAAGATCAACTAATCCTAAAAATGCACTATCGTATACTACTTAACTTGAGCATCTAATCAAAGACTTTTTTACAACTCATTCTGTATAGTTTGCATGTCAGATCTTTGATAGACTCTAAGAGTTAGTTTAAATATTAGACATTTGTCGTGTAGCTGTAGTTTGGTGTTTCAGTATTACAAAGCATTACCCGGAGACAAGAACCCTTCTGGTCATTAGCAACCTCGAATGGTCAGCAGGAACGCAAAGGGCTCCATATAGCCACACCCAGGATGGCCTTAGTAGGCAGTTGTAGGCATTTAGTCTGGTGTACATGATAAAGGTTATTGTAAGGTACAGTAGAGGTATGTTGTTTACAAAGCACTGGCATAGGAAGCTGGTCCAAGTATGACACAGCTGTTTTCTATATAAGCGTTGGCCATTATATTGTGGGCGGATTGCTTCAAACTTCATGTTGCAAAGTACAATCAGGCATAGTTGTCTAGCAGAAGTCTCGTAACCCCGGCATACTTGCCCTCATTTCTGTGCCAGGTAAAGGAGCACCTGAGTACATTTGGTGATTCTGTGTGGTGCCCTGCAATTTTCAGTGTACAAGGAGTATAGCTGAGGGGAGTAGGTGCCAAGGACTGCAGCCTGAATAGTTGCCTGGAGAGGATTTCCCAGGCATCAGTGAAAGACTCGTATTGTAAGTACTACTTACTCTTGTGGTTAATCAGGTAAAGATGGTATACAGGGTGCTTCTATGGGGGGTGTCCCAGGGTTTGAAGAAAGGTGTCAGTGAGACCGGCAGCAAGGTTAGGGGTGTTTCCATGGGGTTGTGTCCCAGGGTTTTTAGAAGGGTGTCAGTGAGATCTGTAGCAAGGGTAGGGGTGCTTCCATAGGGTTGTATACCAGGGTTTGTAGAAGGGTGTCAGTGAGACCTGCAGTAAGGGTAGGGGTGCTTTCCATGGGGTTTTGTACCAGGGTTTGTAGAAGGGTGTCAGTGAGACCTGTAGTAAACGGTATAGTTCTCTGTGTTGTTTACAATTGTCCTGAGAAATAAGGAATACTGTTTACTGGTGGTTGTATCCGCCATATCGTTAAAGGAAAAAGACTTGACAGCTAGCTTTGGGCAATTGATTGCGTATGTTGGTACATAGTTGTGTATATCGTTTATGAAATCATTCAGCACACCATGCCAGGGAAAAACAAGTGCCCCAGACCTGTTGTGAAACAACAGTCAATTCTAACATGGTTGTGCACAGAACACAAAAATATTGTTCTGAGGTGGGAAATAAAGTAATGTGCATAAAATCACGAAGTGTGATAAGCCTGCTATACTAATATAGACTGAAATAATTGTATCAGTATAGATTTATTCATTCACGTGGTTACAACATTGTCCTAGCTATGTCAATAGATACCACAACGGATGTTGCACAGTACCACTGTCTTAGGGTACATTATTATGGTGATGTTATTGTGATAATTGTATATATGAACAGTTAGGAGTCACCCTCACCTTAAAACAAGGTTGGTCATAATTCTAGTTCTGGATACAATGGCAGGTGACGTAATAGCCCATTACATGTATATCGTACTGGGAAGTTTTAGGGCATTGCCATGAATTGCGCTGTAAGATTTTGTGTATTAGAACGTGTTATTCATTCACATGTTTTAATTTTAATTTCTCTTTTGGGAATAGTATAGTGGCGACCCAAATCCAAGGTTGCATTTTCACAAGATTATCTTCAGTAATAAGACCTAACTTTTCCTTTCAAATTGTCTCATGTGCCTTTTTGACTATCCACATCAGAGTTCATGTCTCC
Organism: Stichopus chloronotus; assembly: GCA_021234535.1. Classification (NCBI taxonomy): domain Eukaryota; kingdom Metazoa; phylum Echinodermata; class Holothuroidea; order Aspidochirotida; family Stichopodidae; genus Stichopus; species Stichopus chloronotus. The sequence goes on from CM037841.1 coordinate 28,936,221, forward strand.
CTAGGTAACCATGCCACTTGTTGCACTGGCTGTCACGTTATATTTTTTATGTATTTCAGTTATCAGGTATTATCATTACATTCATTAAAATGTTGCCACACTCAATCTAACATTTTTAAAGTTTATTAATCTTTAAATGAGTTTGTAAATGAACTTAATTTGTAATGATTTTATGTACATTTTACTTCCCAGCTGTGACATTGCATATTTGTATTTCAGTTTCAGGTCTTAAATTCATTTAATTCATTAAAATTCATTTTGTAATTTAATTCAGGAAAATCTTGCCATGTTCTATATCATGTTTTTGGAGTTTATTAATCTGTCAATGAGTTTGTGAATGAACTTAATTTGTAATGATTTTTACATCCATTTTACATCCCATTTCTTAAAATGCTGGCATGTTCTACGTCACATTTTCAAAGTTTTTCATTTGTTATGAGTTTTAATCCTTTTCCTTTTTTTCATGGTACACATTTTACTGTTTTATATATGTGTAATTTTATAGTGGGTCTTCAGTAAGACTAGCCATGCTAACCAAGCTACCCCCTTAAAACAAGACGGAAATAAAATAAATAGATAGATGGATGCTGACCTAACAAGGTTTTTTAGCAATCAGCGGTGCTGAAGCTATGATAGCTCACCATTAGAGAATTATGAAAATGGAAAAACAAGTCTGTAACAAGGGACAGAGATGGGGGGAGGAAAGAAAAGATAAAAAAAAATAAGAAAATGATGATTTACCTGACTGAAATCTCATCTGCCAGTTCTGGCTCTCCATCTCATTGTCAATGATGTCCCAGAGGATGTCTGAGCCGCTGGTCAAAGAGGTGCAGTGGAGGGCCAAGGGCACTACGATCTGAACCACAGCTGACAAATTACCTCTCAACAACTTCCAAAAACTAGCAAAGTAACAAAGTTTAAACAAAAAACATGTAAGATATCGACTGCACTCCTATCAAGACAAACGTTCTCTTAAACAACACACAACAATAGTAACACTACTGTTAACAGCTATATCCACTCATATCACAGCAGTGGCAGTCGGGGAGTCTTTGAATTATCACATGAAGGTAGCAATGCACATGTAAGACAAGAGGTTCCATTCCCTTGACGACACACAGAAAAAGTAACACTTATGTTTACAGTTATATCCACTCATACAGTACAACAGCTCAGAATAATTTGGACGTTAGCTGCATTATGCGTTAGAGGTTTCTTGTCTCTTTCGTTAGTTGCGTGTGTATTGAAGATATGGTAGCGGAATCCTCACATCGATCCGTTTAGATCGTCTCCGGGCCTGCCTGGCCTGAGCGGTCTTTACGCATCATGCATATTCCTCACACTAAAGTGCCCACAATCCGAAAAAGTCAGTAGTTTAATAAGGTAACGACTAGCACTGCTGTGAAGTTGTCATTGTTTGCAAACAATACTTAAATGCGGAGTACACAGTGGCCACTGGAGCACTGCAGTTTTTTACACAATACACAAGAAGCCAAAAGAGGGGTGCTAATACCATTCCTAACTTTCTCCTGCAGGCCCTTCTGGACGGTGGCTACCATAATGAGCATGAAAATAAAGATAGGACAGTAAACTCAACCTTGTCCTCTTTTCATTTTGTGTGCTACGCATTTTCCACATCAGTTTTATTGCATGGACACGTTTATTAGTGAACGCAAAAAGTTTCTACACGTTGAACTTGAAATACAAAGGAAACAATTTCTTTTCTCCATTCATGTGTTCAAATTGTCTTTTTAATGATGTTCACTTTTTCACTACTGGTTAACAGAGTCTTTGATTGTAGTCTACGATATTTTTTCTACTTAGAAGTGACAAATCAGAGCACATATCACTTATTGTTTGCGTACATGTAGACCTAATGCCGTATGTTAGAAAGAGGATTCTGTACTGTTAGCCTATAAGACTGTTGTCGAACAAGTGACAAGTACAACAACTTAAAATGTGATATGAATCAAGTCGCATAATATACAACTCGGCTTATTATGCATTTAAAATTAACTCTTAGTGCACATTTAATTCTTCCTTGTTGTTTGTCTGTTACCTATGACTGTAAACTCATTACCAGAGAGCAGTGTTGTTGTACCAGTGTTGTTGTTTTGGCCATATGTAGTTATAGTATTGAGTAGGCTACATGGCTAGGCTACGTGGCTAGGCTACATGGCTAGGCTACGTGGCTAGCCTACATGGCTAGGCTACATGGCTAGGCAACGTGCAAAAGTAAATGCCTGTTATGTCCCACACAATATTCCATCCACAGGTGTATCACAACATTTTATGAGAGCAGTAGTACAGTATGTATATAATAACAGAACAGTACGTATGATAACAGAGCCCTGACTTTGGATATTGTAGATTTTCCCTCCAGAATGTGCTCGGTTGCCGTATCTGAATATCACTGTCAATGAACACAGTAGCTGGCCTCCATTTATGGGAACTAGGGGAGGGGTTTGCTACTGGATCTCAGCCATGTTATAACATTTATAAGTAACAAGGAATGATTGAATACAGCCCATAAGGCCAAGTAAAAAAATGTCTTTTTCCCGTCCACACTTTTAAAAAAAATTTGGCGCGCAGCCCTTTTTTAATGCAGGAACCGATAAGGCCCGTTCACAGCACTTCACTTCTTCTTATGCATCCTTCACCACTGTACCAATGAGTGGTATGCTGTAAAGACATCGTTAAAGACCCGGAGAGATGATTTCCGTGGTCTGGACATGACATTTTTGATTAAAAAGAAAAAAAAAAAAAAAAATTGTGCATGCTGGGACTAGAAACTAGTTTGTTTTTTTCTCCTTTGCCTAACATTGATTTCATACATTGATGCGATATTAGGTAAGTACTATTTGTATATGGACAACAATTTTTTTGAAATAGAAAATTTAAACATGTAACTGAACAAGCATGGAGAGAAAAGGAGACAAGAAAAGATCACATCGATTACAGCATAAATCAGTATAAGATGTAGGGCCTACATTTGAGCAGAGTTTACAATACTGAAGTTTATTTTAAGCTAGAAGCATCAACTTTTTCATTTGAAGCTGCATACTGCAGAGATAGTTATGTGAAACATAAATACCACCTGTTTGTATACTTCATGTTTGAAAAAAACAGTTTCCTGCGGAGGTGAGGTGATGTTGTGACGTAAGTTATATAGTAACATAAATGAAATGTTTAAATTTATCTATTTTTTTTTTCATTTGTATAAAGGTAAAACGTAAATCGTAATTTGAATATTCATTCAATGATATTCTGTAATACCAACATGTGAAACAATGCAAAAAAAGTGCAGTCATTTAAGTCAGTTAAAACAATGTAGCCTAGGTTTGAGGTCAGTAGTTTTTTTTTATTGTAAAAGAAATGTAAATCATACATTAGTAATTTTTACCATACTGCTGTTGGTGAACAGCACAAGTACAACTTTATGGGAAGTGAATAAATAGTCCTACTTGAAATGTGCATAATAAGTCTCTCATTTTTATGTAGTCCAAAGCATGTGCTTTCGAAATTGTACGAATCTTTTATGCTACACCCTTTCAGATGTATTGCAAAGCTACAATAGTGTAACTGCAACTCAAGATTTTGTCGAAAAAACGTCTCTTCTTGACTTTTTCATTACCTTAGTATTTTATTTTACAAACACACACAGCACGTAAGAGACTTACACAATAGACTCACTACTTTCCATGGGCTTTCCAAAACACCTGTACAGTCCACAAGATGACCTTTGTACCAACTTTATTGCATTCACGCTTACACAAAGATAGAGTGGTAAAGCCGACCATCTTTACTTGTGCAATAGCTATTCATAACAGATATAGTCACCATTCGGGACCGGTTGTTGACCTTTTGCCCCGAAACTTTGCTTGGAAAGTTGCCACGATTTTCCATACCCAACACGCAGCAGAGATATGCCTCAGCTCAGAGCTCCTGCAACACTACAATTTGCACACACTGTGGTCCAGTTAGGTACAGCGCATAATGATGTTGCATACAGCATGCACTATGTGTTCGATTGACACGCTACTGGTGATTGGTTTTTTAATGTGCACGGCAACATTAATCATATATAACCATGTGGGCCTCGGATATGACATTGTTAAGCTGAATGTTGGATTTGAAGTTACAATAATTTATGACATTTTGTAAGTAACACTTCACTCTTTACATATCAATAAATTTACAGCTAAACTTGAATAGACTTGAATGACAGTTTGGCCTAATTAATTTTCAAATATCTTCCATTTTGTAATGATACCTTCTATTCTGACCCACCTGTATCACTGGATTCTGACCCACCTGTGCTAGATGTGCACACTGGAGAACCATCATATGCACTCAAGTGTTCATAACCTTTTCTTTCTCACCACATACATTTATATATACATTGTTGCTCAGCCTTACCTTGGAATGAGGAGATTCTTTTGAGCAAATGAAAGGAATCCTGGATTGTCCTTTGCAGCCATCCTGAGACACTCAGCATTAAGGCAAAGCACTTTGATACAACTAGCAAGGCTCAGCAAAATGTTAGAATCATGGTGTTTGGGTACCTCCTACGATGAAAATGAAAGCACAATGTGAAGATACCAAAGCATATTGCATCTGTATGTCAATAGGACTAATACAAACAAGGTGATGAATCAACAATTTTCACCAAATATCTGATACTGCTGCATGACAATTGAGAACAATTGATCCAATCTTTTATTTCTTATAGTTCTATCTACAGTCTAACAGTCTTCCCTGTTTCTTGATCAATTTTGAGGACAAGCTGACAAAGAAGAAAATTTCATACCTCCAAATGTCTATAAAGGTGCTTTAAATGAAGAAATGCAGTCAAAATCAAGAAAAATGAAACTTTTGCTGTCTTAGCGGTTTCAATGATTCGAAGAAGAATCACTGCAAACACCAATTTCAACACATTGAATATTCATAGATCAGATGTTCAACATTTGAATATGTTGTTTACCTGCATTACCTCTCTTGCTGCATACCTGTGTTACCACTGTTCTTGTTTATCTGTATTACCACTCTTGCTGCATACTTGTGTTATCACTATTCTTGTTTATCTGTGTTACCACTCTTGCTTTTTACTAATGTTACCACTTTTATTAGTCACCTGTTACCAGCCATGTTGTTTACCAAGTTACCACTCCTGTTGTTTCCTATGTTACTACTTTGGTTGTTTACCTGTGTTACCACCTTTGCTGTTTACCGACTGTGTTACCACTCCATACACAAAATAGAAATATTTGACTGGCTCATATTGGGTTAGGCCGCAGGGTTGGCAGGTTTGAAATAATGCCTTAGACTGTGGTCCTTAAAATTTGATAAGTTCAGTTCAGTTAAAAATAAATTTAATCACACAGTCAATTAAGAGGTTTTTGTTTGACATCCACCTTACTAGCTGTCTCAAGCTGCTTAGAGAACTATCATCTCAACTGCCATCCAGCAGGGGACATCAGTCTCGTTAAATTTCTTTTTGTTCCGACATTCTCAATCACAACTTGGCAAGGAACTCCTTTTACAGGTTAATTACACAAGAGATGTGTGTCTGCAGGGTCTATATACAGTGGTGTTGCATTTGAGGCTTGGTGTATCGTCTGTGCGTTACTAGTTGGTAGATCAACTTTTCCTCGGATTGTCATTTTTTTGTCAGATTTCATCATGGGGAAAAATGCAGTGTGTGAGGTCGGCCATAGTATCGTCATTTATGGTAACATCACCCACACTATCTTTGAGGCTTAGGATAAATTCATTGATAACAGAGAACTGACTGCCATTTGTAAGAGAAGACCCTGGAGAGGGGGGTAAGGGGAGGGAAAATATTAATTTAGACCTTCAGTCGAAATGCCGGCCTAACTGCAATAAGGATAACACCAATGGTACTGTAACATGTCTTATAGACAAACAGCTATCTATCTACAATCTTGGACAAAATTGTTGGGACACTTTGTCGTATGCTTGCAAATATAATACTGAATTTTAGGTGAGGGGATAACATGAAACCCCGTGCCCCTTCCCAATGTTGCGCTATAGAAGTGAATGTACCCTTTGAACAGCAATACTATAGCCAACATTGAACGGGGGCGTGGGGTGTCCCAAGGTATTTTGTCCAAGATTGTCTGAGTTTTTTGGGAGCAATTTTGGAGCGAAATTTCGAAAGAAAATTGAACATTTTTGGACAAGGTGCATCATAAAAATTAATTATCGGGGCCTATGGGTCTGGGGATTTTCAAATGAAAGTATTCTGAATTTCGACTATGAACATAACAAGTTTAATTTTAATTTTGGGGGTTTATTTGTATATGTTTTGTTGGAAAGGAGTGATCATGAATGAATAGATCGTTTCATGGTTTTGTATGCGGACAGAAATAGTTGCGTTTAGAAATAACATTGATGGGCAGCTGTTGCATTGCATTGCAACAGGAGTGTTACTGCAATTGTAGAATGCTGGTAGGAATCCCAGTTACAATACATTCTGAAGTAGCTCCACGTTCTACCAAAATGCGTTAAAGTCAGAACTGTAGATTCAGCTTAATATTAAAATAAATGGTAGAACGTTAGTAAAGGCTGGTTTTTTACCTTTTCGGCCACTAAATCAAGATTTGTGACCACAATTTTTACATTGCATGAAGCTGGTAACATATGTAATCTTCAGTCTTGTAATCTACGCAATTTTTCCACGGGTTGCTTAAATTTTCCTGTCAAAACATTTGGTAGAACGTGGGTTTCATTAACCTATACTGTCGGACGCTGTTGTTACAGTAGGTCTAAGTCAGCTCGGATGGGGAGGCCGGGGTTCGATTCACGGCATGACCATAGTGTTTTTCACTGCTCAATTACCCATTTATAAACTCAAATGTCTGTCAACTTCTCATTTTTCATTCATTCATATACAGCATAAGGTAATATGTTTATGTATATTAATATAATGATATAGCTTTAACAACAAATATGTACTCTGAAGTCCGTTGAAACTGCTTAAAATGACTGACATATTACAGTGCACCATGTACGGTACAATAGAATGGGTGCCACAATGTCACTGTTATGTGAATATGAGCAAACGTCACATTTATTAAATTTGCATTTTAGAGGTTTATTTTGTATAGTGATAGTACACTTTTTTACCCAGATTAACCTGCAAGTCAGTCCTAATAGACATTAAGTGTAGTCACTTTAATACCAGACACCACGTCATCACTGTGAACAATTTGAATAAATAAGACATCTACATCGATCTTCTTCAACGGACCACTCACATGTTATTTTTTTTTTTGGGGGGGTATTTTTTGGTTTGTGTTTTTTTTTTCTTCGTTACCTGTCTCAATATCAGAGTTTGAGCCGAAAGTACGTCAGTTGTATCATACAAAATGTTTTAAAGTAGTTTCATGGTCGACAAGATGCATTGGAGTTATAATGTTACCTCCCCAATGACTGCATTTTATTTAGCACATTTAGTGCAAATACATCAATTTGACTGACTTATTCCTCCCCTTACTCCGTAACAACATTGACAACATTCACACAATAATGTTATTACAGTAAACCAACTTCAATATAGGCCCCAAACATGCCGAACATGCACTGCTGACGTTTCTTGTTGCAAGGAATATCACCCCCCATTTTGCCGTTTAACTTGTTTCAAATTGACGATTTTTCCTGTGAACCGCGCATGCTTCTAACCCCTTGAATTCTCAGACAATCTTGGACAAAATTGTTGGGACACTTTGTCGTATGTTGCAAATATAATACTGAATTTTAGGTGAGGGGATAACATGAAACCCCGTGCCCCTTCCCAATGTTGCGCTATAGAAGTGAATGTACCCTTTAAACAGCAATACTACAGCCAACATTGAACGGGGGCGCGGGGTGTCCCAAGGTATTTTGTCCAAGATTGTAGGTTTGCTCACTAAGTCTGTGGACACACCTGAAGTTCAGTTTTTTTCTTTTCTTTTTTTTTCTGAGGGGGAGGGGTTTTGCACAGGCAGCATAAGATTAAGAAAGCCTGGGAGGTTGTTGACCGAGATTTTGTGCAAAGGGAAAAAACAAAGAGTGGAACATGAACAATCACAGCTGTGTCGCCAATAACTCTAGCAAAGCTGGGAGTAGTTTTACAGATAGCGGGGAAGGGGAAAAAGAAACACACATTGATAAAAGTTGGTCTGCCAACCTACATTTTCCTAGACTAGCTGTAACAACAAAAAAAAGAAGAAAAAATAGCAGAAATAAGAAGACTATAGGGAAAAAGCAACAATTTCTCAGTCCCAGTGTTTACAAATAAAGGTGAACTGTGCGCATGATAGAATTCATTTCTTCAACTTCTGCAGGAGTTTTTGTTTTGCTGACAAAGTTTGTTATCTAATAGAAAGGCATTTCCAAAAGTAAAACAAGAGGGCAATCCACAGAGTTGCGTATCTCATCACCAACATGCATTCATTTCAACACAGGGCCTGCACATAGTGATTTGTAATAGTTTACTGCAACCACATGTCAGAGAGACCTACAATCTTGGACAAAATTGTTGGGACACTTTGTCGTATGTTGCAAGTATAATACTGAATTATAGGTGAGAGGATAACATGAAACCAGCGCCCCTTCCCGATGTTGCGCTATAGAAGTGAATGCACCCTTTGAACAGCAGTCCTATAGCCAACATTGAACGGGGGCACGGGGTGTCCCAAGTTATTTTGTCCAAGATTGTCTGAGTTTTTTGGGAGCAATTTTGGAGCAAAATTTCAAAAGAAAATTGAAAATTTTTTGGACAAGGTGCATCGTAAAAATTACTTATCGGGGCCTATGGGTCTGGGGATTTTCAAATGAAAGTACTCTGAATTTCGACTATGAACATAACAAGTGTAATTTTGATTTGGGGGTTTATTTGTATATTTTTTGTTGAAAAGGTGTTCATGAATGAATAGATTGTTTCATGGTTTTGTATACGGACAGAAATAGTTGCGTTTAGGAATAACATTGATGGGCAGCTGTTGCATTGTGTTGCAACAGGAGTGTTACTGCAATTGTAGAATGCTGGTAGGGATCCCAGTTATAATATATTCTGAAGTAGCTCCACGTTCTACCAAAATGCGTTAAAGTCAGAACTGTAGATTCAGCTTAATATTGAAATGATGGTAGAACGTTAGTAAAGGCTGGTTTTTAGCTCATACCAGCTAGCTGGTGTGAGCTATTGTAATGGTGCGGCGTCACTCTATCTATCTATCCATCCATCCATCCATCCATCCATCCATCCATCCATCCATCCATCCATCCATCTATCTGTTCACAATTGTTCAAAATGCTTCTCCTCCGTCATGCTTTCATGTATTTGTCTGAAACTTGGACACAATGTTCCATAGGTGGTGGACCATTAAGGGTGTTCAGGAACTTTTGGTCCAAGGTCCCATGTGGGCCCTGCAGCCCATTTTATGAAATTCTACAAAATGCTTCTCCTCCTACAGATTATATTGTACAATGCTGATGGTTTGTCATGATGATGCTCAGTTATTGGTCCCTTCGGGGTGTTCAGGAATTTTTGGTCCAAGGTCCCATGTGGGCCCAAAGGCCCATTATGTGAAATCTTGTTTGAAATGTTGTTTCTCACACATGCATCCATGGATTTATATTTAACTTGAACACAATAATCCCTAGGTGGTGCTTCATCTGGGGTGTACAAAAAAGTTTCAGTCTAAGGTCCCATGTGGACCCTACGGTCCATTTTAGGAAATTCTACAAAATGCTTCTTCTCCTACAGATTATGTTGTACTATGTTGATGGTTGGTCACAATGATACTCAATTATTGGTCCCTTCAGGGTGTTCAGGAATTGGTAGTCCAAGACCCCATGTGGGCCCAATGGCCCATTTTATTAAATTCTGCAAATTTCTTCTCCTTCTCCCATTAAAGTGCCCCTTTAAACTGTCTCACACATCTCAAATATCCCTATCGTGCATGAATGATAATTGAGTAATTGGACAGTGATAGTTGGTATGCTAGCTGAAACTCTGTATTGCCCTTAGGTGTGTTGACCAGCATATGGACTTAAAGGGGCACTTTGAGTTGTTTCATGAACTTCAGTTAGTCTTCACAAAACATACCACTTTTAGTAACTGATCAAAATTCAACTAAGAGGGCCCGTTATGAGTCACATGTAAATGACCACTAATGAGTGAGTTGCTAATGATTTAAATTGATTTTGAAAAACTCGTGACCATTTACTTTTCCACATTAGTACCAATTCATATACCCATAGCCAGTACAAACCAATAAGAAAAATTAGTAAAAATTGACAGTTTCCATAATTATTGGACGTGAATAGTGATGCTGATTATAAGCATTGTTATTTGGTAGTACCCATTAAAGTTTTACAACTTTAATTTATTGACAAAGATCAAACTTTATGCACTGTTGGAGCACAAGTTTATGAAATTCTGAAAATTGTGCAGTCCTACAGATTCTCTTGTACAATGTTGATGATTAGGTATAATGATACTCAGAGGTGCCTATGATTTGACATAATGATACATAAATGGTACCTTCAGGATTTTGAGGTATGAGCCTCTGCACCAATGGTGCTCTAGTTTACATTTTTGGCCACTAAATCAAGATTTATGACTGCAATTTTTACATTGCATGAAGCTGGTAACGTAAGTAATCTCCAGTCTTGTAATCTACGCAATTTTCCCACGGGTTGCTTAAATTTTCCTGTCAAAACATTTGGTAGAACGTGGGTTTCATAAACCTAAACTGTCGGACGCTGTTGTTAGGTCTAAGTCAGCTTGGATGGGGAGGCCGGGGTTCGATTCACGGCATGACCATTGTGTTTTTCACTGCTCAATTATCCATTTATAAACTCAACTTCTCATTTTTTATTCATTCATATATAACATAAGGTAATATTTATATTAATTAATGATATAGCTCTAACAACAAAAATGTACAATGTACTCTGAAGTAAGTTGAAACTACTTAAAATGACTTACATATTATAGGGCACCATGTACGGTACAATAGAATGGGTGTCACAATGCCACTGTTATATGAATATGAACAAACGTCACATCTATTAAATTTTGGGATTTTTTTTGTATAATGATAGCACCCTTTTTTCACTCAAATTAACCTGCAAGTCAGGCATAATAGTCATAAGGAGTAGTTCCTTTAATACCACACACCACCTCATCACTGTGAACAATTTGAATAAATATATATATACACAGATCTTCTTCAACTGACCACTAACATGTTTTTTTCTCCAGTACCTGTTTCAATATCAGAGTTTGAGCCGAAAGTACGTCATTTTGTATCATTCAAAATGTTCTAAAGTGGTTTCCTGGTCGACAAGATGCATTAGACTTATTATGTTACCTCCTCAATGACTGCATTTTATTTAGCACGTTTGGTGCAAATACGTGGATTTGACTGACTTAAATCCCTCCCTTTAAAATTGTTGGAACACTTTGTCGTACATTGCCAATATAATACTGAATTTTAGGTGAGAGGATAACATGAAACCCTGTGCCCCTGTTGTACTATAGGAGTGAATGTACACTTTGAAACAGCAATCCTATAGTCAACATTGAACGGGGGAACGGGGTGTCCCAAGGTAATTTGTTCAAGATTGTAGCACCATGGTGGAATATATAGCTGGTGAATTTTAGGTTAGATCCCTCCTTTGACCTTTTTCAAATACAATAAGACTTAAAATGTTTAGCTACATTATTGGCACATCAATGTTCAACAAAGGTCTGCAGCTTTATTTCACATCCGGTTTAAAACTAACAGTGAGGTTTCATATATATTTGATGAGTAGCAGAAATTGTGAACATGTTAGCATTTCAGGTAAAGTAATGGAAGACTGCCTTGGGTTGTGGCCCTGTACAGTATTCTCTTTCCAAACATCCACCCCAAAAAGCTCTGTAAGTCTGCTTTTACCGGCAATTTTTTAAGCCACTTATAATCCAATCAAGCCGTCCAACCTATGACGTAGAATAACAACAAGTAGGTTCATAGAGAAAGGGGAAATAGTAGAGATAATTGGACCACTGAATTCAGATAGATTCGTCCTTAGGAATGGGAACAAAACAAACATCAACTTTTTATCACATGTGTATTTTACACAGTAAAAACATTTGGACAAGGAGTGCAAAGCTTAATATAGGTGTGGTCATTTAGCCCTAGTTTTTACTTTGGACACTCTGGTGTTCAGTTCATTGCGGCTTTAATTAGGGGGATTGCTTTTTAAACCCCATTTTACTGTAAAGTACTGTAGGCCACTAGGATTCATATATAAACAATTAATGATTCCAAATCAAGATTTCAATCATGATTTCAATGATTTCAATCTACTTGATTTAGATCAAACAACCCTGCTCAACGGAAATTTATGGACATCAGGTTACCTGAAAACAGAGGGAAAACGAATGGAAAACAAAAATCAAATGAGGATTTTCTTGTTTTCTTTTTCTCTGTCACACATTCCAACGGATAATTAGATTGTGCCAGCAGCCTAGTTTATTGTGTTAGGTTTTTCACTATTTTATGGGGAAAAGAGATGCATATTTGTTTTCTGTGCAGATATACACCTTCCCTAGATGAAGCAGTTTTTTTTTCTCTTACCACTATTTAACAAGGTGTTAAAAGAGAGACTCCAAATTATCTATATACCACTATAATTTCCTTCTCCACTTTTTATATCCTCTTCCTTTTTTTTTTCCCTTTTCCACTTTCCCTCTTACGAGAATTTCTGTTTCAGACATTAATGGCAAATGCAAGTTTCCAATTCAACATCATACATCATACAGAAGTTTGATCAGAAAAAAAAAAAAAAATTTGACTTTGCTCCAAATTTGAAGGCTCCACAAAATCTGAGAGAGTTCATGCATAAACTAGACTTTATAACATGCAAATTAGAAGTTAGAATACACAAAAAGTTCCTTGTAAAAAATCTACAAAGGAGCTGGTGAGGCCTTCCGAAAATTTACAATGATGATATCCTAATATGGTAATAAGGTGTAGCACTAATAGCCTAACCAGCATGGAGACAATGTGTTGTGTTGTGTCTTCGCCGGTGAACATGAACTGTCGCTTATTCGTAATTACGGAGTTCACTTTCGTAAAAGAACATCTTTTGTAAAAGGAACATTCAAAAATATTTTATTGTTTATCAATCCTAAAGACTTAAAATATTTCAATTCGAGACTTGAGTTTACAGGAAAAGGGCTTCTTTGAAGGTTGCGATATAGCATCTACAGCAGCATTAGTTTTACCATGGGGCCACCCTTTTGTTTCTATGGCTAGTCATACCATAGTAGGTTTTCATGGGGAACACTCGGTTGATTCAACAGGTGTTGCCGGCTGCAGCTGGTCGACTTGCGTATCATGTTTCACATAGCATTACAACAATTTTTCATTTTTTGACATAGTGACATCAATTGTAAAATTTATACAGATCTGTAACTTAAAACAATCGCACATCACAACGTGTATCTTACTTTAGAAACGTTTCCCCAATTTTGTAAATTCTTTGAATTTGAAAAAAAAAAACTCTATTTATCAATCACCTTTTTCCACCTATAGTGCTTCTCTTTCCCTTCTAAACACACACAGTCTAATATCATCGATTAATCCCGACCATAATACAACACAAGAGATCGATATAATCACCCCCCCCCCGATCTGTGGTTAGTGAGTAACTGAATAGTACTGTGGAGGCTATCATCAAAGTTAATGCTTGTTCACAGATAGAATCAGTTAATAGTGGGCATTACATCTTTGAAATTTTTATCGTTTGATCGTCCCTCTCAAATTAGAGTAACTTATTGAGTCAGGCACTAAGAACTTCAACATAACGCCACTGCACATGACTACTAGTGTATTAAATTACACTGACACAGGTAGTCTGCTACTGCAGTGCACAGAAAATCTTTGTTTACACCAGGAGTTAATCAACCATGTGTTGAGGGGAGCTGTAGGCAGCTCAGAGGGCCTCTGGGTGTAAAATACTAAACAACTTGAAGGCCTCTACATACTTCAAAATAGAAGAGTGCCTAATGCATGTAAAGGAGCATTTTTAAGGCAGACAATAAGAGTCATAACAATGAGCATCAGCAGTATCCATTGTGGAAATTTGGGAATGGAATTTTCCACAGTCTAAACTTTCCAAAACTAAATTCAAATTCTTTGGTATAAAAGTTCCACATAAGGACGGTCATGTACTGAAAATGTATTAGATCATCCCTCACAAAGTAAACAAGATTAGAATGGTCATGTATTTGTACAGAGATACATGGGAATGGAATTCATCTCCTGTGTACAATACAATAAGGAGAGTCCACTTAAAAGTATAATTTACCTTTAATAACACAAGTAGAAGCTGGGATGCCTTTGTCAATTCCTCTGGGTTAAAATGATCGTCTCTTTTACCGGCCTTCCCTCCATCTTTGTTGTTTTTGTTCAACTTGGAGATGTCATTGCCTGTATTTGTGTAGAAGCATGTAGAGACATCAATTTCTCCATGTAAATTCTGTAAAGTCATCGTCATGTAACATGGCACTACCTCGCTGTTGGTGGATATGCCAAGTAGCATAAGTACTGCTGACTGCCTTGAAACATCTTTCTCTTTCCAAACAAGTCAAACATTGTGTGATTTTGATGACGCAGAACGGTCTTAATTGATGCACAAGCAAAAGAATTTACAGTACACCTCAAAAGTATACAGGAATTTTAAAAGAGGTTGTTATGTTTGCGTAGGCCTAACTGTTCAAGATGTCTACAAAATATAAATCTACCAAGAAAATAAGCTCACAAAATGAAAACAAAAACAAAAAAGTCGGCATTTTTCATATCGCTTCAAGCCTCGTACCTGCCTCGACACAAATTATCGTGGCCAAAGGGTACGAGACCAAGAATGAGACCGAGACATTGAAAAGGTGGGAAAGGAGGGAGAAACTGTCAGAAGGGATATGTAAGGAAAGGATGGGAAAGGGGAAGGGAAGTGTCAGAAGGGATATGTAATGAAAGGAGGGGAAAAGGGAGTGTCAGAGGGTATATTATAATGAAAGGGTGGGAATAAAGGTGTGACAGTCATTGCCCTGTTTTCTGTGTGCACTGAAAGAGTAAAATAGAAAATACAATTTCTTGCACAAACTTCCTGTGGATGTTTCTTTTCATACCAAGTACATAAAAGGCAGAATATATTTATGTTAATTTGGCTAGTATCCATGAATATTCAATTATTTTCAGGTATCTAACTGATCAAAGTGATCACGACATTAATTTCCAAAAAAATACCATTGCCTTCCTACTGACTGATCAAAATGTTCACAAGGATTATTTCCAAATAGTACAGATGTCTCCTAACCACATGATCAGACTGATCATTATGATTATTTCCTACTGGTATATATGCCTCCTTACTACCTCATCAAAGTGGTCATTAGGATGATTCCCTACTGGTATAGATGCCTCCTTATTATCTCATCAGAGTGGTCATTAGGATTGTTCCCTACTGGTACAGATGCCTCCTTACTACCTCATCAAAGTGGTCATTAGGATTATTCCCTACTGGTATAGATGCCTCCTTATTATCTCATCAGAGTGGTCATTAGGATTGTTCCCTACTGGTACAGATGCCTCCTTACTACCTCATCAAAGTGGTCATTAGGATGATTCCCTACTGGTATAGATGCCTCCTTATTATCTCATCAGAGTGGTCATTAGGATTATTCCCTACTGGTACAGATGCCTCCTTACTACCTCATCAAAGTGGTCATTAGGATTATTCCCTACTGGTGTAGATGCCTCCTTACTACCTCATCAAAGTGGTCATTAGGATGATTCCCTACTGGTATAGATGCCTCCTTATTATCTCATCAGAGTGGTCATTAGGATTATTCCCTACTGGTACAGATGCCTCCTTACTACCTCATCAAAGTGGTCATTAGGATTATTCCCTACTGGTGTAGATGCCTCCTTACTACCTCATCAAAGTGGTCATTAAGATTATTTCCTACTGGTATAGATGCCCCCTTACTACCTCATCAAAGTGGTCATAAGGAGTATTCCCTACTGGTGTAGATGCCTCCTTACTACTTCATCAAAGTGGTCATTAAGATTATTTCCTACTGGTATATATGCCTCCTTACTACCTCATCAAAGTGGTCATTAGGATTATTCCCTACTGGTGTAGATGCCTCCTTACTACTTCATCAAAGTGGTCACTGGGATTATTCCCTACTGGTATAAATGCCTCCTAATTACCTCATCAAAGTGGTCACTGGGATTATTCCCTACTGGTACAGATGCCTCCTTACTAACATATCACAGTAGTCATGATAATTATTTTCAAATGGTATATAATGCTTTTAATTTACCAAGCTTCCCATCAGCCTGCTGTTGTTTCTGAAGTCTCTTGGCCAATGCCTTTTCCCTTTCTGCCTTCAAGTCTTTGGTGTGCAGCTTGACTGTCTGGGGGACAAATACTTCCACCTTCTTTGCCTCTGCTGCTACAAAGATGCCTTTATTTTCTTTATTCTGTATACAGCAAGAAAAATGCCACAAATACCGGAAAATTTCATTATTAAATTTGAACAGACAATGAACATTACATGCGAAGACTACCCAAAGATATAACATCTCTGATGATCTGAGTCAATTATGAAGTCATAACATGAAATTGTGGATTGCAAGTATCCTATGTACAGGCATAACAATGAAGTTTCCTCACACATACAGTGAAACACAGAAATCCCTTCTTGGATCCAGAATCGGATCTTGACGTCATCAGTCACGTACCTAGGAGGGGGTACCTGGATACCTGGTGCAAACACTTTGATCATTGTGTAATACCAAGTTCATACATCAACAGAGTCTCCCATGACAAGTAAATAAGCAAGTTTTTATTTTTGTAATAACAAACTCATATCAAAGGAGCCTGCCACAACAATTTAATAAGCAACAGTCTAAGCTTCTGTTATACCAAACCCATATCATACATGTAGAAGTCTCCAACAAGTTCATTAATTCTCTCCTTGTTGAGTTGGCCATTGAGTTGTTTCATGCAATTCACTAAATTTTCCTAATCCAAGTTTCCTTCACATACTAGCAGCAACTGGTCAAACTAAGTGGATCTACATGTGTCACAAAAAAAATACAAAAAAACATTAATGAGTAACTAAGGATTCAATTTGGTTTTTGAAAATTTGTGACCAGACACTTTTCACATTAGTGACAATTCATATGCACACTGCCAGTAGAAGTCAGGTCAAAAATGGAAACAATTTGACAGTTGCCGTAAGTATTGGATGTAACACTTGACTAATTATGCTAATTACAAGCATTGTCAAGTGTGTGTACCCTTAAAAATCTTTACAAATGTACTGATATCAACTCCATGAGCCCCTTTTAATAAGCAACAGTTTCTCTCTATAATACCAAATTCATATTAGCCCTTGACGTAATGCACAGGGCAACAAGGTTAGCAATATCAAATGTTTCTGGAAATTCTATGTACCCTATCTCCTCTCCTACATTCTATGTCAATAAGAAAACATAAGCTTAGGCCTGCACACTATACTAAAACCGCAGAAATAGAAAACCATAAAAATATCTATTTCTATCATGCAAACTGATCTGTAAAGTGACTGTGGATCAGAATTTTTCTTAAATTATTGCAAATGTTCCAAGATTGAAGCAAAACTGTCCTAAGAAGGAAAAACAAGACCCGGATGGGCTCTGTGGTTCCTTGTGACATAGTGACATACTTTGCAGAAAAACTAACACTTTGCACAACGTAATAATTTATGGCCCATATGGTCCATTCTGAAGTTGGACCCACAAATGTTGAACACCGCAAAGGATTCCACTACCACAATGCTAATTTGACAAACCTTTCACTTTGTAAGGCAAAATATGCAGAAAAGAAACATTTTGTAAGATTTCATAAAGGGTCCATATGGCCCATATGGGTAACCTGAAGGAATCTTTACCATAGAAGAAATGTGGCACAATTTCAATTTAATACCATACAATGTGTACAACAGGCAATTTACATGATTTCATAAAATGACCCATTGGACCTTGGACTCCAAAATCCTGAAACACCCCAGGTTCCATTGCCACAATGCTAATTTGACAAAAAATTCACATTGAAAGCAAAACATGCAGAAGAGCATGATTTCATAAACTGGTCCATGTGGCCCCATATGGGACCAATAATCCTGGACAACCTGAAGAAGCTACTACCTGACAGTAGTAACGTGATTCAATTTCGACTGAATACCATACAAACTGCGGGAAGCATTTTGCATGATTTCATAAAAGGACCCATATGGCTCATTTGCACCTTGGACCCAAACATCCTGAACACCCTGGGTTCCATTGACAAACATTTCACTCTGTAAAAGCAGAATATGTACAAAAGAAACATTTTGCATGATTTCATTAAATGGTCCATATGGCCGATATGCGTTTCATAATGTTAGGTTATACAGCCTAGGTCTAGGACCTACTTCAAAAAATCGTTGAGACAGGCCTAGAAAAAAGTGCCAATTTTTATCAAATTACTTTATAAACAGAATTTTATAAACACTTTTTGAATATAAAAATATAACTTTAAAATACTTTATAACACATATAACTTTATAAATATAAACTTTATAAACTGAACCATGGGTGGCAGTTTTATATAAAAACATAACCTTTACCTCCTAGTACTAGTCAAAATTTTGCTACAGCAATGACGCAAACTTTTGCAGTCCTATTTGAAAAAGCTATGATAGTGTTACCATGCTGTTCTGTAAGCACATATGCCTAGGTTCATCTTAAAAATCATCATCTCTCAAGCACATATGTTATACAAGCTCTGCCCTGATACTGCAAGAAAAAATGTTAAACTTTCTACTTGTGAAATGTTAATTGTGTACAGATATCTTCCCTTTCGTGGAAAGCTAAACAACGGGATTCAAGCAGCTCTCTCTTTTTAAGTGGATTAGAAGTTCTGAATTCTAAATGGATTAGAAACTTCTGAATATAGTTGGGTTGGGACTCAATTTATTGGTAAGTTTATTACAGCAGATAGTAGCAGCAGCAGCAGTCATCCTGTGATGATCATCAACGGGTCATTAACCTTTTATTGTCATCACCTTGTTAATTTTTCTTCCTCCTTTGGTCAAACTTCTGTCACTGACCCTGTTCTTCTTCGCTTTTACATCATTGGAGTTGTTCATCTGAGACTTGCAGAGAGCAAGGGCCTCCTCCATGCTCTTCTCAAACTGGTACTCACTCACTTCCTGGTTGTCCGCAATGCGTGCCTCATGTTTGGGGGAAATATGCCGTAGAAGTTGAAGAGCTAATTGGTACCAAAGAGTCCAGAGCTCACAGAGACCACATGGATGGGTACTTGGGGTTTCTGTGTTAGGTGGCTGACACAAAAGCAAAAAACTATGTTAAAGTGATCAGATGTCTTATGAAGTTCATGAAGTGGAACATCACAAGCACTTCAAAATAACAATGAAGAAAACACAACTTGTCATTCATTCTGTAGTCTGTGCCTTTTTTACTCGCATCAAACCTGATGTGGTCTGTGCCTTCTTCACTTCTATCAAACCTGATGTGGTCTGTGCATTTTTTACTTGTATCAAACCTGATGTGGTCTGTGCATTTTTACTTGCATCAAAACTGATGCGGTCTGTGCCTTTTCCACTTCTATCAAACCTGATGTGGTCTGTGCATTTTTTATGTCTATCAAACCTGATGTGGTCTGTGCATTTTTACTTGCATCAAAACTGATGTGGTCTTTGCCTTTTTCACTTCTATCAAACCTGATGTGGTCTGTGCACTTTCTATTTGCATCAAAACTGATGAGGTTTGTGCCTTTTTCACTTCTATCAAACCTGATGTGGTCTGTGCCTTTTTTACTTGCATCAAAACTGATGTGGCCTGTGTTTTTTCACTTTTATGAAAAACGTGATGTGGTCTGTGCATTTTTTACTTGCATCAAAACTGATGTGGTCTGTGCCTTTTTCACTTCTATCAAACCTGATGTGGTCTGTGCATTTTTTACTTGCATCAAAACTGATGTGGTCTGTGCCTTTTTCACTTCTATCAAACCTGATGTGGTCTGTACCTTTTTATTTCTGCTTCTAGCGACAAAGCCTGTTAGGCAATCAGGTACACTGTTGGGAGTTGTTCACGCCATCTTTTCTCTTTCTTTTGATGAGATATCTGTGCCTGCTAACTACACATAAAGATGTATATATGGTCTAGTTTACATAAAAACTGCAACATTCTGGGGCCCTGTTCAGGCTTTAAAGATATGTAACCAAGCTGAAATACTATTTAACAGTAACATTAAACACCATATGGGGCTAGGCAAAGGACGGGTTGCTGGTCGTTTCACCTCCTTGTAAGTTCGCCCCCAAATATCTACCAGCTGGAAACATCTAACTAACATCGAATGCCCCTGTGAAAGTTTCCAACTACAATTTTCACAATAGCAAGAAATCCAGAGAGTGACTCAAAGGAAATGGCTGTACCAATACACCTAGCTGGCTAGCCTAGCCTAGCCTTAGGTATACAACAGCTGTATGTAGAGAGCTCTAGGTATCATGTTCATTTTCAACAAAAAGTGTCCTATCATTCAAAGGTCTAATTGAAGCAAAACAACTTAGGTTGCTGATGCACTGCACGGAATCAACGATTCCGTAAGCTGCACACATTCAAGAAAGTAAAACAGGGTTTATAAGTCCAAATAATTCCACTGGTAAACAGGCTCACTTTTTCTGAGTCAATGAAGTTTCCTGATGGACATTTACGTAACAGTCACAGTACATACCTAGACTAAACAAGGAGAGGATATGGCAAAAGCACTGTGATAGTACTGCAGCTCCTGCAGCATGTACACAAGCAAGGTTTGTCACTCACAATTGTACAGCATGCATGAAAATAGCAGCACAACGGAGGTGTCAATTAGGAGGTTATCTAGCACCTTTAGCTGCAGCCTGAGAGTGCTAGCGAGTGTATGACAATACTTCCATGGTGTGCATTATTACCTTGGTGGACATCCATATCAACATGTCGACCACCTTATCTCTACCAAGATTAGCAAACATACAAAATCTTGATTTAGAGGGGCTATATTTTGTAATTAGGATACAAAAACAAAACATGAGCCATGCGCAGGCATCTTTTCTGGAGATATCATGTTTACAAGGTTTTCACAAGTTGACGTGACCCCAAATGACCCTCGACCTGCACCAAATCAATAAGATTCTTGTACTCAATGTGGTACATCTACATATTAAATATGACAATTTTCCAAGCTTCCCATCTTGAGATACCATGTTTACAAGGTTTTCACAATTTGACCCCTGTTGACTCCAAATGACCTTTGACCTCCACCAGAAACACTAGGGGCCTTCTACTCAATGTGTTACATACATACCACATATGGGCAGTTCCACTGTTACGGATGTTACATTTTGATACTACTTGCAACATTCAATGAAGGAAAAAATATACTGGCAGTTATAGAACATTTTCTTTTTATTGCTTAACCTCTAACATACAAACAAAACAACAACTTGTGAAATAAAGGTAGCTGTTGTGTAAATTGGTTCTTTAGTTCTTGCAGTTTTTGATGAGCGTTTCGGACGTTACGTCTTTTGACATTTTTTGCTCTGAGGACATATTATCAAAACTCTGTGAAATTGATAAAGTTTGGGGTTGAAGTAAATATGAGGTATGGTTAAATCAGTCCATTGTTTTTTCTTTACAGAGAGAAAAATCTTCAAAAATGTTACAAACGTTACATTGTCCGTGGAAATGGAGATGCGTAAAACAATTACAATTTTACCACTTATTTGGCATGTGACATTCATTAATTTTTTTTTCCCCAAGAATGAGCCTCTCTAACTTTTGCTGAAAGTATAAAATACAAACTTAAAAGTGGGTCCTAATGTTAAAATGAAGTGCATTTTGCCAAGCCTATTTTTTGATGCAAAAGTTCACAATTTTCATTTTTGCTGCACACTTTTTTTATATATCCCAAAAATATTGACAATAAATGGATTTTGCTGAAATTAATGCTGATTTATGAGGTTTAGGTATCCCTCTCAACTTACATTGTGGAAAAAAAATTATGGAATCAATTTGAAAAATGGGAAGTCTTGTCCTCTTTGGCATGGAATTGCCCATATAAGATCTGGTCAAGCCTCCCTTCTTGAGATTGTGCTTTTTCAAGGTAAGGCTTCATCATGGAAATACATACACATATATGCATACATGCCTACTTGCATTCACATACTTTCAGGGCACTGATTTTGGGGGTACATGAACAGGTTCCAGAAGTAATTTCGGGAACACATGCATGCCATCACCGTCACATAGATTCCTTGTCTGCCTTTGGCAAGAACTCAAAACTCCTGTCATCATCCTTCGATCACCATAAATTTATTACCATGCTAATTATTCAGAGACAATTAACAAGATTTTATGACAGTGGGTGAGCTACTACCATCAAACTGAAATGCTATCAGGGAGCTGTTACTTAGATGGAGAAAGTACGCTTTGAAGTGAGGTTTGTGCCTCCAAGGTCATACTGTAATCTGTTCTTTCTTTAGTTCTTGACATTTCTAAGGACTTATTACCGGATAAGGAAATAAAAACTTGAGGAAACTTTTCAGCTATTTGTTACAAACATCAACTTTTGTCTCTGTAGCTCATTTGCATGTGCTAACTGCTAAAGGAATGGGCTTAAAGGTAACCATTCATTTCAATTAAACATACGTTTGGCGTTGTATGCCATCTGCTCCTTAAGTGTTCCAGTACAACCTTACACATCAAAGCATTGTTCTGAGCAAACTTCTTTCTGAAGATTAGCCTACTCAAATGATGTTGCTAGGTGAATTATATTGAACTAGAAATGTCTAATAAAAGAAAGAATACCTTTGAGCTAAATGCGCAGCTGATCTTTGCTCAAACGAGGGATCGTAAAGTATTAGCATGAAGTTAATTTTCTGTACTCTCTCTATCTTGATAATAGCTCCGTGGTGTGATGAAACGATTCACACAAAGTAGAAAGGAAATGTATGGTCATACCTCACAGATGTTAGAACATTTGTGTCCTACAGCTTGTGGAGGAGATGGCATAGGATGCTCTCTCTCTTTGTCTTCTTTACTCCCTTTCTCCTCCTTACCCTCCACTAAAGGAGTGTCCTTTTTGGTGGAGGCCTTCGCATCTTCCTCTGCAGCAGATGCCTGCTGGGGTTCGGTCCCTCTTATCTCTGACACCCAAGGTGTTTGTAACATCTGAGTCAGAAGATTGAGATAGTCTTTTGATTGGCTGTGTTCCAAACCCTCGTGAGGGTTCATATACTGCAAGTCAATCTGAAAGGTAGAGAAAATGAGCCACGATTAAAAGATAAAAAACTTAAGCAATACTTCAAAGAACTCATTCTTTAAAGTTTAACATTATATTACCTTAAATTAATTTGAGGTATCAAGAATTCTGTATACTGCCAAATATGATTTGAATATACATGCAGACATGCATAAATATACATACATATATATTCAAGAAATTGAATAATGTGGACAACAAATGTACTCTAGTGGGTGCTGGCTGGCATGTGGTATGTATCCATACCAACGTAGGTAATAAACTTCCACTACAAATGCATTCTGGTAAATCTTCTAAGACAACACAGACGTAATGACTACACAAACAATGTGAACAGAAAGAGTCCACAGATATTTATTACACTGTTATTACTTTATCTTACAAATGACATTCAGATACTGAATTTTACGAGAGAAATATTGTCACATGTACAGTATAGGTCAATACTGAAAATAAAACTCATGTGCAGTATAAGGCAATACTGACCATAAAACTCATGTGCAGTGTAGGTCAATATTGATCATAAACTCATGTGTTGTATAAGTCAATACTGATCCCAAATCACATGTACAGTATAGGTCAATACTGACCATAAAATTCATGTGCAGCATAGGTCAATACTGATCACAAAACACATGTACAGTATAGGTCAATACTGAAAATAAAACTCATGTGCAGTATAAGGCAATACTGACCATAAAACTCATGTGCAGTATAGGTCAATATTGATCATAAAACTCATGTGTTGTATAGGTCAATACTGATTCCAAATCACATGTACAGTATAGGTCAATACTGACCATAAAACTCATGTGCAGTATAGGTCAATATTGACCATAAAACTCATGAGCAGTATAGGTCAATATTGACTATAAAACACATGTACAGTATAGGTCAATACTGACCATAAGACTCATGTGTAGTATAGGTCAATACTGACCATAAAACTCACATGTCAGTGTAAAAAAGCAATAAAAAGATTGAATCTGATCAAGGTGAGATTCATGATCCATTTTTACTATCTTAGAGAGCAACACACCAGTCTTCTATGAAAGGAACACTGGCAAAGATGTTCATGTGAAGAGAATGCAAACTAGGCTGACTGTTATGAAGCCAGGTTTAAGTACTGCTATCTTCCAGAGGCAGGATTCAGATGAGACAACACTTACTTGAAAAGTTCTCAGTACAAGAAAAGGTATTGGTACCAGTTTTCAGACATTACATTGGAAAATGGGCTTGAGGTACAGTGACTACAATGTTAGGACCAGATTTGGAAAGGACATCTATAGAAGCAAGTAAAACCTTAAGCAGATCTAGAGAGTGCTGTGAGTCTAACTACTAGTGTGTTGGAGGGGAACAACTCATTAGTGGATTTAAACACGACATTTA
The DNA here is from genome assembly GCA_021234535.1 of Stichopus chloronotus. Lineage (NCBI taxonomy): Eukaryota > Metazoa > Echinodermata > Holothuroidea > Aspidochirotida > Stichopodidae > Stichopus > Stichopus chloronotus. The sequence continues at coordinate 28,961,022 of CM037841.1, forward strand.
AGAGGAATAAGATGACTTATAGGACGGTGATGTTTCTGCAAAATCTAGGATAGAAAATATATCTCATACAGACCTAGCTGAGGAAACAAAATCATTTGGTGATAAATGTTCTGAAACTGCAACTCAAACTCATAGCCATTTGTGCCTTCCCTGGGTACAAGTTGTTCACCATCTAAATTAAGCAATGTACTAGTATTAAGCAGATCATAATATATTTAATAAGCAATGTCTACTTTAAATTACCTTATAATGAGGAAGAATTTGTAATTTATGATGTAATGAGAAAGATTTTCAGTCAAGTGAATATAACAGATTAAGAACCCAGAGATAAGTTAATGATGTGTTCTTTTTGAGTGAACATCTATTGTTTTGGAAAAAAAATTAATTGATGTAATGTATTAAAAATGACAATACATATTTTGAACATTAGGCTATTGGTTGGAAATAGAAAGAGAATGTAGAGTTGTTAATCTGGCACCATGCACCTCATCTGTTTACCTCACCCGTTAAGTCTAATTTGAACTGTATGACCTAATCTAAATAGTTACGTGTAATGACTCTGTAACACAAAGATAGCAAAAAAGAGTAGTGGAGAATAAAGGATGCCAAAAGAAAGTAAGTTACACATGCCTTTTGAGTTTGTTCTTTATGTTGTTGTTTACCAATCAGCCCGGGATGGACACAAAAAGATTCATCTCTTGTTTCATTAGCACCTAACTATTCTTCTTCAATTCATGTTTGACATAAAGGCAACTAAAATAATATAAAAGGGATAGGGTGTTCACAGTCTTCTTCTGTAGTTATTTCAATCTTTATCAATTAGGTTTTCAGACATTTCAGACTGCAATAACACAGTTCAGCATGAGCCAAGACAGGACATTCTTAGTCTTCAACTTTGTGTGGCCAATGCCAGTTGCACTAAGACAGACAGACAGAGACAGACAAAGTAAACTTCCATTGATATGGAGACAATCATTCAATCAAATCAAATATACAATGGTTAAAAAAAAACAATTCTCATTTACCTGCCATTTGTCAGCTTACATCAACAATGCTGCAAAATTGTCACTTAGGGATACAACAGCAATGATCAAGCAATGAGGTGAAATGTACTGCTGTAACACAACACAAGAAACACCATCCTCATGCAAAAAAAAAAAATAATGTGAACAGTGAACATTTAATGAAGTACTATTCAAAAGCCTGGAAGAAACATAATACTACTTGGAGGGAGAAACTAGGGAAAATGAGCAGCATAATTTCTGTTTTAGTGGAGAAACAATCTGTTGTAAAATTGAGCAGCGTTCTTTTCATGTGCTTTGAAAAAAAAGGCAAAAAAAGGAAAAGAAGTGTAAGATTTTAAAGAAACTATCACTGATATTGACTATTACAGTAATTACATCTTGGAAGTGGGTACATACTTGTGCTTTTAATATAGAGACAGAGAGAAAATCAAAACAAACATGAATAATCGTTATGCAAAAGAATTTAACTGTTTACTTTCACTTTTGTTTTTTTCTAGATATATTTGAGATTATGGAAGGAAAGATACATAATTAGTGGTTAAGATCTCATCGCTTTCTTGTTATATTTGTTACTTATCTCCTCTTACTTGTTTTATTGTATTGTCATGTGATTTAAATTTTTTAATTTGATAGTTGAGGATCACGAAGTCACATATGGGCTCATCAAAGATCCTATACCAAGGCAGGGGTGAAATCAATCGCCAAATGCAAACCAATGCAAACAAAAGCCTGCTCCTTGGACCGCCATTTAATGCCCACATGCGACGGATCAGAGGTGGAGAACCTGCCAAGCACAGCAGCCCATCAATTAGCTGCATCAAGCAACCTGAAGTGGACAAGACTAAATTAGACCACAGGAACCCTAATAACATCCCCCCACCCTTGGCAACACTGTAAGCAGCTTTACTGAACAACCCAAACTTGAAATCCTAGAAATTTTCTAAGTGGTTCCGCCAGGATTTGATCCAGGTACCCAGTGATTGCATGACGGACACTCTAACCACCAAGCTTACTCTCCACCCTAACATCCTATGACATGATACTAAAATCAAACACACTTTGATTTGAATTCTATCATATACATGCATGAAAATGGACTTACATGAGACCATGCTGCTGAGTAATCCTTCTGGAAACTTTGGCAATAGACAAAATAAAGTTCAGCGGTTTCATGAAAGTCCAGAAATAAGGATTACCAATTCAAGCAGAATACTTTGAGAGTAGATAAGACTCTATTGACAAATGATGTTAAAAACAATAAAGGTTTAAACAAAGAGGACAAACAATGGCACAATGAGAATCACATGATCTGACTAATCACAAAAAAATACCAACACCATCACAGTGAGGGTTAGGGTATCTCAATCGACTTAGTAGCTTAGAAATGTATTACTTTTGTAAGTTACTAACATGGAAAGGCATGTTACGAATTGGCGGCAGAGTTATGCCTGGAATGCATACTGATGAGATACAATTTCAATCAACTCATTCAATGTCTCTTTTGTTCAACAGTGAAAAGCTGCCCAACAATTAGAAGGTTCCGGCTTCTTCTACTGTCAAGTGGGGCATTTGTAATATGAGAAATTTCCAGAAGAAAATGTAAGATGATCAAGAATTTAAAATTACGTTTTGCCTAGCTGTAAATACTACAAATAATTTCAGTGCTTGATATTTTGCATAACATTTGTGATTGTTCTTCTTTTCTTGGGGGAGCTTCTGTGCATTCAAAGTACCAAATACCCTACAATAGTTTAATAGTAACACCTGCTCCCAGACACAACAACCAACAAACAAATATCAATATCTTCTACTTTGTACAGCTTACCTATCATCACAAGGGAAACCATAAGGCAGGTCTTTGATTTTGTACGGCTTACCTATTGTCACACATCATTACAAGGGAAACCATCATGGGGGGACTTTGACTTTGTGCGGCTTACCTATCATCATACACATTTACAAGGGAAACTATCTTCAACCACAAAAAAATATCTTGATTCACAAACATGACTAACTATGACAGCAACAAGCAATAGAGAATTCCAACCAAAATATATACTAAAGAACCTTCGATTTCCTATCAGTAAGTTCAGTAAATGACTTTGATATCACTTTCAAAGAGATACATGGAGTGCTCTAGAAATCAAATTGCTTCAATAGAGTTCACTAACAACTAAATTGCTTCCAGGCAGTTCTCGAGCAACAAAATTGTTTCAATACACTTCCCTAGCAACCAAATTGTCCCATTGCAGTTCCCTAGCAACCACAAGTTTCTATCTAGGAATGTACTTTTTATGTTAGTGTGAAAAGTATGGTCTGTGCAGTATCATAACAGTGTATACAACCAAGTACAGAGAAAACATCAAATTTAAGACACCACATCAAACATTAATTCACCAAACAGAAGGTCATGCAAAGATTCATTAATATTCATGAATGTAACACAATACCTGCAGGATAATTAGATCCAGCATCATCACGTAACAACGAACAACTTCCTCATCGTTTTGTTCCACCATTGCTTTCTCATCAAGATCAGAGGTCAAATGTGTGGGGTCAACTGTCAAAGTTGGTAAATTCTGTTCTGCAGGAGCTACAAATAGGATTAAGTTTCAGTAATCATTCAAGCACCTAAAATCTTTCCAAACCTATCCTTACATCATGTAAGTTTATGAGCAACACATACCTATTTCTTACATATACTTTGCAAAATGTAAATCATGAAGGAGGAAAACATAAATTAAAATTATTTATGATGAGGAACAAATAAGCTGCCAACAATCTCATTCTGCATGACAAGCATATACAGGTATGGCTTGGAACCATCATTGTGTTACATGTAACACTATATCTTTAGATTCTGCATGACAGGCACATGTAGCTGGAGTCATCATGGTGTTACATGTAACACTGTATCTTTAAATTCTGCATGTAAGGCACATGTAGCTGGAGTCATCATGGTGTTACTTACATGTAACCCTGTATCTTTAGATTCTGTATGTAAGGCACATGTAGCTGGAGTCATCATGGTGTTACTTACATGTAACACTGTATCTTTAGACTATGCATGACAGGCAACCGTAGCTGGAGTCATCATGGTGTTACATGTAACCCTATATCTTTAGATTCTGTATGTAAGGCACACGTAGCTGGAGTCATCGTGGTGTTACTTGCATGTAACACTGTATCTTTAGATTCTGCATGTAAGGCACACGTAGCTGGAGCCATCATTGTGTTACTTACATGTAACACTGTATCTTTAGATTCTGCATGTAAGGCACACGTAGCTGGAGCCATTATTGTGTTACTTACATGTAACACTGTATCTTTAGATTCTGCATGTAAGGCACACGTAGCTGGAGTCATCATGGTGTTACATCTAACCCTATATCTTTAGATTCTGCATGTAAGGCACACGTAGCTGGAGTCATCATGGTGTTACATGTAACCTTATATCTTTAGATTCTGCATGTAAGGCACATGTAGCTGGAGTCATCATGGTGTTACATGTAACCCTCTATCTTTAGATTCGGGAGTCATCATGGTGTTACATGTAACACTGTATCTTTAGATTCTGCATGTAAGGCACACGTAGCTGGAGTCATCATGGTGTTACTTACATGTAACACTATATCTTTAGACTATGCATGTAAGTCATACCCATATGGTTTACAGGCATCATGGTGTAATTAACAAGTAAGATTGTATCTCATGCCAGTTAATAAGTGTAAGTGTCAAGTTCATAGTTGTGTGTATTGATGGTACATTGGAAACGCAAACAAATGCACAGAGCTATGTTACTGACTGTTAATCATACTGTTGTCTTTTAACTCTTTTGTTCACTTTCATGTTAGGGTGGTGAATATAACTTGCTTACCCATTTTATAAATTAGTGATTCAGGTATTGCACTCAATGCATTGAGCCAGTAGCTCAGGTAGAAGGTACTGTCTTGTATGCAGTGTTAGCTCCAAGGAATGGAAACTGGGAAGGACTTCACTTCCAATTTTTTTTTCTTTGGGGAAGAGATATTCAAAATCAAGGAGGGACCTCATTCCTCTGATGATTTTTAGCTCATACCAGCTAGCTGGTGTGAGCTACTGTAATGGTGCGGCGTCACTGTCTGTCTGTCTGTCTGTCTGTCTGTCTGTCTGTCTGTCTATCTATCTATCTATCCATCTATCTATCTATCTATCCATCTGTTCACAATTGTTCAAAATGCTTCTCCTCCATCATGCTTTCATGTATTTGTCTGAAACTTGGACACAATGTTCCATAGGTGGTGGACTATTAAGGGTGTTCAGGAACTTTTGGTCCAAGGTCCCATGTGGGCCCTGCAGCCCATTTTATGAAATTCTACAAAATGCTTCTCCTCCTACAGATTATATTGTACAATGCTGATGGTTTGTCATGATGATGCTCAGTTATTGGTCCCTTCGGGATGTTCAGGAATTTTTGGTCCAAGGTCCCATGTGGGCCCAATGGCCCATTATGTGAAATCTTGTTTGAAATGTTGTTTCTCACACATGCATCCATGGATTTATATTTAACTTGAACACAATAATCCCTAGGTGGTGCTTCATCTGGGGTGTACAAAAAAAGTTTCAGTCTAAGGTCCCATGTGGACCCTACAGTCCATTTTAGGAAATTCTACAAAATGCTTCTTCTCCTACAGATTATGTTGTACTATGTTGATGGTTGGTCACAATGATACTCAATTATTGGTCCCTTCAGGGTGTTCAGGAATTGGTAGTCCAAGACCCCATGTGGGCCCAATGGCCCATTTTATTAAATTCTGCAAATTTCTTCTCCTTCTCCCATTAAAGTGCCCCTTTAAACTGTCTCACACATCTCAAATATCCCTATCGTGCATGAATGATAACTGAGTAATTGGACAGTGATAGTTGGTATGCTAGCAGAAACTCTGTATTGCCCTTAGGTGTGTTGACCAGTATATGGACTTAAAGGGGCACTTTGAGTTGTTTCATGAACTTCAGTTAGTCTTCACAAAACATACCACTTTTAGTAACTGATCAAAATTCAACTAAGAGGGCCCGTTATGAGTCACATGTAAATGACCACTAATGAGTGAGTTGCTAATGATTTAAATTGATTTTGAAAAACTCGTGACCATTTACTTTTCCACATTGGTACCAATTCATATACCCATAGCCAGTACAAACCAATAAGAAAAATTAGTAAAAATTGACAGTTTCCATAATTATTGGACGTGAATAGTGATGCTGATTATAAGCATTGTTATTTGGTAGTACCCATTAAAGTTTTTACAACTTTAAGTTACTGACAAAGATCAAACTTATGCACTGTTGGAGCACAAGTTTATGAAATTCTGAAAATTGTGCAGTCCTACAGATTCTCTTGTACAATGTTGATGATTAGGTATAATGATACTCAGAGGTGCCTATGATTTGACATAATGATACATAAATGGTACCTTCAGGATTTTGAGGTATGAGCCTCTGCACCAATGGTGCTCTAGTTTTTTTTGTATGAGAGGAATTTCTGAAATCCAAATAGCTCCCAGGACTTTACTGCAAGCTCTGCAAAAGTGCTCTCCACACTAGAGGTACCTTTGGCCATTAATATATAGAAGCTTGTGCATGTCAATGGTACTAGTACTAGCACTTATTTCATTCAAGTTCCAAACCTCCCCATACCAATACCTCCCTACACCAATACCTCAGGCTCCAACATGTCACTCAGTGTTTTCCTTTTGAAGAATGATTAAATTCTAGGCCAACATTCACTTAGCTAGCCTGTGCTATATGCAAAGTAATACCATTCTTACAACACAGTAACATACACAAAAGAAAGTTCGTTCTTCTACATCATTACAACATATAGATACTCCATTCCATATCATCGCCTAGGCACAAGCTGGTGTATTTTTATACAGACAATGCTGGACTACAATATTTTACACCATCCTTGACCCAGGAAGTTTGAAAGTTTTCAAAATATACACCACTTCATAAAGTATACGTAAAAGATGCTTCTCCTGCACTGATGGGAATTAAAACTGACTCCTACACTGAGACATTCAAAGTAAGCAGGACCTAGAAGTCTGAAACAGACTGAAACAGATAACACTCAAACAGTTCACGTTGAACAACTGCAAATATACCAAAGCACATCATTAGCTCAACAACAGGAATACAGAAGATTGTAAATAGCTTCATAGTGTGCAGCTTCTTTCTAGAAATAAAACTCTTGCAAAACAGTCAACATTTTTGAGATAATTATGCAATGACATTCCCACTTTGTAGCTAAGTAATATGTATGATCATGTTCCTGTCTTCTTTTACCTTCTTCCTGTTTGGTTGGTTGGGCCTGTCTCAGGTCAACTGCCATACCAGGAAGGGACCCATCTTTGACCTCCTGTGCTGTATCTCCTTTCTTAAGGGCATCTGGTTCAGATGGAGGTGGTGGCACTGGCTTGGGCATAAGCTTGGTAACTTTGGCCTTCTGAATAACTGTCATGGCTGACAATCCATCTCTGAACATACTTAGAATCAACTTCATCGGAATCACGATATCAGTCTCAGCTAGCACCTAGAAGAGAAAACAATAAACAAGAGATCAGACAGAACACATAAAACAGATCAACTGAACAGGAATAATGACATCAGTCTCAGCTGGCACCTAGAAGAGTAAACGATAAACAAGAGATCAGACAGAACACATCAAACAGATCAACTAAACAGGAATAATGACATCAGTCTCAGCTGGCACCTAGAAGAGTAAACGATAAACAAAAAGAGATCAGATTGAGCACACAACACAAATCAACTAAACAGGAATAATGACATCAGTCTCAGCTGGCACCTAGTAAACGATAAACAAAAAGAGATCAGATTGAACACACAAAACAAATTAACTGAACAGGAATAATAACATCAGTCTTAGCTAGCACCTAGTAAACGATAAACAAGAGATCAGACAGAACACATAAAACAGATCAACTGAACAGGAATAATGACATCAGTCTCAGCTGGCACCTAGAAGAGTAAACGATAAACAAAAAGAGATCAGATTGAGCACACAACACAAATCAACTAAACAGGAATAATGACATCAGTCTCAGCTAGCACCTAGTAAACGATAAACAAAAAGAGATCAGACTGAACACACAAAACAAATTAACTGAACAGGAATAATAACATCAGTCTCAGCTAGCACCTAGTAAACGATAAACAAGAGATCAGACAGAACACATAAAACAGATCAACTGAACAGGAATAATGACATCAGTCTCAGCTAGCACCTAGTAAACGATAAACAAAAAGAGATCAGATTGAACACACAAAACAAATTAACTGAACAGGAATAATAACATCAGTCTCAGCTAGCACCTAGTAAACGATAAACAAAAAGAGATCAGATAGAACAAACAAAACAAATCAACTGAACGGGAATAATCATACCAGTCTCAGCTGGCACCTAGTAGAGTAAATGATAAACAAGAGATCAGACAGAAAACACAAAACAGATCAACTGAACAGGAATAATGACAACAGTCTCAGCTAGCACCTAGTACAGGAAACGATAAAAAGAGGGCAATTGATGGAGTTACATATCTCATTCCTATCGTCGTCCGTACTAACTCCCTCTTTCACACTAACTTTCACACACATTACTATAGAGCCTAATCATGCACAGCTAGACACATACACGCATACACACACCAGACCATGCCAATGTAAAAGGACACACATGTGATGTGATGTGCGTATACGTGTATGCTTGTACGCATCAAAGTATTTTCATGCAGGAATCGGGAGTGTGTCAAAGCAATTCTCAGAATTCCTTTATTTCTCAGATCAGCACACGGCCACTCTGCACGAATAGTTCTACGAAGAGCATCATGATCATTTGCATTATTCAATATCGTTTACCGCCAAAACATGCTGTAAACAACTCAACTTCTTGTCTGGATTATACATGGCAGTAAAAACATACTGAGAGAGGGTATAAACAAACACATGACAAAGGACATCGTGATCAGACACAAGCACTCAGACCAAACATGGTTGCATAGGTTGAAATATTAAGCCACATTGCATGGAAAAGGCAAAGATCTAAAAAGTTATATTAACACCTTGTACTAACAGAACCTACCCTACTGTATTAGGTGCTGTAACAACCGTGACATTTGACCTATAACATCACACATCAGATGAACACTACATATCATACGCAGGTACCTAACAACCAAGTTTGATATTCATTAAACTTACTGTATAGAAGGAAATGGCAAACACACTTTTTCAAAATATTTGCTGATTTGATACATTTGACTTTTGACCTCTGCCCATAAATTTCGATGGGAGCCACACCTCCACACCATGGGTCACCTATCTACCAACTTTGACCATCATCGAAACTGCAGTCCAGGAGGAGTCATGGACACAAATTTTTCAATGTAAAATTTGACCCATGATGCAAGAACTTGACCATCAACCTCAAAACACATGAAAACATGATTTTTAGATAAAATTTTGTACGCCGGTCATATATTTCTATATACTATCTACCAACTTTGACTCTTATTAACTTTGAAGTCTAGGAGCAGTTGGATGCAGTAGGATGCAAACCTATCATTGTCAAATTAGACCCTTGAGCTATGAACTTGACCTTTGACCTCAAAAAACATACAAGCATGATTTTTAGATAAAAATCTAACATACCAGTGATATATCTGAAGATCGTCATGGAAATAACCATTTCGGATAACAAAATACAGCCAAAATAAGATTTTAGTCAGATATCTACCGTGAGTCAGCCGTTTACGGTGATGTCAGTACTGTACAAATAGTCAGATGTTTACTGTGATGATGAAACATACAGTTGCTGAGGTAGTTAGACTATTAGACATAGACTTCACTATGTTAGGATATTATTGTAAATTTTGAAAGGCTTCACAAAATCTTCTCCATTTCTTTTTATGCAACACTTTTATACATTTCAGTTGAAAAGGACTAATGTGTAATGTTTTACATGACATGTGTACCAATTCGTGGGGCATTTAAGCTTCAGAGCAATATCACTGTTGTTTTTTTTTTTATTATTATTCCAATCAAACTTCTGTCATGCTGAAAGTTAGAGCCTACCAAACTTTTGATCAGAAAAAATACTGATGCCAATGAAAAGCATTCAAGGATTTGTTTCTAATGAGCCAGTGATGAGCTACAGTTACATAAAACTTGTAGATCAAACCACAAAATCAACATATACAACATGCACTGATCTCTTCAGGCCGGTGTCCCATTGTTACCTGCTATTGCGCCACAAAGCCTCTACCAGCAACCACCCAGAATGTAACAGAATGTAACAGTGCACACCAGCTGCAGAATGTAACAGTGCACACCAGCTGCAGAATGTAACAGTGCACAACCACCCAGAAAATAACAGTGCACAACCACCCAGAATTTAACAGTGCACAACCACCCAGAATGTAACAGTGCACATCCACCCAAAATGTAACAGTGCACACCAGCTGCAGAATGTAACAGTGCACAACCACCCAGAAAATAACAGTGCACAACCACCCAGAATTTAACAGTGCACAACCACCCAGAATGTAACAGTGCACATCCACCCAAAATGTAACAGTGCACACCAGCTGCAGAATGTAACAGTGCACAACCACCCAGAAAATAACAGTGCACAACCACCCAGAATTTAACAGTGCACAACCACCCAGAATGTAACAGTGCACATCCACCCAAAATGTAACAATGCATACCAGCTGCAGAATGTAACAGTGCACATCCACCCAGAATGTAACACTGCACACCAGCTGCAGAATGTAACAGTGCACATCCACCCAGAATGTAACAGTGCACATCCACCCAGAATTTAACAGTGTACATCCACCCAGAATGTAACAGTGCACATCCACCCAGAATGTAACAGTGCACATCCACCCAGAATGTAACAGTGCACAACCACCCAGAATGTAACAGTGCACATCCACCCAGAATGTAACAGTGCACACCAGCAGCAGCAGAATTCAGAGATGACTGCATTTAAGTGTGATTCATTAATATTTGGTCGTCAAGTTCAATACAAAGGTTACCAACAGCCCACGGCCATATCGGGCAGTTCAGAATGTGACACTTATCACATTTGTACTATTTATATATTTCTATCTGATACACTTTAGTGCTATGTACTAACTATCCTCTTGTTCACTTATTTCTTGTCTTCTTTTCACACAATTTAACATTAATATTTATATCAGTGACATCACCTATCTCATACAAAGTTGTGTCAAAATGGGAAGATTTTTGTACCTGCAACCAAAGTAAAGCCTTCTCCTGGGTTTTTGCTGGTGTCTCCTTGAATTTACAAGCAACAAATTCAAATGTCTTTTCAGTGGAAAATGGAAGAGGACTGATGTCAATGTCAAACAATTTACAAAGGACCTCCTGAAGCTGAGGAAGATCTTTCTCATCAATGTCTGTGCAGATGGAGTCCATCCAAACTGGCATCATCTCATGCCAAACCTAGAGAAGATTGGAGACAATTCAGAATGAAAGTGAACTAAAAACATGTTAAAATTGGAAGAAAGACTCTATACCAATCTGCTTGTGAATCAACACTGGCAGGATTCACCTACCCATCTTAATGAAGTGAAAGCAGGCAATCACAATGCAAGACCAAACCTACTCTTGGGACTGCCATAAACTGTTGGTGACAATAGTGATATGCAGCAGGTGAAACAAATGAAAACAGCACTGAATGAATCATCATGTAAGGTCTAGGGATGATAAATCATTGGTGACATAAGTGATACGCAGCAGCAGTAGGTGAAGCAATCAACAGATAGCATTGAAATGAATATTCATGCCAGGCATAGGGATGACAAATCATTGGTGACATTAGTGATAGGCACAACAGTAGGTGAAGCAAACAAAGTACAGCACTGAATGAATATTCACGCAGGCCTAGGGATGATAAATCATTGGTGACACTGGTGGTAGACAATAGTGATAGGCAATAGCAGTAGGCAAAACAAAGTACAGCACTGAATGAATATTCACACAGGCCTAGCAATGACAAATCATTGGTGACAGTAGTGATAGGCAATAGCAGAAGGCAAAACAAAGGACAGCACTGAATGAATATTCATGACAGGCCTAGGGATGACAAATCATTTTTGCCCATGGTGACAGACATTTACAGTCGGTGCAGCAAAGGAGAGCATTGAATGAATATAACAGTATAAAAGAAGGTGGAACTAACAATTTACATATCCTAAAAGTGATAATACAGCACAAGGTGTAACGATATTATGTATACAAACAATAGTCAGCAAATAAGTTATCTGGATGACAGTATGACACATACTAACAAGAGTAAAGCTTAAGGATATAGCTCAGGATTAAACCTTAACTGCCTGATATAAAAATCAGGATGTGTATTATATCTGATTTTCAATCCGGTGTGAACAAATGATGCAGTAAATGCTGAAATTATGCTCAAATAAAAATAATGCATAACTAAAAGTGACATGACTGCAAGGGACATCTGGAACAGTCTGCTTAATGGCATTAAAAGCCTATATCTTTGTCATACTTAAAGGCTAAAGATTCACCTACTGAACTTGCACTAAAATGATTCATAATTTTTCATTCAATTTTGTTTCACTTCTTTCCATTTCTCTAACTTTTTCTTTTTGTTTTTTATTTTCATGTTTGAAGTTGAACTACTTTGTTTGGAGAAAGGAGTTTCTGATTTGATCCTGTCTCCTATACATTACTGCTTTAGTTGCATGAACAAAAAAACAAATCTGATCTGTAGTTTCAGGTATTTGGTATCTTAATATTTGGTATCTCAATATTTGGTATCTCAATATTTGGTATCTCAATATTTGGTATCTCAATATTTGGTATCTCAATATTTGGTATCTCAATATTTGGTATCTCAATATTTGGTATCTCAATATTTGGTATCTTAATATTTGGTATCTTAATATCTAGATTTTCTCATAGTACAACAGCTTACACATGATATCTACTTTACATGTACAGTTTCAATGTTCTTTTAATACAGACACCAGTCCTCAGAATAATGTGCAATAAAGAAGAATAGTAAAGTGTAGCAAAGACATGGCAAACAAATAAATAGTAACACTAACTACCTCAAATGTGATGGCATTGTACGGTGTCATACTAAATATCTTCTTTAAGCCCTCTTGAAGCTCTGTGATGCGACTGCACAAAGTGTCCCTTGGGTAATGGACAGAAAAAGAATAATACCTCATAACAGTACCACATGAGCGAGATAGATCTTGTATAACCAATGATAAAGACAATAGACAGTGTCTTATCAAGAAGTAAGGAATACAATTAGAGTGGGCAAAGTCATTAGTGCTAATGATCTCACAATTAAAATGTTAAGCACACACATTTGATGTTTCTCAAAACCATATCAATGCTCTTACCTTACACATCCAATGTTTCTCAAAACCATATCAATGCTCTTACCTTACACATCCAATGTTTCTCAAAACAATATCAATGCTCTCACCTTACACATCCAATGTTTCTCAAAACCATATCAATGCTCTTACTTTACACTTCCAATGGTTCTCAAACCATCATCAATGTTGTTACCTGACACATCCAATGGTACTCAAAACCATATAAATGCTCTTACCTTACACATCCAATGTTTCTCAAAACCATATCAATGCTCTTACCTTACACTTCCAATGGTTCTCAAACCGTCATCAATGTTGTTACCTGACACATCCAATGGTACTCAAAACCATATAAATGCTCTTACCTTACACATCCAATGTTCTCAAAACCATATCAATGCTCTTACCTTACACATCCAATGGTTCTCAAAATCATGTCAATGCTCTTACTTTACACTTCCAATGGTTCTCAAAACCATATCAATGCTCTTACCTTACACATCCAATGGTTCTCAAAACCATGTCAATGCTCTTACCTTACACTTCCAATGGTTCTCAAAACCATATCAATGCTCTTACCTTACACATCCAATGGTTCTCAAAATCATGTCAATGCTCTTACTATACACTTCCAGTGGTTCTCAAAACCATATCAATGCTCTTACCTTACACATCCAATAGTTCTCAAAATCATGTCAATGCTCTTACCTTACACTTCCAATGGTTCTCAAAACTATATCAATGCTCTTACCTTACACATCCAATGGTTCTCAAAACCATGTCAATGCTCTTACCTTACACTTCCAATGGTTCTCAAACCGTCATCAATGTTGTTACCCAACACATCCAATGGTTCTCAAAACCACATCTATACAATTACCTTACACATAAATTATTGTCAAAACCAAACCAATGAGGTTACTTTACACACCTCATTGATTCTCTAAACCAAACCAGTGAGGATACTTCATACACCTCATTGATTCTCTAAACCACATCAACGTGGGTGACCTCACACACCCCATGATTCTCTATATCACATCAATATAATTACCTCACACTTCACATGGTTCTCAAAATCACATCAATTTGGTAAAATTATACATCAGATAGTTCTTAAAACCACACCAAGCAGTTACATTTATTCTATTGAAAATAACAAAACCTGTTTGGTGATGAATGTCATCAGTGCTGAAAAGCTATCTTGAATCCAATTTTTCAAATTCTTAGTAAAGTTTCAATCAGCACAAATTCACTTCTTCCATCTCTCAATTTCCATGTTACCTGCATCCCTATGAATATCATAGACTAACACTAGTCAGAACCCTCACCAGTATCCTCCAACCTTTCCGTACTCAGGAGGCGACGGCATCAGGCAAGAAGCAAAGACATTGAAATGGGTCTTCAGCAACTTTAAGATCCATTCTGTTACATACTGTAATGAATCAAATACAACCAAAAATTACTTTTACACCATAAGCATGCACATCAAGACATTAATAAGAATTTTTATAATTTATTTTTCAACCAAGTTGTCACATACATCTAAAAATGAACACTCAACATTCAGGTCATTGCTTTGCATTGCCAAGAAAGTTGCTACATAGTATAGCAACTACTGACAATTACCTTGTGACAGAGTCCATTCAACCTCCTCAATGTTCTACGAACGGTGTTTGCTACACAGCATAAAACATCCTAAATGTTCTTTAAACACTGTTTCTTTCATTCCAGACTTTCACATGTGATAAACCTTCTTGATTTAAAGACAATAGCAACTGGTGGAAAACAAAATTGTTTTTTTGATCAATAAAGAATCCAACACATAACCTTGAAAATGGGGTTTGGAAAAGGCTGAGTTCAATGTCTTTGTGCATACTGTAGACAAAATGTTAGAATTTGTAAAGGTAATGACTGTACTTAGAACTAGTTACTATGATTCTAACAATGAAACTATTTCTAATCTTTAGCAGATGTTTCATCAAACTATGGACTCTCATGCCAGAGAGAAAATGTCTGATACTTGAAAACAGGAGAGTTGAGATTAAAATGGACAACCTGGCAGAAATGTGACTTCAGTCACGTTACACAGATTGAGTCGCATCACGGCAAGCCACACAAAACAACAAAACAACATCAAAATCTAATAATAGCCCCTTACAACACAATCTTGTTGCATTTTACTTTACTGACAAAGAACAATGTCAACCTTGGATAAAAATGAAGGGAATAATTCTGTTGGAATTCACAAAATATCAATACAGTTTAAATATGGTGTGAAATGTCAACAGCAGGATGGATATTTTTTGCTTGCTAAAGTACTTTGAAACTAACCTCTTTCTTCAAGCTTTCCAACACAATGGAATCTGAAAGAAAGAACAACCCTAACTTGTTAATGAAGAGTCTAAGGTAATAGACAGTAACAGAGTGTATGAGAAGTGTGGTGTTTAAAATATTACAAACTTAAAGAATATGCTTTGGCAGCAGTAACTACAAAGATGGTTTAGAGTTTTCAGGGGGAGCTTATTTTCAGAGGAAGAAATGGAGAGTGGTAGGCATGAAAAATTTATCAATGGATGGATGGATCCATAGCTCAAACAATGGATCGAACAATGGATCGATCGATAGATCAATGGCTTGATCCACCAACTGATTGATTATCCAATTGATTAATTTACAAACTGATTGATCTATAAATTGAGTCACCAAACAAACAGTAACTTCTTAACCACCTCGATGTCCACCTAAGACCCCACTTTAAGTTGTTATCCTGTACTCTTCATTTGTGATAAAGAAAGGCAGTGACTCAATTCTGTTTTACAAACAAGCTACCACGGCAACAAGTTCTAAGCACCTGGTTGAAACCATACAATTGGGATGACACAACTGCCATTATTTCTTTGAGATTTCACACTGTGCTGAAGTCATATAGATTCATACTGTACATAGTACAATGGCTGTGATCTGTAGTAAGAGAAGAAATATTTCAACTTCTCTATAAGAAATTGTCTTACTTCTATGTCACAATTAGAAACTGCTTTACACATTAAAACAATTTCTTCAAAAGTTAATCAATACAGATAAACTTTTCACATCAATTACCTTGGGTTAAAGTGGCAGTAAAACCAAACCACTGGAAGAGCATGCTCAGAAGACGACCAATCACTTCATCAGAGGTTCTTCTGTTTGGGGTGCATTTCTCTATCAGCAACCAGAGTCCAAAGCGACTCAGGAGCCGGGGGTCCCTGTCTACGGCATCCTCGTCATCTGTTCCATCACTTTCCATCGGAAGTTGTGAATATTCATCAGTCGATTCTGGTTCCTCTGTGACCTCCATGGCAGCCATGAGAGGATCTATCTCTTCCACTCTTGCTTCCTTCAGGAGACTTTAAAACCAAAGGAAGATGTAAAATATATCAGTCTATCACTCAGTTATCCACACAAACTGTGACTGAGAACTTGAGACAAAAAGTGCAACCAGCTGAATTTTGGGTCCATCATAACACTATAAATAGCTCCTCCAATAACAGCCCCAATTCTCAGAACAGACCCACAAAACACATTCTCCCCAAAATATGTTTCTTAAACACATTCTCTCCAAAGTATGTTTCTTAAACACATTCTCTCCAAAGTATGTTTCTTAAACACATTCTCTCCAAAGTGTGTTTGTTAAAGACGGAAGGAATATGGACATATGGTAGATTCAATAATAAAATTAAAAATAAAACATTGGGTATTCAAAATAAGATGTTGATTATGACAAAAAGAATACCTCTGAAGAATGCCTATTTATCACCCAAGGGAACTCCCTGTAAGTGTTTCAAGAGAGATTTTTATTAGTTATGATTGGGCCAGTGGTTACCTGTACTCATACAATGCAGAATGGTTCTGGTTGATACAGAAGTAAACTTGCTGCAAAATGCACATGTATACTATTTAAAACAATTAAGTGATGTACTGAAAACAGTATTTAAATATTTACAAATTTATACTTTAATATGTATGTAAAATTTAGATAAATTGTCTCATAGTAATGTGGGTTGATTGAATAAGTTGATTGACAATGTTTAGGTGTACCCTGTATAAATGTCTGTATGTGCATATTTATTAAATCCATGCCAGTAAGTTCACATACTGGATAGTTTGTATTTATTTGCATGTCATTGTAGCACATGGCACAATAATGTGTATGGTAAAAGTAATATAAGTGCTTAGCCCATGTTTCAAATATTCGTAACATTAGACCTGCAGGCTGGCAGGGGCACAAGGCATATTCCAAAGGCAGATCACTGTGCCCTACAATACAAGAATTGATAAAAGAAATTACAAAAAAGCCTACTGGTAAACGATGGCTCCGGAGGTTGAAAGTAAAACTCACTTAATATTGAGCATATTTTGTTTTACATAACTTTTTCTCTTTTCTTTTTAATTCCAACAGTGTAAAATTCTAAAAGATGTTTACTGAGTCCAAAAGAATGAAAAGTCCTTCATGATCTGTATCTGGAAAATAATGAAAAGACCTATGGCTTTTCATTCATTTTATTATTTTTCTTTGGTAATTATTTACTTGTAAAATTACACGATGTTTGTTCCAAATTGAACATATCTTAAACAGTGTCAGGTTCCTGAAGTTACTCAAGGTTGACTCAACAACATAATACTTCACTGGAACGAGGTGCAACGGACGTTACGTAACGTTCCTCAATAACCAAGTACATATATGTGAAATTAGTATTATTTGTTAAATATTCGTTTCCAAACAAATCATGTAATTATAAGGGAAATGAAAATTTGTAGCAGCAGTAGTTGTAGCAGCAGTAGTTGTAGCAGCAGTAGTTGTAACAGCAGTAGTTGTAGCAGCAGTAGTTGTAGCAGCAGTAGTGCAGCTTTCTAGGGTTATGAAAGATGTGGGTGCAAGTCTATGACTTTCATTTTCCAGTCTTGACCAGACAGTTACATATTTCACTTTAAGTGAGCAAATGTGAAATTTTATCCAAAGCAATATTTTACACATTTCTTCCAAAGTGAACAGTGATGTAATATCATTTTGATGGTGTAATAATATTAATCCCACTGGATCAGATACAAGCCCAATGAGGTCAATTGACTGGTTTTTGTTACAGTGAGTATGTTTAAGTCCAGGTCATTAGCTAGTTAACACCTTGACCTTTGTCCTCTGCAGGCATATAAAGGAGGCTTTCCAAACATTTTAGGTTTTGGAATACAATCCCGTTGTGCATGGAGTCCCAAGCCTGACAGCTACCACAGTTAAATTTAGTGTGCCATGGAATGCTACATGATTTTATCAATTACATAATCATGGGGTATCCATCAGTTGTGGAAGGTTTATGCACCAAACTGCTAAGTATATTAATAATTTACAAGTGACTACGGATATCAAAATAGCCCAAACTTTTCAAGAAATGAAAAGAGCCCTACACTTGTTCAGTATATTTCACTGGTCCTTTGATGTGGTGACATTATTAGGTATGCTTAAATTATGGGATGGATCCATAGTTACTTGGGATGGTTGTATGCATGATTCTGGCAGTTGAGTCTTGGCGACGAGGCCTGAGTCTTGAAATACGCTGTAAGTCTAAGATGGTGAAGAGGTATTAAGTTGGTACAAAGATCATTCTTTGGTTTAATTTTGCTAGTGCCATAGTACGTGGAACACATCAATTTCCTTTCTTTGAACCTCTGTTTGGCTGGTGTTTGACAAACAAAGAAAATTACTTTCTTGAACTTGTTTGTCTATTTCCTGCACTCTATGACAGCTGGCACTTGAAAATTAAAGCTCTGTAATATATCACTTATTATGATCCTACTGAAGGCATATACATTGAACTATATCCTATAGTTAAGACTGCGAGATGATTTGATTATGATTTCACAGCACCTACCACCTTCTTGCGAGTTGTCAAACTTTCTGTTGATAGTCTAGCATACATTCTGTGTATTTTTTTTAATGAAATGTGAAGCAATTATGAATGAAATGCACAGTTAGTTGGTAGGCCAAGGCCTGATAATTAACAAGACAGGACTGGTGAGGTCGGTGAAGTCGATGCAGTTTAACGTGCAATGTCTTAGCGGTGCTAAAGCTTCTTGATCATAAATCCAGCATCATATTTCTTTCCAAACCGACACAAACTTTATTACATGTGATGAGCTACTTGAGCAGCGCCGCAGTAAAAGTGACTTAAGACAACAACGTAAGTTAACAAAACAACGTAAGTTTAAACATCAACATACGTTCATACATTATAGTAATTTTAAACATCAACATAAGGTGAAACAACAACGTAAGTTTAAACAACAATGTCAGTTTAAACAATAACATAAGTTTAAACATCAACGTAATTATAAACAACAAAGTAAGTTTAAATAACAACATAAGATGAGACAACGGAAGTTCCAACATAAAAACAGAAGTTGAATCAAAGCAAGTTTAAGCAACAAAGTTAGTTGAAACAACATCTAAGCTTGCGCTATTGGCATTCAGTAGTTTTCAAGGTTCCAAACTATGACATATGCTGACCTCACAAGACCTTTGGCCTCCACAACAATGACAGAAATCATCTACTGTACTTATCAAGAGCTACCAAGGATAAAAGCTTTCAGCAACAATTACTTGCTGAGATACCTCCCTTAAATTGCTTTCAGACTGTCATCTCTAATAATCTCAAGAGATCTTGGACTTTCTTGAAAAAAATAGGTATCACCTACTGAGAATGAACTTACATACACAGTAACTGTCAAGTTCAAACACCTTCCCCTTCTTGAGATATCATGTCTACAATCTGAGCATACACACAAACACATACTATCACCATCACATAGATTTCTTGCCTGACTTCAGCAAGAAATAAGAAATCATGCTGTCAATGTACAAGTTGAATCAGTAAAAAGAGTAAATGAGTATTGATGTTCAAATAACATCTCTCAGTCTCTGTGAAACTTATCTCTGTGTAACATTACAGTTTTTGAAATGATCCAGCCACCCTCTCCCAACCAACCCAACAGTACTCAACATATATCCCATGGTGGTTAATAGCATACAATCCTTAAAATAGTTACCTGATTATTGCTTCCACAAGATAAATCTGTGTCTCTTTATCACAAGCCCATGGGTCGTTGGGGAAGGACTGGACCACATGTTCCTGACGAACCTCCCTGGGGTGTATATTCTGGTGACACTCAGTGCAATAAGCTATGGGGACACTCCCATTCTGCCTCACACACTCTGAGGAGAAGCAGGTATAGTGGGCTGTCTTGTCTGATGAAGCACAATTCTGTCGCAAGGAAGTGAAAATGAAAGGCTGCTAAGTCACTGACACACCAACTGTGGTAGAAATTCTACAAAGTAGAATTAAACATGAAACAAAAATTTATCACTCATGGTTCATTAAAATAACTTTCCCCCCATAAGTGCCAAAAAGACTTTGCAACAACTTGCCAACTTTAAAGTACCCCATCACTACTGACCTACTTCAAAACACCCTGCCATCATCAAACTTACTTCAGTACACTCTAATAACATTAACCTACTTGAAAACATCCTGTCAACACCAACTTACTTTAAAACCCCCTACCACACTATTCTACTTCAAATCACCCTTCCAATACAAACCTACTTTTAAACATCTTGCCAACAGCTATCTTTTGTCATAACACCTTGCCACCGACAATTACTTTAAAACATGCCATCATTAACAAAACACCCTATTACCCATCAACTAATGAAAACTCCTTGCCACCACCGACATATTTGAAACCAACCTGCCACCATCAACTTACTCCAAAACACCCAGACACCACCGACATATATAACTACCCACACTCTATCAACATGCTGTAAAATACCCTGCCACCATTTATCTACTTCAAAACATCCTGCCATCAGCAACCTACTTCAGAACACCAGATGCCACCAACCTACTTGAAAACAACCTGTCATCAGCAACCTACTTCAGAGCACCCAGATGCAACCAAACTACTTCAAACCAATCTGCCATCAACAACCTACTTCAGAGCACCCAGATGCCACCAACTACTTCAAAACAACCTGCCATCAGCAAACTATTTCAGAGCCACCAAACTACTTCAAAACCCAGATGCCACAAACAACCCAGATGCAACCAAACTACTTCAAATCAACCTACCATCAACAACCTACTTCAGAGCACCCAGATGCCACCAAACTACTTCAAAACAACCTGCCATCAACAAACTATTTCAGAGCCACCAAACTACTTCAAAACCCAGATGCCACAAACAACCCAGATGCAACCAAACTACTTCAAATCAACCTTCCATCAACAACCTACTTCAGAGCACCCAGATGCCACCAAACTACTTCAAAACAACCTGTCACCACCAACCTAATTCAAAACACTGTGATATCACTCATTTACTTCCAATACCTTGACATCACCACTGAAGTTTCACAATGAACAATTTAATGAGCAAAGTAAAATGACAACCTAATGCAGTGAGTGAGAAAACATTTCTGAATGTTACCTTGTTTTCACAAGTTCTTGTTTCTCTTTCCAAGGGGTTAAGAACATCATAGGTAATGAACTGTTCTTCTTCTCTGAAATGAAAGAAGATAGTGTTCCAAAAAATTGGATGATACTTTAACTTAGTTCTTGATACAATGCAATTACTCACAACCATTTACATGTCACCAACCACATGAAATATTCTTGCATTTCCCCACTCACTAATCCAGTGTTCTTGTACAACAAACCCTTTAAAATTCTAACAGCTCCAGAATGTGCCACGGCCTCTACTTTCCTGACTATAAGAGTCAACTATTGAAGATCTCTCCTCCAGTTGTCCATACTTTGACAAAATATTTTCACAATTTGTAACTTTAAGGGATAATGTGACCAAAGAATAAAGCAGTACAGTATTTGTTTGTAAAAATTTACATTGCAATTTCTGTACAACCCTGTAATAATAATTAATTAAAAAGTTTCAATGGCTTGGACTTACAGTTGGGACCATTATAAAACCACAAATTCACTTAAATGTAAGAGAAATGGTTTTTCTTGAAGTATTGTGGAGATAATTAATGGCCAGATGAAAATAACTCAACCTGTCAGCTTGAAATACAAAAAATGTCACCTTCTGATACTCAAGCCAATTCAGGTGACATGAATGTCATCAATGAAGTTTCTACTTTATTACAAATGAAGTTGTACTTCATTAAGTTTTGAATGCACTGTTTCTGCAATGAATCTCCTAAGAACGGCACACTGCAGTGCTTAAAATAACCAACAGCAAAATGCTGTTAAGCCCACTGTGTTGGCCACTGAAAAAAAAACCTCACTGATGGTATCAATCAGTGCTGTAGCTATGTACGCTAGCAAGGGTGGGAAATAACCCTCACTAGCTATTGCCGACCCACATTCACACTAAAATGAGGCCCCTTTGACCAGTGCTGTATGAATTTCCCTCCAACTACCTTAATTTTATTCCATAATTTTGCATCACATTTTTATCTTGTATGTTATATCCAAATATACAGTGTAACTATTTAGCTAAAACATCATAACTAGAATGAAAGATGCCTTAATGATGAAAAAAAAGAGAGGCATCAGTGACTAAAAATGATCTTGCACACCATCAACTAATGCTTCACTGAAATGGTCGAGCCCGTAAATTGTGTCCCACACTGAGATCTCTCTAGTTACATCTCTAGCTACATGTCTGGCAGCATCAACGGGCAATATCACCACCAGACCATTTTTGTTTTGCGATCAATGCTCCTCCCAGCAGCAGTACTGATTGCAGAATTATTACATTTATTTAGAATCAACTGAGTCAGACTCTAAGTCACAGAGCAACATTCCTTAAAAATGATCAACTAAAGCAGTCAACACCTTACCCAAATTAACCTATACACTGATATAGACAGGAATGCACAGGGGAACCATCTCAACCAACCCCCCCTTCACTGCTTCTTCATCCCATGAAATAAAAAATGGGGATAAAATTTTTGGAAAAACCAGAATGCAGAAATGCATTGTGGTTTCGATTATCTGTTTAAGAGAAAAATTTTTTTCTGAATCTGATATAATAGCATTAGTATGTGTCACATTAAGCTATGTATGCTTTACATGAATTATGAGATCTGCCCAAGCTTCCTTTCTTGAGATCATATCTACATGTTCACACTTTGACCCTTGTTGACAATGAATGATCTTTTACCTCCATTAAAGACCAATTGGGTCTTGTGCTCAATAAAGTACAACTAATTATTGAATATGAAATCTGTCCTAGCTTCCCTTCTTGAGATAGCATGTTTACAAGAATTCCATACTGTGACCCTGTTGACTGCAAATGATCTTTGACCTTCACCAAAGACAATGGAACTTTGTATACTCAATGAGATACACCTACAATCTAGTAAGGTACAGTGCATGCAAATGTCGGAGTAAAACAGCATCAATTTCTCAAAGATCTTTAAATGAGAATAAATTTGCAAAAAATTTCTATGAATGTGTTCAGTTTCATGCGTGTACTCTGCCTTTGAGTAGGCCAAAGAGGATCTCAGAGATGAGGTCATTTAAAGTAGAACATTTAGGAGTGCCGTAGAGTTCTTTCAACCCACCCGCTGTGACTATGAGCCAATATGATTGAGCTTGGTCTCAAATTCTTGGAGTTGTTGAGTTGTTGGTTTGTCGTAACACTGTTATATATGGTGAAACATTCTCCACACTATTTTTGAGTTGAATGTACAAAGTTTTAGTGCAAAATATGCCATCCTGTTCCTGATGACCCAATATAAGCTTAGCAATATATCAGGCAACATGAAGCACATTTTCAAGCAACTTGGATCAAAGTTTACTTCAAAATCTTAGTCTAGTCTGTTCCTCTACTGTAAGTGAAAGGCACAACAGTTAGAAATATATGTATTGGCTAGGCTCTATCACAGTGTGTATGTTTACATGTTAGGCTACAGAAAAGGTCCCAAGTCTTGTTGACCTCAAGTGACCGTTGACCTCCATTAGAATTACAGCATTCTTGCACTCAATAAGATAAACCTACACACTTCATATGACATCTGTTCAAGCTTCCCTTCTTGAGATATCGTGTTTTCAAGGTTTTCACAATTTGACCCCTGTTGACCTCAAATGACCTTTGACCTCCATCAAAAACAATAGGGTTCCTCTACTCAATGTGGTACACCTACATACTAAATATGAGATCTGTCCAAGCTTCCCTTCTCGAAATATCGTGTTTACAAGGTTTTCACAATTTGACCCCTGTTGACCCCAAATGACC
Source organism: Stichopus chloronotus (assembly GCA_021234535.1). Taxonomy (NCBI): domain Eukaryota; kingdom Metazoa; phylum Echinodermata; class Holothuroidea; order Aspidochirotida; family Stichopodidae; genus Stichopus; species Stichopus chloronotus. The sequence goes on from CM037841.1 coordinate 28,985,785, forward strand.
TTCGACTTCCACCAAAAACAATAGGATTCTTCTACTCAATGTGGTATACCTACATACTGAATATAAGATCTCTACAAGCTTCCCTTCTTGAAATATCGTGTTTACAAGGTTTTCACAATTTGAACCCTGTTGACCACAAATGACCTTCGACCTCCATACAAAACAATAGGGTTTCTCTACTCAACATGGTACAAATACATACCAAACATGAGATCTCTACAAGCGTTCTTTCTTGTGATATCGTGTTTTCAAGGTTATCACAATTTGACCCCTGCTGACCCCAAATGACCTTTGACCTCCACCAAAAACAATAGGGTTCTTCTACTCAATGTGGTACACCTACATACTAAATATGAGATATGTCCAAGCTTCCCTTCTTGAGATATCGTGTTAACAAGGTTTTTACAATTTGAACTATGTTGACTCCAAATGACCTTTGACCTCCACCAAAAACAATAGGGTTGTCCTTCTCAATATGGCACACCTACATACCCAATATGAGATCTGTCCAAGCTTCCTTTCTTGTGATATTGTGTTTACAAGGTAGGGTGTCACAGACATACATACACACACACATACACATGCACACACATATGCATGATTACAAAGGCTTCGATTATCATCGAAACCAAAAATGTGATTTCCACAAGCAATAGTAGATGGTGCATTCTCAGTCTTGGAGAGATTCTTAGTGTGATCTGTTTGATATCTCTCAGACTGTGAGAGATTCTCAGTGTGATCTGTTTGATATCTCTCAGTCTTTAAGAGATTTTCAGTGTGATCTGTTTGATATCTCTCAGTCTTGGAGAGATTCTCAGTGTGATCTGTTTGATATCTCTCAGTCTATGAGAAATTCTCAGCGCTGTCCTGTTTAATATCTTTCAATCTTAGAGAGATTCTCAGTGTGTTCTGTAAGATATCTCTCACTCTTTAAGAGATTCTCAGTGTAGTCTGTTTGATATCTCTCAGTCTTGGAGAGATTCTCAGTGTGGTCTGTTTGATATCTCTCAGTCTTTGAGAGATTCTCAGAGTGGTCTGTTTGATATCTCTCAGTCTTTGAGAGATTCTCAGTGTGGTCTGTTTGATCTCTCAGTCTTTGAGAGATTCTCAGTGCAGTCTGTTTGATATCTCTCAGTCTTTGAGAGATTCTCAGTGTGGTCTCTTGATATCTCTCTCAATTGATACTATATTTCAAACTAACCTGATCTTTTGAATATCAAGTTACCTGGATATGTGATCACTGCAAACAGAACATAGGTAAAACGGAGGGGGCTCCTTGCTGTATTTGGCTGCAATAGCTGGATCCAAACACATCTGAAATAAATATGACAGAATTCTTCATGAATATTTCTAACAGAGTTTGTTTCTTGACAAAAAGCAGAAAAATATTTGTACGTAGAGGCGGGTTAAAGCACTTAGGAGGTGCGTATGAAAAACATACAGCAAAGATTAGAACTGAAATTGTGAATATTTACCACTAAAAGGATGGTGAGGTTGGTAGAGGGATTCGAAGTGGAGTTGAGGTTAGGGTTAATCCATGAAAGGTGTGAATGATGTGGAAGCATGAATAGGTGGGATGGAGGGGTGGATGAGGTGGAAGCATAGAGGAGTGATGGAGGGGTAGATGAGGTAGAAGCATGAAGGGGTGGGATGGAGGGGTGGATGAGGTGGAAGCATAGAGGAGTGATGGAGGGGTAGATGAGGTAGAAGCATGAAGGGGTGGGATGGAGGGGTGGATGAGGTGGAAGCATAGAGGAGTGATGGAGGGGTAGATGAGGTAGAAGCATGAAGGGGTGGGATAGAGGGGTGGATGGGATGGAAGCAGAGAGGAGTGAGGATCGAAGGGTAGATGAGGAAGAAGCATGAAGGGGTGAGATGGAGGGTTGGATGTGGTGAATGTATGAAGGGGTGCGATGGAGGGGTGGATGAATAAATGAGGTGGGATGGAGGGGTGGAACCATGAAGGGATGGGATGGAGGGGTGGATGAGGAGATATTTTCAAGTGGTATTGTACACATACAAATTTCCTGACTTATTGTTTATCTACCCTCTGACCTTCTCATTACAAAAGACATTCATGATAGAATTTTCAGAGCTGTGGCCAGCTGCAGCATCTCACCTTAACAGCAGCATTGTTCACAGGAGAGAGGCAGTTGGAACGCTGACAGAGAAACGGCTTCCAACCTGGAATCAAGAATATATTTCCCTTAGGAACTGCGTAATACATGGCTAAACTATGAAATCATATGCACTAGGCAATCCACCTTTATCCTTCCAAAACGCTGACACAAGACAAGACTGCTTTCTGACCAGATGATACCTCTCCACCTTGATCCCACCCAAACATCGACAAAGACAAAACTTCTTTCCCTGACCAGATGGTACCGCTCCTCCTTGATCCTTTCCGAACATTGACACAAAATAGGACTGTTTTCTGACCAGAAGACACCTCTCCACCTTTATCTTTCTCAAACATTGACACAAGACAGAACTGTTTTCTGACAACAAGATACCCCTTCACCTTGGTCTCAACATCGACACAAGACAAGACTGCCCCCTGACCTCTGGAAAGTAATCTTTTCTTTGGTTTAAAAAACATTTGCAGTCTCTTATTGCATTTTGTCATTGTGAAAGTAACACCATTAAAACTTACTGTAATACTTAAAATCCCTGTTGTCATGACTTGTAGGAACCAAGGTTGGCCAATAGTGAAACAATAATTGAGCACCAGCAGCCCTAGCAGTGGCTGGCCCAAAGGCTATGGCTGACAGAATGTCCTAAAAGAAAAAAAACCAGAAAGGCAAAAGGCGCTGTGGTTTCGTTGATTCACTTATGAGTACTTTGAAACTGACATACTGCATATTGGTAAGAGTGTGCGACATGCTTAGTCATTAAAATGCTTCAGTAATTTATTGTGTTCAAATTGCAATGTTACGACAACTATATACACAACAATATCTTAGTACATCTGCTACCATAAGATCATGACTGATAGGTAGGTCTATAGTAACACAACATGAACACATACACACAAAATGAAAGATATGTCCAAGGTTTAGAGAAGCATCTATCTGGCAAATCAGCCATCCATGACCACACACTCAACTGTAAAGAATACAGGTTCTCTGACAGTTGTAACTTTTCCATACTAGCAACTCAAATTTTGAAAAAAAAGTGAAAGAAGCTCTGCTCATAAAAAAGCACAAACCTTCCCTTAACACACAATTACATCACCATGGTTCTTGCTACACACTTTCTGCATTTTGATGTGTTTTGATGTATTTGTTTTTATATCTTGCACATTTCTATATATGGACTAAGAAAATTTTCAAACTTTATATACATTTCTGCACTTGATGAGGAAAAAGTGATTCTTCAAAAATGTTTGTGATAACAATGGATTTAAAGAATGTTTTTTGTGTGTGTGTGTGTGCTGATTTGCTCTTTTATTTGGTTTTATAAATGACCAAGCTTCCTGGATCAATGTGCATATGGTGTGGTAAGTTTGGCCCTTATTTGAGCCAAATGGCCAGAGATACCAAATATAATCTATGCATTTAACAATCAATATTACCCTTGCCACTATCCTCTACATATCAAATATGACATCAGTACAAGCCTTCCTTCTGATAATAACATGTTTACAAGGTTCTCACTATTAAACTACACTGACCCCAAAATGACCTTTGACCTCTGCCACAAACAATACCCTTTAGGTACTTGAAAGGGTACACCTACATACCAAATATGAGATCTGTCCAAGCTTCCCTTCTTGAGATACCATGTTTACAAGGTAGGGTGCCACAGACATACAAACTCACATGTACACACACACAACACACACACACATACTCTACACACACACATAAATATGAATGATTAAAAAGGTTACAATTATCACTGGAACCATAAATGTGGAATGGGAGGAGTAACTACAATATTATATACTGTAATACGATGAGTATCTATGTTCCTGTATACTGTAACAGGAGGAGTAACTATAAACCCACATACTGTAATAGCAGAAGTACAATCCTAAATATTGTAACAAGAGGTCTAACTACAATACCATGTACTGTAATTACTTCATGTATCAAACGAAAAACACCTAGAACAAAAATATTACATACCTAGAGCAGTGATCAGGGGGGTTTGGGGACCGTAATCACTCTCAAAAAATAAAAATCTTGCCATTCATGTGTCTTGTAAAATATGATCTTGCACACCATGAACCACCATGTACAACAACAATGCTAGAGTCAGATAAAATCACCATAAACCACCATGTACAACACTAATGCTAGCATTAGATAAAATCAACGTAGAGCATCATGTACAACAATTATGCTAGCATCAGATAAAATCACCATGAAACACCATGTACTATGATAATGCTGGAATCAGACAAAATCACCATAAACCACCATGCACAACAATAATACTAGCATCAGATAAAATCACTACAGACCACCATGTACAACAGTAATGCTATCATTACATAAAATCGGCATAAACCACCATTTACGCCTACAACAATAACTCTAGTGTCAGATAGAATTACCGAAAACCACCACGTACAACAATTATGCCAGTGACAATTAAAATCAGGTGACAAAAAAAAATTTTATTTATTTTTCTCCTTCAAAAGATTATCAGATACTTTTTTTGCAAAGTAAGAACCTGTGATAGATAGTCACATTAAACATTTGCACATTCATGAGGCATTCTGCTGACAAAAAACATTAATAAACATTAATTCCTTCACTCGACTAACAAACATTCAGTCATTCATTCAAGTAACAAATGTAAACAACAGAGCAGTCATAAGGCCACAGGAAGCCATAGAAAGCTTCATTATGCATGGTCAAATGAGAAAACATTCTGAATCATAAATTTCTTACCCTGAATACACCTTCTTTGTAGGTCATGATACATTCCAAAATCTGTGCATTGAGAGCTATACAAGAGGTGAAAAGTAAGATATAGTGTAAACCAGAAAGCCAAAAGGCTTTGTGATTCCTTGCTACATGGTTATATTACAACAAACATGAATTATTCATGGGACAAGTATAAGATCAACTGCAGTTATTTTTCTTGATACACCACAAGCCTTTAACCCAAAATGACCTTTATTTTGGTGACCTAAAATGACCGCGACATTTGACGTCCACCAAAAGCAATAGGGATCAGGCCATACAACCCACACATCAAGTACAGAATGAGTATGACATCAGTCAACATTATCTCTGAGCTCCAAGAAACACACAGTAATCAATGCTGCTTCTAGTCTTGCCTGTTGTAAGTTGAATCAAATAACTCAACCTTACCTCATGTGAACTCAGCTTGTCTGCCATATTTACCTCAAAATTCTTCGTAAACGACCAGAATGTTCTTGGGTCTCCATCGTGCGGTGGAATTTCTGCCTTAGGTAATTCCAACGCTAATTTGAAACTCAATTTCCTCCTTTAACTTTTTCAATGCTTCCTCCCTCTCCTCAGTATAATGCTTTTGGCATTCCAACATCCAGCTTTCTGCTTGCTCAAATGCTTCATCAGACAACAGCCCAGCCAGATCAGCATGAACCTCTTCCATTGCCTCAAATTGGCGCTCTGCCTTTTGCAAATTTTCCTTTATGGACTTTGGGATAATTTCTTCCTTGTTACAAGTAGCTTTTAACACACTCAAAGTCCTCGTAAGTTGACCCTAAGTTATGATTCCTCCTCAATATTTTTGTTTCCTCCATCTTTTCCGACATTGTGAAATATGATTGAAAGCACTCCAATTTGATTGTTAAGAAACCTTGTTCTGCTACCAGCTGTTCCTCTGGATATTGATATTATCCAAACAAATGACAGAACAGATGGTTTATTTTCTTCATTTTTTTCATAAACCCATTAACATTCCATTGCATGCTTGTCTATCTGACCCCATGACCTCCCATACCAAGACTATCTCTCTGGACAACTTATTGGAACCCCTCACTCTAGAAGTTACTCACTAAGTTACAAATGCAGTACTGTAGCCTTAAATCCCATTGAGTTAACTGTGTGTGACAGAATCAACAACTGCCAATGGTAATTTTGCACAATTTACCCCAAATGCATTTGTACAGTAGTTTATAATAACCACAATAATGGTGTTTAGGCTATTATTATTGTTTTATAGTGAAAAATTATCCCTTCCTCTCTATTGATAAGCATTAAATTTCACAGGGTCATGAACCTGTTAATAACAGACAATCTTTTCAAGTTTAAAACAAATCTGAACCACTGATAAGGAACTATGGCAGTTTTAACATTTTTATGTTTTACCCCATAACCTCATTAATATGCAAGATTTGGACACCAAAAACAATAGGGATCATCTACTCAATATGTGCAACCTACATGCCAAAAATGAAATTACTCAGAGTTACCCCTTCTTGAGCAACCGTCACACACACACGCACACCCACACATACATACACACACACGACATCAGGACTGCATAGATTCCCCTGCCTACGGCAAGGAATCAAAAATTCATAAAATAGGGAAGTTTTGTGCTTTCTACTCATATTGACAAACAGCAGAAAGTAACTAAATCATTAGAGATCAACCATTAATCTGATCAAACATTGTATCAGATCAAAAGTCTAGCATATCAAATTTGCCACAATGTTTGCAGATGTTCAGCAAAACTGAAAACAATTTGCACCAGGGACATATTAATCAGTGCACAGGTATATAAGAAATGTCCTGTGAGGGCTAGTTTCCAACTAAAAAAGGTGAAAAAAATCACGGTGAAGGTGTTCACAGGTACCCCTATGCCATTCACAGGGGCTCTTTCTTCAAGACTAATACTTGTAAACTTTGGGATGATTTTGGAATTGTAGTAACAGAATTTCAGAGACTTCATGTACAGCTTACCTTCTTGGAATACTGTGTTCACAGTTCCAAAAACTACAGTATTCTTAAACACAATGCAGTTCACTTTAATACTCACTTGATGTGAAATTAAAAGTTTCCCTTTCTGAGATATCATGTCTACAAGGTTTTCACAATTTGATCCATGTTGACCCAAATAACCACTGACCTCGACCAAAACAATAGGGTCCTTAAACTCAAAATGTGGTGCATCCACAAGCCAAATATAAAATGTGTCCAGGCTTCCCTTCCTGAAACATTGTACTTTCAATGTGCTCGCAATCTGAGCCCCTGTTACACTCAAATGGCCATATTCACAAAAAACGATAGCATTCTTGGACTTAAATGTGATACACCAACATATCACAAATGAAATCCGTCCAAGCTTCCTTTTTTGTTTTGAAATATCTTATTTACAAGGTTTTAACAATATGATGCATGCTGACACCAAATAACCTTTCACCCCACCTAAAACAACAACTTCATGTAATCACATACCAAATATGAGATTCTTCCAAGCTTTGCTTCTCAGTTCTCTTGACATATTGTGTTCACAAGGTAGGCATCACAAACATACATACAAACAAACAGACAACTGCCCATACTGACACCAACCAGAGGTCAAATGACTTTGAGATTCCTTGCTAAAACTCACTGAAAAGAAAGAACAATACATACCAATTTTTCAGTTCAAGTACCTTACTCTTCATGAGACCCCCTGTCTACAAGTTTATAAAGTATGACCTCATATGACCTTTGACTTCCATAAAAAAATGACAGAGCTGCTGCTCATAAAAGACTACCAATGTTAACTGTTTCAAACTATGACCTCTATTGACATCACATGACAATTGACCTCCATAATAAATGAGATCATCTACTTATTAAAAGTTAACAGTGAAACAGCTTGAAGCTCCAACAAACATTCAGTTGCTGATATATCTGCCATCATAGATTTTCAGACCTTGGTTACCTCAAACGACCTTTGAACTCCATGGAAAAACAAAAGGGAACATCTAATCACAATCACAATGGACTACCAACACAGTATGTTTAAAGTTCCAGCGACATTCAACTGCTGAGATATCTTCCTTAATAGGTTTTCAGGCTTAAACCTTTGGTGAACTCATATTTGACCTTTGACCTCCATGAAAAACAATAGAGATCATTTACTTACAATGGACAACCTGCAAATCAAGTTTAACTTGAAGCAACTTTCCCTTAATGAGATACCATGTCTACAAAGTTTTAAACTATGACCTACATCAGACCTCATGTGACCTTTGACATCCACAAAAATGTGAGAGATCATATACTCATTAAGAGTTACCAATGTTGACAGTTTGAAGCTCTTTTACATATTTTCAGACTTTAACCTCTGGTGACCTCAAATGACCTTTGACCTCAGTGAATAACATTAATGATCCTCTACTTACAATGGGCAATTGATGCATCAAGTGGTTAAGTTCCAGCAACTTACCCTTATTGAGATACCATGTTTACAAAATTTTCAAGCTATGTCATATATTGACCTCACATAACCCTTGATCTCCACAAACAAGTGCCTAAGGTCACTTTGGTTCCTTGGACAGATGTACAGTATATAATGTAAAGTATGAAGTGAAAGGAGCATTTTGCATTATTTTGTACAATAGCCCATATGACCCATTTCTGACTATTAACCCTCACTTTTGTAACATAAAATCTGTAGAAAAGAAACATATTTCATGCTGTTATAAAATGGCCTAGTTCAGACACTGGACCCCAAACATGACAAACATGGACCCACATGGAACCACTTCCATAGCACTAATGTAACCAATCATCAACAGTGTTTCATGCAATCTGTCACAGAAGTATTTTGCATGATTTCACAACAGCTCAAGGGCACTATGGTTCCTTGCACTTGGAATATACATATTGTAAAATGATATGCTGGAGTTCATAAATATCAAAAAAGCCTCATCAAGTAATGCAATGAATTGAAGATGTTGATTCCTTCAATAAAAAAAACAATATCCCATTCATTTTACAAAGCACAAACAGCTGTGAATCTTTCATTTAAACCCCTAGAAGAAGGGGTTCTGCAAGAAGCCTAATCACATCTATACCCCTTTGAAGTCCACCCAACACTGACAGCATATGCCCTGGAGTCTAGTTTCCACTGGTAAGAACACCAAGTGACTCATTTTCTTTCATTGTGTCTTGCCCACCTCATTAATTAAAAGCCGCTTTTATTAATGCACATATCAGCACTGAAGCACAAGGACATAAACTGATCCAGCCAAAACTTGTCTGGTGTGATCACGTACAGTACTTCCAACAGCACTGCTTCTTCTTCATTTGATCATGAAACTGCTAACTCAAGCAGTACTTACATGATTCGCCCGAGGGGGACTGATAGAACATATAAGCATCCATAGCATAACAAGGTTTTCAGACTTTGGCTCCCGGTTCCCCAGATGACCTTTGACCTCCACCAAAAGATTAGGGCACACCTTTTCAATATGGCAAACCTACACACTAAGTTTGACTTTCATCCAACTTTCCCCTACTGAGTAAGAGCATACCCAAGCAAGTGTCACAAAAACGGAGTTCTGCCCTCAATATCCCCAGATAAGTTTTGACCTCCTCCAAAAACAATACGGAACACCTTCTTAATACCGCTAACCTACATACTAAGTTTGACTTTCATCCAACTTTCCCCTTTTGAGTTAGAGCGTACCTGAGCAAGTGTCACAGATGTCACAAGCACGCACACACAAACACACACACGCACCAACCTGACTGCATAGGTTCCTTTTCTGATGCAAGGAACCCAAAAATGGCAGAGATCCTTTACTCCTCTGGAGTAATTACCAATATGACCAGTTTCAAGTTATTTGCAAAGATATCTCCCTTACAGGGTTTAATCCTTCCGTCATGACTGGGTATAGTCCTTGCATGCCTTTGGCACAAAATTAAAAATGAACATTTTCAGGAGAGAACACTCTCGATTCTAGCAATTACATCAAATCGGCCGATATAGACCGATATTGTGATACAAACATCGGCCATCAGATTGACATAACTTCCATCGGTTCATCTCTGAAAGTCATGCCATTGACAGTGAACATAATATAAGGAGGAAAGATAAATGACTAAGGTTGAAGATGTCAGACCTGTTGCATATTATTTTTATATACTAGCAGAATACAGTGAAACATTTAATCTGAAGTATCTACACAAGGAGCTCCCACTTTCAGCCAGCCAGCCAGTCTCTCTCTCTCTCTCCTAACTTATCTCCTTTCCACTATAGTCACGGCAGCATTAGCAGATTCAATATCTTGATCTATTTACTACTGGGGATGTATCAAAGCCATGACATTAAATCAAAGCATCCAGCTAACTACATACCACTCTGCTGGTAATATTGTTACTCAAATGAGTTAAGCACAGACCTCTGGCTTTGAGTTCTTTATTCTTCTTATTGTTCTTGGTATGTTGAAGTACTAACAAGATCACTGATGACATTGACATGGTGGCAAACGTCTCTCCATCCCAGTGTTGGACATCACCTGTTGGTCAGGATCACCTCAATGCTTTAAAGACTGTCACATAGTGTTCCAACTAGATATTGCACTTAAACAAAGCCCAGACAAGATTCCTACGTCCTCTCGTAATGGTCTCATCAGTCTGTGGGTTCCACCTTGCACCAAGAGGACCCTTGATGTCAAACTTGAAGATTCGCAAAAAACAAGCACAGGTCTAGATAACTAACCCCATGAGAGGCAGACAAGCCCACTGCAGATAAACCGTGCAGTTATTCACTGGAGGATCAATAATTGATAGCATCAATTGGTGGAACCAATGTCTTTAGGACTCATCGTCATCATACCTGAGGGGAACCAACCATCACATGCTTCCCTGTTATTGCAAACCATGCTGGACATCAAACATATTTTTTGCAGTCACTTGAGAACAAATTTGTGTACATGACTGTGCAGTAGGAATAGTATTACAAACTCAGATGGACATTCAGTGTCTCATGTTCTAGGCCAAAAAAAGGGGTGCTGGGTAGTTTTCTCCATGAGGGAAGATTTCATAATAGTGCAAACTTATGCAAAGTATCTACACAACCAAAGGATTTCTTGCTGATAAGAGATGTCCATGTTTGTTTACAAAGCAAGATGAAATTGCCAGCATGAACCATTAACATATTCAACAAAAAATATTCTTACAGATAGCGGAATGTTTGTGACGAATTATGACAAACTTTCTTAATTACAAAAACAATTTACACCTAAGAGTATACGGACAGTTTTGAAAGCATCTCATGACTATATATGGCTATGTGTAACAACATTTAGAACATTAGAATTATTAATACTTTATACCATTTATTGAGTTTTACTACTTATATCAAATTGCTTTCTTTCCCTTGTAAATAATAAATCTGTTAAAAGTGTAGTATCGATTTGAACGGACCGTTGGTTCTATGAAACATTTCCTTTGTTCTTGTCAGACATGTGAGCTTTATCTTCACAGAATCTAAGGGGATTGTTATAACATTTCACCAACTATGACAAAAGAATACATTTCCTCTTTCACAATGATAAAAACAAACAATAATGCAAATTTTTTGCGTGTTTTCAATTTTTGGTTAAACCTTTCATACTTAATTTTGATAGAATAATTTCATCTAGTGATTCGTGGATTTCTGAAACCAGTAGCGACCCATTTTGTTTTAACTTTGCTAAACATCTCCAAATTCTGGGTATCTCATATGACAGATTCAAAGCTTTAAAGGCTTAGTGATATCTCCTATGGATCAACAGCAGAGAGGTGATGGTTCTCTAGCACACTACCAACAGCTAATTATTGTTGTTCAAGCTACCAAGGTAAACCTACCACAACATAATCAAAAATATTTTAAATGAGTACTTACTTAAACATATAGGCAGCAAGGTCCCTGCTAACAAATCAATGGTGTCGGGTTGAAGAGCTAATGGAAACACTGCCAAGGTGGAAGCCACTGTGTAAGGGATGGTGTCCACAGTTTCTGGTTCCAGGAACCAAAGGATAACACCAAACAACTGTAAAATGGCATGTCCAAAAGCTAGAAAGAGAATAAAGATAGAGAGGACCTGACATCTGCACACTGCCCTTACACAAATTTCTCGTAAAATTCTTACAAGATCATGTGAGAATTCTACCAGATCTCACAAGTTGTTATGAGTATTCTACGAGTTGTTACGAGTATTCTACGAGATGTTACAAGTATTGTACAAGATGTTACAAGTATTGCAAGAGATCTGTTAAGAGTATTGGACGAGATCTCACCAGACTTATTCCCACAGCATGTGAGAACAGAACAGAACAGATACTCATGAGAAGGTATGCGAATAGTACAAGAACTTGTGAGAACAGTACAAGAGCTCACAAGAAAAGAACAAGAACTACTGACAGCACCATAGGGAAAAAAAAGACTATGAGACTTCAATAAGAACTTGCAAGCATAGCTGCAGTCCTAATGAATATAGCTGCAGTCCTAGTGACTATAGTTGCAGTTCTAGTGACTATAGCTGCAGTCCTAGTGACCGTAGCTGCAGTCCTAGTGATTATAGCTGTAGTCCTAATGACTATAGCTGCAGTCCTATTGACTATAGCTGCAGTCCTATTGACTATAGCTGCAGTCCTAATGAATATAGCTGCAGTCCTAATGACTATAGCTACAGTCCTAATGACTATAGCTACAGCCCTAGTGACTATAGCTACAGTCCTAGTGACTATAGCTGCAGTCCTCATGACTATAGCTACAGCCCTAGTGACTATAGCTGCAGTCCTAGTGACTATAGCTTCAGTCCTAATGACTATAGCTACAGTCCTAATGACTATAGCTATAGCCCTAGTGACTATAGCTACAGTCCTAGTGACTATAGATGCAGTCCTAATGACTATAGCTGCAGTCCTAGTGACAATAGCTGCAGTCCTAATGACTATAGCTGCAGTCCTAGTGACTATAGCTGCAGTCCTAATGACTATTTCACTTTGATAATTGTCATGATTTGAACATGCCAGTTTGAAACTACATATTACCAAATTGTCCATACTGGATGTTTGGTACAATATCAATCAGAGAAACTAGTGTCTCAAATAGACCAAGATAGTCAAGGCTGGGAAAGTCCTCAAGACGAAAGTTAACTCTCTTTCTTGAAGGATGTCTACCACCTGGGAGATCTGGAGGGGCACCTTTTAAAATGCTGTGAATTGAGAATGAAAAGAGCAATTAAACATACAGATCACCACCACATGCCATATTATCATGTAGAATTATCCTCTATCCATTATTAAGCAGTCTATAATGAACAGGTCTGACAATGTCATGTTATGATTCCAATTGACAGCTGGCAACATCACGTTGTTTTGTGACGTGAAATTATTCATTCCTGACAGTATCCAATGTCACGTTTCTCACAACATACATGGAAACAAATTTATGCATAATTTTGATGTAATTAATGTTGATAGCTTGTGCTCGTGATTGTCATTTGAACACATTGTGCAATTAGCAAAATTTTCTAATGCACAGTCTCATCTTTTTTTTTTTTTTTTTTTTTTTTGCTTCTATGGATCTGGTTGGTCATTCCTTATCATTGTTGTTGATATTGGCATGTCATCCATTGTTCTGTAATGTCTACTACATTAATCTGCAGTCTTGGTCTTATTAAAATGAAAATGTTACCTCCTTAGTGTGTGTATGAAATACTTGAGAGTATTTGCAATGTCCACTCCAGTTGGAAGAGGAGCTATGTTGTAAAGGATTTTATTCTGGTAGTCCACAAGATTACGGATCTTGGCTGAAACTGAAGGAAACACATGAAACATGACTTCTAACAAAACAATCTTCACTTAATTTGTGTGTTTTTTTTTTTAACAGGCATATTACAATGACTTTCACTGATGTCTCTCACAACATACAGAATACATTCAGCATGTGCACAATTAGTATGAACGTAGCCACAGTCTCATCACTTACAAACACATGAAGCTTTTCAATTATCATGTGCTGGAACACCACACCCTTCAATATGATTAGCCGATTTAATTGATGGCTGGCTACTGTACCAGGCATCCATATGCTTGGCCACATTGTGGGCACCATGAATTTACAATCACAGCTGGTTACTGTACCTGGCATCCATAAGCTTGGCCACATTGGGCATCCTATATTTACAATCACAGCTGGCTACTGTACCAGGCATCCATATATGACTGGCCACATTGGGCAATTTACTTGAGTGTCTAATCAATTCACGTTCACAGGGATGTCAAATATTCTATGATAATGATGACTGACAATGCAGCATAAACGAAATGGAGCATGACATGCAGTGGCACCACCAAGGGAGGCATGGGGGGGGGGGGCATTCCCCTCCTCCCAGTCATAATTTTTTGCCCCTCAGTTGTCCAATCCCACTCAGCTGAAGTGACCTGACAAATGCATACATGTCTATGTCTATTTCCTGTTTTATTCATACTTTTGCATTAACCTTCCTGTTCTAGGAAGTCGATGAGACTTAATTTTTCACCCAGAGATATATCCTACAATCTCAGATTTTCTGGAGACTTTCCCCCCTTGAGCCCCAACAGACTATTCGTCTAAATCACAAAAGGGGTCATAAGTTTTAATATTTGAAGTACACTATCCTGCAACTTATTTTTCACCCAGAAATATGCTAAAACCTCACAGATCTCCACCAGCACTTTGCCCATGTATCACATGAGGGCATCCTAAGTTCTCATCTGGTCAACTTACTGTAGAGGAAAGAAATAGCCAACATAAAAAATCTTTTAGAGTCTTTGCATATAATGATGTACTTTAAACAAACATATACCTACCCAGAGATTTAGTTTTCACCCAGGGATATGCTAAAACCTCAGAACTTCGAGGGGCTTTGCCACTTGGACCCCCACTGGGACTTTGCCCCTAGACCCAACCCACTGAGCTCTTGCTTCACAGTCGAATTTGTGCTACTTGCAAAATCTATGCCCCCAACAGTTTCTTTTGCCCTGCATTTGACCCCTCATTTGACCCCTCATATCTAAGATCCTGGTGCCACCACTGATAACAAGTCATGCAGTACTGGACTTGAAGTGTAGAACCCAACATGGCATACTGTATGAAATACAGCTAGACCCTGCAGCACTTAAAAAATATCACCGTAGGTTAAGCTTTCACGGTAAACCGGTTATTTTACCGATGCTGGTAATGACCGATTTTGATACGTTTTGGTATGATTATTCCATTGGAAGAAATAAAATAAAAAATCGGAAAAATCCAAATAACCGAAAATAATTGAAACAAAACACTACGTACTGAAAATAATCGTGCCATAGTGCAGCAGCATAGTAGTTGCAATTGGCAAGGAGAGAAATAACCTTTAAATATGTGCAGGGATTTCTGTTGAAATTTTACTGGTCCCGCAACGGCCAACGCGCCTTTGCTGATTGAGATTTAGTTCACTGCAGAGTAAACATTGGCATGATCATACTAAAACTGTCCCTCACTTGTGCCAAAAAGTTCTGCGGTGAAAGACGCGGTCTTTTCGGGGAGTTAGTCTCAAAGATTCAAAATACACCAATCTCTGGATTAACTATTGGCTATAAGTTCATTCTTCGACAAAAGAGAAACTAGTGCAGCAATTGCTGCTGTAGCTCACACAATTGAATTGAGGGTTGCAGCCCTATGTTCTGACATACTTTTGTTCCCACACCCCATGTTCTGACACTCATATGTTGCAACACATTCATTCCATCAGGCGCCATTTTGGGTCCCAGCTATGATGCTTGGCATAGCACTGACGTATTGATCAGCCACTGCTGTCGGAATTTAAGTGTACATGTCAAACGTAAGTGTGTCGGAACATAGGGGTGTTGAAACTTAACGCAGTCGCTGAACTAAGCAGAGGTAATTATTGTTTGTGGCATTGCAAAATGAAAGTAGAGTACTTGGAAGCTTGGTGACAAAATGTTACATGCAAAAAGTATGTAGTTGACACACTATCAAGCCTATGACATTATCATATGCCAGTGTTTTGAAATGTGATGTTGAAAAATGGTGTTAGGTGTACCAGCCATTGTCTTTAGAGAAGGTTAAATCTACTTTAGGCTGTGTGATATGTAAGGATGCAAGGGATAATGTTTAGGTCCTGTCAGAGCTGGCTTTGGCCGGATCTAATTTTTTTTTTTTTTTGCTGTTCTCTGTACATGTTCAAACTTTACTATGGGCAGTAATACGATAATCCAAATCAATGGACACATTGTAAAAACGCTGCAGTGTTGATGATGCAACAAATCAACTCTGTTTATCAACCTATCTACTACAATGATCACTCAGCCACATGCTTCACTAACTTAATTTGCATGTCAATTTACTAGTATTGGAATGTGATATCAATAGGTGAGAGTTCAGTTGGACTTGATGATCCACAGGGCAGATAGGCCGGCCAGCCCAATAGCAAAATTTGATTATTGTTCACTAGAGTGACCACAGAATATCTCCAGCTAAACCAATTCAATTAGAGTGCCGTGTGCAAAAAAGAGTCAAAATAACACGAAAATCGCTTATAATTCAACTTACGTTTTGAATATTTCACTTCTAAATAGTACAAAAAATATCCATTTTGACAAAGAATCTATGACCAAAGTTTCATTCAAAATACTTCAAAAATGAAAACTCTGAAACATTTTCAAAAAGTTGACGACATCTGCCTGGCTCTATAAGCTCACACAGTAATGTGTGTGACCTAATAACAAAGGTAATAAACATCACACTGGGCTAACAGGAAGTGCATGCAGGTGCTGCTGCCGGGTTCTTTCCCAGTCTCGCTGTCTTATGGTGTAGTTTTGAAATGCACACAACAAACATACTGCAAGGCTTGAGACTAGACCGGCGCTTGGGCAGGAAAGTGCCACAGCGCCAGTCTAACTTCACCAGAAACATGAACCAGAACGCCAAAAGGCATTGTGGTTTCGATGATCTAATTATGAGTATTTTGAATCTGGCATATTGCATATTGTGTGGATATGTTGAACCCAAATGATTTTTGACCTCTAACAAAATCAATAGGTGTCTTGCACCCAATAAGGTGGATCTGAAAATCAAATATGACATCTGTCCAAGCTTCCTTTAATGTTTACAAGGTTTCCACAACTTGACCCCAGTTGACCCCAAATGACCTTTGACCTCAATGGAAAGCAGTAGGCTAGTTTTGTTCAACAAGGCACAGCTTCAAACTCCATATCAGTTCTGCAGATGCTTCTGTTCTTGCAATATCATGTTCATAATATTTAACAATTTGACCTCCTTTGACCCAGAGTGACCTTTGACCTTCATCAAAAACAATAGGGTTCTTCTATTTAATGCAATACATTGACAAACTACATAACAAAAGATTCAATGATTCCTATCTTGCAATAAATATTAACATTTTTTCAGTATTTGATCTCTAGTGACCTCAGATGAAATTTGATGTCCACCAAAAACAATAGTGTTCTTGTACTTGATATGACCAACTGACATACTAAGTATGGGAAGTTTCCATCATTCCTATCTTCAGATATTGTGTCAACAAGATTTTCAGTGTTTGACCTCTGGTGACCTCAGACGACCTTTGTCCTCCACCAAAAACAATGGGTTCTTCATCTTAATGTGAGACATCTATGTACTAAGTTTGAGAACTGCCAGTTCCCTTCTTGAGATATTGTGATAACAAGATTTTCAGTCTTTGACCTCTGGTGACCTCAGATGACCTTTGACCTTCCATCAAAAAACAATAGACTTCTTCCTCTTGATATGACCAACCCACATACTACATATGAGAAGTTTCCATCATTCCTAACTTGAGAAATTGTGTTAACAAGATTTTCAGTATTTGACCTCTGGTGACCTCGATGACCTTTGATCTCCACCAAAAACAAGAGAGTTTTTCCTCTTAATATGGGCTATCTATGTACTAAGTTTGAGAACTGTCAGAGTTTCCCTTCTTGAGATATTGCGATAACGAAATTTTCAGTTTTTGACATCTGGTGACCTAGATGACCTTTGACTTCCACCAAAAACAATAGGCTTCTTCCTCTTAACATGGCACATATCTGTACTAAAGTTTGAGAACTTTCAGAGTTTCCTTTTTGAGATTTTGCGATGACAAGATTTTCAGTGTTTGACCTCTGGTGACCTCAGATGACCTTTGACCTCCATCAAAAACAATAGGTTTCTTCCTATCAATATGGGACACCTCTGTACCCACAGACCGAACGAAATATTTTCACCCAGAATCTATGTTACAAACAATGTGATTGGTTCAATTTTAAAACCAACCAATCATCAACTCGCGACATCGTCACTGGACATTTAGTGTGTGAAATCTACCTTGTGCTGTCTCGACAATGGGATTTGCCCATTGAGTTTGTGCTAGGATGACACAGTACTGTGCATCAGATGAATCTACTGTATGTTCAATCATAGTTATCAGTGTAAATACCGACGCCATAGCTTGTAACTTCTGTATTCCTTTGTTATCAACTTAAATCATTTCGAATTATCTTGAACAGGTAGTTTTCTTTCAAAAATATGGGCGAGATGTAGTCACACTGTCAAAGGCAACTTGTAAAGGGCAAGTTTTGTTACTTTGTGCAGGGATGATTTCATCGTTACTGTGACCTACTGTAGCTTGCGTTGTATCATGTATAGTAAACTTCAGCAAAGCCTGTGTGGAAACATGAATTTTTTGTATTTTTTTTCACATGTTGTCATTAATTATCATTCACAACTGTTACCAAATTAAAACCACATTTCTCTCCCAACGAGAAATAACTTAAGTTTTCTCTTTCTTTGTGTTAATAGAGAGTGTATTTTGGAGACGTTTACATTGCTAAACTAGCACAAATTTAGAGTTCTCGTGCATCTTAGCCTCATAGGCACATTGTTGACACACTGTCAGTATTGTGTGCGAGAAAAAAATGGTTATAATCATACAACGATTATCATGGGTCCGATTACAATGGTTTTCATTTTTTGACACACCATGAAAGCTTACAGTAAGTCCTTTCATGAAATTTTCTAAATATTCTGAAACCTGTCAAGTTTTACAGTACTAATAACTCACAGTTCAATTAAGAGGATCCCCATACTGTACTCAGAAACAGAGGAACATTAATGAGTAAGTGGTTTTGTTTGGTTTTTGAAAATTTGTGAACAGACACATTTCACATCTACACATCCAGTACAAGTCAGTGTCAAAAATTCAAAACTTTTGAGGTTCCTTAAAGACAAAAGCTCATCACCCCAGACAGTGTCAATTTTCCCAACCACCAACACTGATCTAGTCCCTCCCTCAGCCTGCCTGAAATTCCTCCACATGTGTAATCAAAACAATGGATCCCTGTGTACACTGTGTAATACAAGCTGCTCTGCATCTTTCGAATTTGCTGTCAATCTAAGAGTACTGTAACTTAGAACCACTTGAGAATTTTGCTTTCCTGGAAGTAAAAATATAGCTTAGGGTAATGCTATACAGCCTTTAACTATTTGGATGTGAAACTTGACTATATGCTAATTACAAGCATTGTCCTGTGGTTCCACTTTTCAAAATGCCCACAAGCATAACATGGATATCAATTCAAAGAGGACTTTGAATAGACTACAGTATCTTGAATGTACTGGTAATAAGAGATATTTGTAGTGTTATACACAGTAAAAGTACCAGAACATGTTTGTCCTATACAAGCCATACACTTACACTGCTCAGCTTTCGTAGTCATGGTTACGGCAGCATCTCAGCATGACAGCTGTCCTGAAAGAGTACTGATGGGAAGGTGAATTGACAGAATGTTTAACAAAAGATACATACTCTCATACAAATCTTAATCACAGCTAGGAGAAATATTATCATCCATGGGGTCAAGGAGACATATTATCAGTCATGTGGTTGTTAAATAATTGTCCTTCGGTAGTTGAGAATCATCAGCGTGGAGTCATGGAGATTCTATTTTTACTATACTACTGGCACAAAGTCTGCAGCCTGATGATCTAACATTAAGACAGGTAGTAACAAATCAGAGATGCTCAGGTTGGATTGAAGAGTACAGTAGAGTATAATTACCTCTACTACTATATGGTAAATTCCTTAGGCTCAGTGAATGTGAATTCATACAGCATGTATGTGTCACACACCCTGTTGCTGTTTCAATGTTATATTTTACCAACTTCTGTCACCTTTTACAGTGTAAGAGGGTTCTTTGCTGAAGGTTGTCTCGTCTGTATAGACCCATCAGGGAAACAACAAATGCTATGCATTGCAATGCTGTACTAGTTATAACAACCAAGCTAGCTTTTAAAGCAGCTAGGGCTCTTGTAGAATATGTTGTGGTAAAAAAGGTCAAGAAATGTTACACATCTGAAGCACTAAGGACATGATAAGAAATATGGTGACTCATCCTACAAAACGGATAAACAAGGCAAAGTTTTTGCTACAAAGGACCCTACAGACTGTAACATAACAAAGGATCAAGTTATATAGCTGTCACCATCGATATCATCCATGGGCAATGAGAAAATACATTTTCAGTTCATCCCAGAAGAAAATTGATTATAAGTTGATTGAGTTACAGTCAGTAGGCATGTACATTACTAATAAGCAGGTAAATAAATAATAATAACAACATAAAGATACTAAGTTTTCTCTTTCTTCATTTGCTCACATTATTCTCCCTTGCACTAGTAACACTAATCTGAATATAATGTAATCCCATAGACCTCACCCCCAGACTTAGTTTGACGTCTCCTTATCAATAGCTGAATTCAGTATCCTTCCAAACTCATTTGCTCCAACACCAGACAGAGCAGTGAAGCAAAAGAACTAGAAAAATAGCAACCTCCGAAGACTTCATTTCCGAAGCGCACCCATGCTAAGTACGTCATTAACTACCACAATTAAGAATAATGATGTTTACAAACCAACAGAATGTTGTCTTTTCTCTCTAAGAAACCTCAGGGCAGGTCCAAGCAGGCAAGTGAACAAAATTTCAAATTGATTGGAATAATGAATGTAAGGTATCATCTTAAAGTTAAAACCCGAATGTTATGAATATGTACGGAAATTTAAAAAAAACTTGTATAGTTAATGAATTTATGGCTTATTAATTAGCATAGTTACAGATCGAGTGTGACATACAGGACATTTGATTTCCAAATCAATATGTCCCCTACATCACAGATCTTTTTGAGAATTAATACCTTAATTCATTGATGAGATTTGCTAAAGATATTTTCTAGACTTCTAATTCATGTTAATGTTCAACAAAATAAAAGCCAAGATGTTTGAAATTGTAATTAATTCTTCTTAATTAGTCAAATTGAAAGAAGTGATGTACAGGACAAAGTGTGACGTACTGGACATTCTCCATATACATATATCACACAGACTCCTATGGTAAGCCATCCAAACCATATGTTACTCTCTACACTGCCCCCAATCTACTTGATCAGTATTTTGTTGTTCATCAATGTGAGGAAATACTCCCTTGTTTACGTTAAGACTAGCTAATTACAACATTTTACCCACAACTTGGCCGTAAACACCGATCACATGATTTTGTGTCTTTGTGCTGTATAGCATTATGACTCTAAAGGATGGTAACTGCAAACATGCAGGATCCAAAACTATTGTAGCATGTTGTTGAAGCATTTGCACACTCACCTAACATCAGTTTTGAAAATTTACCTGAACTTAAACCTCCCAAAATTTCAAAATTTTAGCAACTATTATGTAATAATGTGAATGCATCCCTTTATCCACGGAGTCGATTTTTCAGGTCTTATGGGAAGGGGGCACAAAGTAGGGACTGAGAACTTCAAAATACTGATATTCTACAATAAACATATGTCTGCCAATGTTAATAACTTCTAGTTTAACAGTACCGTATATTCAAAGGAATATGACGTCTTTTCACAAGAATCTGTGGGAATGACTATGCACTTTTTCAGGGTAGGGGATGTAAAAACCAATATAGGGGTCATCAAAATTTTTCTTGAATGACCCTAGGATGACGTGGAGGTTTATAGACTAACCAGAAACACTTTACTGTATTACCACCACAAGATGCAATCCCACTTTAAAAATAAGAATCAAACTCATGACAAACTATTCCAGGCATGTTTGTGTGAAGGACAAATGTCCGGTATGTCACATGTCCCAAACATCACAGGGATTTTTTCAGGAAAATTAAATTACACAACCAGAAAGCCAAAAGGCTTTGTGATTCCTTGCGACATGGTTTTATTATAACAAACATGAATTATCCACATGACAAGTTTGAGATCAACTGCAGTTATACTTCTTGAAACACCACATTAACATTAACCCAAATGACCTTTATTTTGGTGACTTCAAACGACATTTGACGTCCACCAAAAGCAATAGGGATTACCTACCCAGTATGGCCAACCCACAAATAAAGTACAACATTAGTCTCAGTTACCCTTCTGGAGATAATGTGTTTACAAGGTTTTAACAATTTGATGTCGCTGACCTCAAATGACCTTTGACCTCCACCAAAAACAATAGGGATCATCTACTCAATATGACCAACACAAACACCAAGTATGACAATTAGTCACAGTTACCCTTCTGGAGATATTGTGTTTACAAGGTTTTTACATTTTGACCTTCGGTGACCTCAAATAACCTTTAACCTCCACCAAAAAAAAAAGGGATCAATGTCGACAATCTACTTAATATAACCAACACACACATCAAGTGTGACATCAATCACAGTTACCCTTTTGGAGATATTGTGTTTACAAGGTTTTTACAGTTTGACCTCCAGTGACCTCAAATGACCTTTGACCTCCACCAAAAACAATAGGGACAATCTACTCAATATAACCAACACACACATCACGTATGACATCAATCACAGTTACCCTTTTGGAGATATTGTGTTTACAAGGTTTTTACAGTTTGACCTCCAGTGACCTTAAATGACCTTTGAACTCCACCAAAAACAATAGGGATCATCTACTCAGTATGACCAACACACACAGTAAGTATGACATCAGTCTCAGTTACCCTTCTGGAGATATTGTGTTTACAAGGTTTTAACAGTTTGACCTCTGATGACCTCAAACTACCTTTGACCTCCACCAAAAACAATAGGGACAATCTACTCAATATAACCAACACACACATCAAGTATGACATCAATCACAGTTACCCTTCCAGAGATATTGTGTTTACAAGGTTTTTACAGTTTGACCTCCAGTGACCTCAAATGACCTTTGACCTCCACCAAAAACAATAGGGATCATTTACTCAATATGACCAACACACACATTAAAAATGACATCAGTCTCAGTTACCCTTGGAGATATTGTGTTTACAAGGTTTTTACAGTTTGACCTCCAGTGACCTCAAATGACCTTTGACCTCCACCAAAAACAATAGGGATCATCTACTCAATATGACCAACACACACATTAAGTATGACATCAGTCTCAGTAACCCTTGAAGATATTGTGTTTAAAAGGTTTTTACAGTTTGACCTCCAGTGACCTCAAATGATCTTTGACCTCGACCAAAAGTAATAGGGAAAATCTACTGAATATAACCAACACACACATCAAGTATGACATCAATCACAGTTAACCTCCTGGAGATATTGTGTTTAAAAAATTTTTACAGTTTGATCTCTGATGACCTCAAATGACCTTTGAACTCCACCAAAAACAATAAAGATCATCCAAGTATGACATCAGTTTCAGTTACCTTTCTGGAGATATTGTGTTTACAAGTTTTTACATTTTGACCTCTGGTGACCTCAAATGACCTTTGACTTTCACCAAAATCAATAGAGATCATCTACTCAATATGACCAACCCACACACTAAGTATGACATCAAACACTGTCACTCTTCTTGAGATAACGTGTTTACAAGGTTTTCACCCTTTGACCTCTGGTGACCTCAAATGACTTTTGACCTCCACCAAAAACAACAGGGGATCATCTACTTAATATGACCAACCCACACACTAAGTATGACATCAGACACAGTTAAAGTTCTTGAGATATTGTGTTTACAAGGTTTTCACATTTTGACCTCTGGTGACCTTGAATGACCTTTGATCTCCACCAAAAACAATAGGGATCATTGACTCACTATGACCAACCCACACACCAAGTATGAGATCAGTCATGGTTACCCTTCTTGAGATATCGTGTTTACAAGCAGGGCGTCACACACACATACACACATGCGCACACCCGTGCACATGCATACACACACCCGACATCACCATCGCATTGATTACTTCTGCCTTCGGCAAGGAATCAATAATGACTGAATGTTTTTTTTTTTTTTTGTGAAAGTTTGTCTCATGACAAATAAGTGTTTACCTTACAATTTAATCATGATTTGACACTCCCTCTGTTTTTACTTTCAGAGAGTTTTAGTCACAATTTTCATTTTGAAAATCACCACTTTTTCCTTGTCCCGTACATCACACTGTTAATTAATTAATATAAAACCTAATTATAGGTATCCCAGAATTTCATTTGGTGACCTTAATAATACGTTAGCTGTCTCTGTTGTAACAATCAGAGAGATATTTAAAGTCTCTGAATGTCCCGTACGTCACGATCCAAATAGCTTGGACCTGCCCCTCATCAAAGTCATTTTTGTCACAAATTTGGAGAATGTTTGCAAATTTTTGATCCATTCTGAAGCAGAAACTAGGCCTACCCTGATAGCAAGCATATGTTACACAGACGTCACTTTCGTGTCACAATTGGTCAAGAGGTCATGTGGTCACCATGGTGACCAAAAAGTGACATGCATATGACGTCAGAAAATGACCATGGTAATTTCTGCAAACTGTACTTTCCAATGATGTCACTTGGACGTCATATAAACATATGTTTGACTAGTTTTTGCTGGTCATTCTACAGACGTTACCCTGACGTCAAGAATCTGACCAAATTTAATTAAATGATCCATGATGTATATCACATCATAAATCGTCTGTCTTTCTGTCTGTCTGCCTTTTCGTCCGCCCGTCTGTTTGTTTGCTTTAGTTGGTTATTTACTTATTTATTGAGAAAAATTTCACTTTATGCGTGTTTAATTTTTATTTCTGTAATTTTATTTTTGTCGCAAACTGTTTAGGCCACTATTTTGTGTTGGAATTTACTACAGTAGTCTATTCGCTTACCATCGGACTTTATTAAAAATAAAACAACGCATAAAAAAGTACTATCGGTATTTCCAATAGCTTCCATATATATAGTTAACTGTCAAACCCGAGATTCTTTTGTCCAAAACTGGTATCCGTACTCAAATTATAGAAATGACTGGTTTGCCAGTCTACCCACTGTTAAATCCCTCTTTTGTACTCACTGTCAGTCTCTACCGCCGTACTTAAACAGAAGTTGGCGTGGGTGCGCACAGTTTCTATTGTCAAATTCCGTTAGGATGTATGTGCTCCCTACAACGCTACGAGAATTCCATAAAGACAATCTGCGTTAATGTTGTTTTTTCGCTGAAGGAAATCACGCAAGATAGGTGAGGAAGTCTGTATGAATAAGTATTACATGTGTTTCATGTTTTTCGAACGATATTGTACAGTATAAATTGTTTAGGCTTTCAGAAAATTAACGCCGTAACTTAGGCCTAAGTGTAGTAAGTGGCCTTATATATTATCAATGCAAAGACGGAGGTTTGTTCGTAGAGCTGTTACGTTAGGCTAGAGCTAACGTTTGCCTACACTAAACAGTATGTGTATGAACTACTATGTCTAGGCTAGGCCTAGCAATCATGTACCAGTAGTATGAATCTGACGGGCACTTAGGTCTAAGGAAGTTCAACTTAACGAAATGAAACTTCTTAGAATTTCCGAAGAGGTCTCAAAGGTATAATTCCTGTATCTACAATATCTTAAATGCTGTCTGAAAATTGATGACGTGGAATTTTGATTGCAAAGGTGAAAATTTGGGAGTTTTTTAAATGTTGATTACTGATTCATATTGAGTTAGGCTAAGCTTTTCAAAAGGGGGCCCGCTGACAGTGCACTTTGCCCATTGGACCTAAATTTTACTTCCTGCACGTAACAAAAAGCCTAACCTCTGAAACAGAACAAACTAAGAAACTGTTTGAACTTGAAGTTGCTGTACAGTACTAAGGATTGTCAAACATGACAGGAAGAACCCTGAACCATCCAATGAAGGTTTTCAGTAAGGAGTAAATATGGCTAATTATAGGATACCATTTTCGTCAAATAAATTAACAAGTTTGGAGACAAATTTATCCAAGAGTGAGATTCCTAGAGAACTGTTATATTGTGTAGGCTCCTAATTGTTGTATGGTACATAGGCCTATATAATGTGTACCGGAAGTACTCAAGGACTTCCCACATGGGTTTGTAAATATGGTGCCTCAAAAATGCCATTTCGTACTGAAATGCAGTGTGTGGAGCAGTAACTTTTTCATGAATCTGTCTGGAAATTAGGCCTAGCCAGAAAAAGATTTAGTTCCCATGCACCCCTAGTTTCAGGAAAGATATAATTGCTATACTTGATGATGTTAAGGGATCAGCAATATTATTTGGTTTCCAGAGTGCCAGAAATATTATGACTAGAAGAAAATTAGCGCAGCACTATCTTGCAACCGTATGTCCAGCCTACCCCAAGTGGCTACAGTAACTTATCCTGAGTCCACTGGACTTTCTCACTGCAAGTCATGTAGGCCTACAGTACTTGGTAGGCTATACTGGCAACACATAGCTTATATTTGTTGAAACAGAACATCTAAGCATCTCAAGTTGATAAAAGTTGATTAAGTTTTCTTCTAGTCATAACATTCACAAACTGATCAAATAGTTATAAAACTGCTATGAAACTTACAACAGTTCATTGTTCTACACAGGATACAGGGATGATTTGACCAGTAGCCAGGGACCTGTGGTTACAGGGATGTTTAATCTGGTACTGTAAGCCCTTTTGTGAGATCACTGAGACGGGATAAGGAACGATTTGTCAATTATTGCACATTTTTTTATTTTGAGGAAAACACTCCTTTCAGTGCACTTGGTGTTCACTTTTTTACAGAGTACCATGATGGAGAATGATATTGATAGTGGTCCAGAAATATCTCGTTGGACTCTACGTCGGCGAGCCGTTGCTACTGTTGACAATAGGATGCATCAAAGCACTGAATCATTTCCCGATGCAGACCTGGACAATGCATCATTAGGGAATGACATTCATCTCAGTGCATGTGATTTCAATAATGATTCACCTCATGAAGCCGAATTGGACAGGGAAAATATTGTTCATGCTGTTGCCAATGCTTTGCCACAACCTGGTGTTGACATTTTTGATGATGTCTTTGAAAATGAAACTGTAGAATTTGATAGTGGGCTACGATTTGATAGTGATGATGATGAGATCAGTGATGATTACACTGTGACCATGTTCTTGGTATAGAAGAGAGATTGTCTGCTTGAGCTACTGAATTCCAAGGTCAAGTCCCTCATGCAGCCTAAGCAGGGTTACCAGCTGCACTTGAGCCAAATTTTCCGTGCTTACCAAAGGATCCCTGGAACACTGTTGCTCACAAGCATATCATATAATATAGTTGATATTTGTGGAGGCCAGTATTAGCATTTTGGTATCAAGTAATGCATCATATCTAAGCTGGAGATGTATCCTAATGATGTTGTCAACCTGCAAGAAATATCACTCTTTTCAAAAGCTCTTGTGGGCAGATATGGCCTATCCTTTGCTTCATAGAAGGCTTATCTCAGAAAGACCCCTTTGTGGTTGGTATTTTCTATGGCACAAAGAAACCACAGATGCAGCAGACTATCTCTCTTTTTTCTGTGAAGAAGTACTGTTCCTTTCTGAGACTGGGATCACATATTCTCATATGAATTTTCCTGTCAAGATATCTGCAGTAGTTTAATATGATTGTTCAGTTCCCATTGGATTACATGCATCTAGTTTGCTTGGGTGTGGTGAGACATCTCATTCAGTTATGGAAGAAAGGACCAGCACAGTGCCGCACTAGAGCACAAATGGTTTCCGAAATATCTAATGCGTTGGTTGCCTTGAGAAGTTCCATTCCTTCTGAATTTGCATGGAAACCACAGTCATTACTCAGGAGTGGACAGGTGGAAGGCAACTGAATTTCGCCAGTTCCTTCTTTACACTGGCCCACTGGTATTAAGCAAGAGGTTGCCTGATGCAATGTACAAAAATTTCCTGCTGTTATCAGTCGCAATGCACATTCTGTTGAGCCCTGATCTCTGTACAGCCTTGCTTGCTTTCTCTAAGCATTTGTTGGTCAATTTTGTGCAACACTTCAGTGATTTGTATGGTAAAAGGAATGTTGTGTACAATGTCCACTCTCTAATTCATTTTGCCAGAGGATGCACAGCATTATGGTTTTCTTGACTCCATTTCAGCCTTTCCATTTGAAAATTACCTTTGCAAACTAAAAAAATTGGTTAGGAAACCATCACAACCTTTGCAACAGATTGTGAAAAGAATCTCTGAAAAGGTGCTTGTGGGCAATGTGTCGAATGTAAGGGCAGATATCCACCTCAAGGGGAAGCATTCTGATGAACAAGTGCCCAGTGAACTTGCAGGAGGTACCCAATACAAGCAGATTCAACTTCCCGTATGGTTTGTTTCTTGCATGTCTGGGGACAATTGTGTTGAACTCAAAGATAAAATTTGCATCGTAAGAAATATAATAGTGTGTAGAGGACAAGAGTTCATAGTTTTTGAGAGGTTTAGAAAAACTGAAGACTTTTTCTCATATCCAATTGCCTCCAGGGACATTGGCCTCTCACTAGTTTCAAAACGACATTATTTGTTGCAGTTCACTCCAGAGTCTGATGTTTCTAGGAAAATAGTTCTCCTACCATTGAATCATGCTAGGAATGGGGACAGTGCTGTAGCCATACCTTTCCTTCATTCAACCTAAAACCTGCCTTGTCTCTTATTTGATGTGGAATTCTTTTGTCAGGGAATTTTTTTTATTGTAAGGTTTTTGTGTGTGTATGATTGGGTGGAGGGGTCTCAATATCAAGAAGTGGGCTTCATGTCCACTCATTGGGAAAGTTTAAGGGCTGTATCCTCAGTATAAACGAGGCAAAACCTCAAACTTTGTGTGTGGAGTAGGAATTTGAGCAAACAGCCATCCTTTGGACAGCCCTTTCCAGAAATATGGCCTAAAATCCTTCTCCAGTCCAAGTTCATGCCAGATTTTTTGGTAAGCTAATTTTTACTTTGCACTTGTCTTTGAAGTTATGGCTCTTTAAAGTTTTGCCGTGGTGGACTTCATCAAGCAAGTTCCAAGAGAAGTTGAAGTTGTCCACTCAGATTGGTTCCACCAATTCAAAGGATTGGAAGAGAATTGTATGGTGAAATGGTCACCTTGCAGTAGTGATGAAAAACTACGAAGGATGGTATTTCGAGCTGAGCCTGCTACAGAATCATGGAAAGTGTATGAAGTTAGAATTCTGTATACAACAGGTGAGAAACATTTCAAACTTGTGCAGATTCATTGTGGAACATTAGAGGAAAAGTTGTACTGTACTGTACATTACTTAGGGTGTAAATTTTTTATATGACATATCCTAAAACCAGTGAAAGTGGAATGAAAATAATATTCTGTGCTCTAATTTTCAGTAGGACACTTTAGTTATTCT
Organism: Stichopus chloronotus; assembly: GCA_021234535.1. Lineage (NCBI taxonomy): Eukaryota > Metazoa > Echinodermata > Holothuroidea > Aspidochirotida > Stichopodidae > Stichopus > Stichopus chloronotus. The sequence goes on from CM037841.1 coordinate 29,015,441, forward strand.
TTTGTGTGCATGAAAATTGCAAAAATTGATGTTCTGATTTTAACAGTAAAACTACTGGCAACATTGTGAAGCCAGTTTGGTGTAGCAACCTATTTTGGCTTCATATGTTTAATGACATCCCTTATTCTACATACCGTATGAAAATTAAAATGTCATCGACTACACATATTGGGGATCACAATTGAGTTTGATGTGTGTGTTTTTTCATTGTCAGATGATAAGAGCAAAGCTCGGAGGAAGTGTAGTCGGGCTAAGGACACGTCAGACCTGAATACAACAGACGATGACTTGGGTCCGCCAAGGAAGAGAGTGCACAAGTAGGTACAACAATTACACAAGAAGAGTAATGGGGCTTGACATGGGTCAAAACAACAGGAGTCCGTAGGCCTGATGCCCCCAGAATTTTGGTCAGACCCGCAGCTTCTATGGGAAAGGGGCCTGGTTGGCTCCTAAATAAGTCAAGTCTAATTGTACAGTCTGCATGTGGGCCTCTCAATCCACTGCACTGCCTGTGTATTTGTATGCTGAAAGTCACTAAAAGCCTGCGAAACATGACTTATTTCTGGAATCAATTCACATTGCTCATAGTTTGTCAAACCATGGAAGGATAGATCATTCACGCAGGTTTCGCTGTGCATCGCTGTCACTCATGAGTAATGACTTATTTGTTCCAGTTATAAATACACAGTGAACTGTTTTTGTTTTTTTTTAGGCCCAATCCAAGATTTCTTGAGAGCCACAGTGAGGAGGACGATGATGGCGACGATGATAGTGATGATGATAGCGATGACAGCAATGTTACCAGCACATCCTCTGACGTACTTTAGAAACGGCAAGGGAAAGGTGCACGTCCAAAGACGCCACCACCAATATCTAGGCCTAAGGATTTGAGACAGTACGTTGCAACAGGAAGCAGACAGCAGTCACCGAGGGAAAGTCTTAACTTTAGCCTCAGTCCTTTCTGGTCTTTGAATGGAGTTTCACTACGGTCCAACACTACCACTATGAGGCAGACCACAGTCCAGTCCTTGTCTCGTAAGTTCTGGTGATTTGATCTTTCCTCTCTCATAAGTTAATTAAAATGGCTAGCGTTAGTCCACAAGTAAATCTCACAGTTCTGATACTTTTGTTTAGATGAAAGATGAGCAAAGTAAATTTTGAAAAAGGATAAAATTCACTTTCTTGACTCAAGAAGTGTAAATTGTCGAGTGTGGGTCTCTTGGGAAACCAGTGTTGATTCTTCTGTGCATAGAAGAACGTCGGGTACGGACAGCTCAGGGAACAGTTAAGTGTTCAGAATTTGCATAGCAATTCAGAAGTTTCTGGACGTCTGTACAGTATCACAAAATCAGTAAAAACCCCAATGTTGTGCAAAATCTGCTACGCAATTTTGAGATATGTCCATTTGTGTATATAGTAAAATACAATGCCGTACGAGATAACTTATTCCCTTGGTATGGGCAACATCACTGCCAAGGAGATGGGGGGCATATAGGGGGGCCGGCATCTGAGGAGTAATAGGTAGAGAGAGGGCTTGTCTAGAGCTGGAGTACTCTAAATACATGATGATTTTGTAGTAAAGTTTTTATGTGTAGTATACAGGAGCATGCTAGTGGATAGCGGTACTACTCTTATCACAATAAAGACCACTGTGTGTTAGGTTGGTCACAGTTATTCTTCTTGACTATTATGCAAAGAAGTGAAACTTTGTCTGCATCAGCTTAATTGAGGTGAAAATGCAAAATGTTATTCAGAGAATTCCGATGAGCACAAAAAATCTGTGTGATCAATGTTGAGATTTTATACAAAGTGTCTCTTTTGTTTTTTTTCTTTTCTTTTTCAGAGCCAGAAGTTCTTATCAAGGTGGAGGAGTTGAAGCTGGAGGTAAAGAGGACTGGAAGATTTAAAAGGCAATCCTGGCAAAACTGGAGGAAAAGGGGCAGGGAGAGTCACTTGCGTCAATTGACCAAAGTCTTCCTGATGATCTAGCCTTCCCTATGGATTCTGCGGAGGACTTGTATGTCGTGAAGGAAGGCTGCAACAAGGCAGGGACTTGAGACATAAATTGGCAAGTTTATCCGTGGTCACTCTTTTAGTGAGCCTATCTGAGTGTCAAAACTGGTATTGGTGTAAGGTGGTACTTGATTGTACAAAAATGCTTTTCAATTACCTCATCTTTGTTCATTTCAGGTGATTGCATGTTTGCAACAGTAACTGTGTGAGTTTATCCCATGTGCATAGGTTTCAGTTTAAAGAGGCAAATATTTCTTGCAGTGTGATGATGACTTGGAAAACTATTAAGGCAGCTCTGTGGATTTCTTTTCTCTATTTTATACCCTTTTTTTTGGCTAGGGTCTAACTATTCCAGAGCAACTAGCCACCCTGTGAATGTCACAGCCTTTTATTAATTAAAGCTTCATTAAAATGTTTACTGCTTTTCCACTTGAATGTTAGAAGGTAGTAGAATTGTCCTTGTGCCCATTTCTTTAAAGCTGTGTAAGCAGTTGGACTGCAGAAAGAGTGACTTGGAAATAAACTAAAAGCAGGCACATTATCTTTACAGTAATATTACTAGTATTATTATTAGTAGTAGTAATTATTAGTATTGCTTTCTTTCAGATCGTTTTCTTTAGCACATCAGGGGCACAGCATTTATGGTCCAGTTTGTCACACATTATGGAAACGATGATCACAAGGCGACTGGGTGGCACCTTTAACTGGTGTGGACAGCAGAGTGGTGGGAAAATCGGGTTTTATGGGAGATACCCGAACATCGTGAAGCTGGTGTGTGGTACAGTATGTATCAACAAAAAATTGGAGTAAGGTCAATTGCCACAAGTTATGGAAGACATCTTTAATCTTTAATCGTTCTCAAAATATACCTCTTCACAGCTTGATGGTCTCTAAAATGAACTTGTCTATGTAAAAGTAATGATGTGGAGTGTTGCACAGTGTTATAATGTCTTTTGTTAACCCTGTATAAATGTTAAAACATGTTTTTTTTTTCTTGGTGTGCCTGATTTATCTTCGAGTATCATTATCTTCCTCCAAAAGTGATTTGTGAAGGCAGCTCTGTAGCAACTGGTACAGATTTCATTTCACTACTTTACCATAAAACCCTATTAAATAGTAGAATTAATTGAAATTTTCTCTAAAATATGAAAAACCTTTACTAAAAGATGTGTAGTATTTTTTCAAATTAAACAACATGTCACATTATTTTGATTGTTAGGTAAGTGGAAAACAGAAATTATAGGAATATGTTACATGAGCAGGAAGTCAGTATTAAATGTCACAAAAGAAACTTAAAACAAATTGAATGAGTGATTGCATTTTTGTTTCAGATGTTGTGAGAAAAAATCCTTATCCCCAAGACACCAGTGATGGGATGGTTCATAAGGAGATACAGAGGTTTTTAAAGTAGGTCCTGCAAAAACTTCTGAAGAAAAAGGCTCACACAGCAGAGATACCTGAAAACCATGAAGCAACAGATGCTTCAACAAATAATTCTTAAGTTGTACAGTGATGATGGCTTGTTATACTGTTACTCTGTTAGTGGTGCCTTGTTAGTCATGCTCAGGAATTTTGGGTCCATGACATGACATTTTGTGAAAATTTGCAAAAATTTTTGATCCCCCCTCCAGTTTATGTTAAACAGATTTAGCCTGTCAACTTGGTTAGTGGTACCTCCAGGGGAAAGGTATTTGTGGTTCAAGGCCCAAGAGGGTCCATTTTAACTTCAAATGGATGTTGTATTTTACTAAGAATTGTTATCCAATTCTTTATTTGTTACTTACCAATTACATGGGGGAGGGGAAGACGGGAGGGTGGTACAGTTATTTTTGTTTGGAGCAAAAGAAAAGTACTAGTAGTTTTATCCATCATTCATTTTCTTCTTTCTGCTATAAAAAATAACTAGAAATGAATAAGGAACCTGCAGAATGTTGATTCCGTACTTGGGATCAGATCTTATGAATAAACTGAAAAAGAATTAAAACAGACATTTTCTTGTTATCTTTACATTGTTTACAATCATGAGCAACTGGTTTTGATCAGATTACCTTGAGTCACCAACATTGTACATTTTCCTTTTCTAGATGACACTACTGTATATAATACAATCGTGTTGGTGTGTTGTAAAATCCCATCTGACTAACTCTACAGAAATAAACTCCTGCACATGTCCAAGAAAATGTGGAGAACAAAGAAACTTACTATGATGTCAACTATAGGAATTAACTAACTAAACCTATTCAAACCACAGAGATGTCATATTAACGTCAGAAAAGTTACGTTACACGTGATTATGCCGTCAGTTTCAGGTCAGTAAGACGTCATGTAATTATAGACATGACGTCATATTCACGTCAGACAAGTGAGATCACAGTGACGGGTCTGTTTGGTTATGGGATACGTAAAAATGACGACATTTATGACATAATAATGACATTCGTCCTGACATTGTACGTCCTTATGACGTATAATTGCTATCAGGGTAAGTATTAAACAAATTCGCTTCATAAATGATAATTCAGATAATTGTTGTTGAAATTGTTTGCGGAATATACATTGTGGGTCACGTTCTGCATTGAAATCGCACCACCTTTACTCTACACGCTGTGCTGTAGAATGTAGTGATCAACTCAAGATAGACTCATGATTACTTACTATTTACGCCTATGCAATTATAATGTCATATCAGACCCAGACGTAGCCTAGGCCTAGCTACAGTGAGCTATACACGTCCCACATAGCCTAACCTTCATACTGTACTTGCGACATTCTCATAGTCGTACCAGCTACAGTCGTTAAATAAATTTACGCACTACACTGATAAAAATGCAGACAGCCCTTAAAACTTACGGTACCTGTCATTCTTATTGTTCGTCTCAAAATTTTAGAGCACACAACTTACGCTCCAAACCGACAATCATAAACAATTTTGTAAACTCCACAGTCCACTGCATGAACTCAGGCTTTTAATGAACAGACGTCCATGTTCCGTTAATAGAGCTGAGCGCTGTGAGTTCACCGTACCGCCTATACGTACCGTAGAATGCATAAGTAGTGAAGGCAGCGCGGCTGTCTGCACCATAGTCAGTTATATACTGCACTATACTGTATGAACTAGCCGCCGCTCAACGTATTACGTGTAAATGAAAGCAGCACACGATGGAGTTGGTAGGTAAGACTTCTTGAAATATTTAATGAGGTTGCCATACGAGCGGTCTACTGGATTCGCCGAAAGATGGAGTGGTCCATACTGTACTCAGTGTACGCCATAAAAAATTCAATTACTTTCAAAATTTCATGTTCACCTGCTGGAAGTAGTAATCAGTACAAGAAACTGATGCAAGAGTGTTATCCATGCAGATTTTATTGCAGAGCAAGTCAGAGTGTCAGTAAGGACAATGAATTTAATTCCCTCATCTTCACCAGTAGCGGAGTCAATGGCGGACAGGGGGCAAGTTGGAAAAATTTTTTGAGAGAATAGATGGGAAAATCTGAGAAACTTGGGAAAATAATTAGGCCTACTAGATTTCCTTTCCCATTCGTCAAAAGTCTTACTAGGATAAGAAATAATGAGACAGTTTACATGCATAATTCATATTTTGACAACTTATTTCCCCAGATTTTGTGTCTCACTGACCGTCACGCACTGAAGTGTGCCTTAGTCGTGTACCTTTATCGTGTACCTTTATCGTGTTCTAGAGTACCTATAAAGGTACTCTACCGTGTTCCACAGCAGTGCCCCCTCATTAGGCCGGAAGTGAGTGCGCTGGTGATTTTATGATCAGCTGACGTGCAGTGTGACCTTGAATGGATCAACTGTACAACAATGGGACTATGCACAACTCACTTATATATCGAAAAGTTTTATACACAAACGATCCGTTTGATAATTTCATACCCGAACTTCTGAATTGTTTCTATTAAGGTAAGCCTAGATTTGCTCGACTGAATGATATATCTAGGTGTAAACAACCCATGAACTGCCCATTATACTTCGAAGTACACGACTTTTGACCTTTTTCAAAATTTTGTGACGTTATAATTGGGGAAATTTCCCCCAAATAATGGGTCACGGCAAGCTCCAATCACGCGGTTTACGTCAGAACCCTAATAAAACCAGTTCTTCTCCACCTCCGTGTGACACACACCTCAAAGAAACGCGTTTAGCGGTGTACATATATTTGTGACTTCAAGTATTAATAGGCCTACTGTAATATAATTTGGGATAAAACGTTTTGTTTTGTTTTTTTTTTGTTTTTTTTTTGCCCATAAGAATCATTTTCACAATCTGATGATTTACGACGAAGTAAGGGATGTATCTATTTAAAAAAGAATTCAATTGGTGTGTAATATAGAACGAATATTACAAATCCAGTTTAGCCAGATCTTAAAATACAACCCGGATACCACATTAAACAAAATAATTATGATACACCATGAGCGCCCACACACTGAAACGCATTTGCGAGGTTTAGGATTGCAACTTTTCGATATGGTGTGAGGCACTTTTTTGTGACCTAAAAGCGAACCCAAAATCCGTTCGACTACAAACGTCAGCAGGAATAGTTCATCATTATTTAGTTTAGCCCGAAGTAAGCTACAGGCAGTATGAACAAATTAGAATCTGAATTAAGCATACTCAAATGAATATTCACCTGCAGTGTATAAAGCAAAATGAAAAAAATAAAATCATAAATTAAAAAAACAGGAATTCCTGGAGATGTATTCAGCAGTCAAATCTAGAATCAAATATAGCACCATTTTGCATCTAATCTACCCTACAAAATGAAACATTTTCCAAATGGCCAGGATGGCATTCAATTCATCAGAGTAATCATATAACAATTTCACAGTCACTGGCCCAGACAGTGGCATACGGGGGGGGGGGGGGGGAGTGAGAGGGTGGTATTGCCCAACTCACATTGTCCAACCTAACAAAATATTTAAAAAATGTTCTTCATAAGGAGTTGGATCAGTCAGTCAGCAAATCTCACGGGATATCATGCTAACTGCAACTTAAAATTTTGAATTAACCAGAGAGTCAAAGGACTTTGAGCTCACTCCAGGTATACCCCCAAACATAGCAGTCCTGAGATTGCCGGCGATTCCCTTTGCTAAATTTATTTAGCCTGCAGTATTGTGGACCCAAAATTCTGGAAAAATAAAAATTAAAACGTGGGAAGGTTGTTTTATCCAAGTTCATTTTATAGAATGCGTAAAACGTAAGAGTGCAATGAGAACGCCACAGTATGGAGGTTAATACCAGTACCAGTCTCTAATTACACATTGAGAACTAAGATTTAATTTTTATCAGTCCCAATTTAGATCACATTTAAAGTCTAATATCATTGTCCCAGTAAGGTCTCTTAATCACCCCAGGCTGAGTGCTTTTCCAAGCACGCAGTGATCCTTTGAAATACCTATTAATTCCTTGTGAGACGTAATTACCAATCAAATCGCAATTGTACGTGTTTATTTTCTCTACATAGTTCAGGTCATTCATCATCGTTTGACTAACCTGCGTGTAGGCCTACGTATACCTGCAAGTAATGGGTACCCCCAACTGCAGCAGTAAAGGCATGCTGTAATTTCCTACCAAACTGTAACTTTGACTTCTTCCCTAAAAAGCAAAATTCTAAGTTACCAGAGTCTCGACTCCTTACAAGCAACTCTTGTGACTCCACTAGTTCTGAAGATTTGAGTAGAAACTGCAAAAAATATCAATAATATTAAAGCTTGAATATGACTTGTGCGGACAAATGAGTGGCTATGTCTATACCGTTGTTTTTGTCCGTGTTTCAGGGAAGAGAAAGTAGGAGAAAATATAACCCGTCACAAAATCTGGAAGAGACTATATATTGTTCTTCCAGATTTTTGAATATGAAAATTGTCTCAGCACTTTTGTTGGTCCTGCAAAATTCAGACTCTCAATTAAGAAAGCATGGCCTTTAATCACCGTCACTTAAAATCAAACAGACCAATGGGAATGGATATAAGTATTCGTCTATGACGAAAACCGGGCTTAAGCAATGTTTTTCTTGTAGTGACAATAACAGACTCGGCGGAATTTGACTATCAGTGGCAAAATATGAAAAAAATTCAACTAATATTCCAGCTTTAAGGAGAACAGTTTTCCATCCAAGAAATAACTGATTGCATCATTTCCAGGGGCCTTCTTGCCAGGCGAACTCCAGGGATCTAGAAGGTATTTTAATCCCTTTTATTTTGCATTTATTTATTTATTCATTTGTAAGCTCCGAGCCTATAGAGATAATAACGCCTCACTTACATAGTCTTGCCACAATGCCCGCACACTTCTACTTTCTCTCGTTTCGGTCTCACCCCTTTCCGAAATGTCTGGATCTACGCCTGTCAACCCATCTGATATGTATTCACATTTTTCATGACATTTTCTCATTAATTGAGAAATTTGCAGAGATGAAATCCTTATTTTATTTGAAGACTGGGTTCATCTAGCTTACTACACCCGGGAAGTGCCGTTTCCGACCATCAGGGGCGGGAGGAAGTGTAGCCGGCTCCCTCCCCCCCCCCCCCACACCTTCTTTGGCAAAATACGCCACAGCCTGAATAACCGTACCGCCAACTGTTTTAAACGCTCTCATAAAACACATCTTTTTAGAATTACTTACGATCCGTAATTACAGTTTTCATTGACTGTTCCCTTTTATTTTATCATGTTCGTATCTTAGATATCCATCTCATTGTCTTTTCTTACTTTACTTTGTCTTTGTTCATATTTAATTTTATTAGTTTAGTTTCCATGTTATTTTCTTTTCTTACATTCTTTTGTGGTATTAATTTTTAGTGGTTTTAAGTGCCGTTCTTTCTAATGTTATGCTTGCTTGTGTGCTACTATCTTGTCAAGCTTCTTCCTCTTTATCGCTTTTTAATTTTCAATTTTACTAGCTTTTTGTTTTTTACTGTGTAAAGCTCAAAAGCTGTACTTAATTTAAGCGCTAGTAAATCCTGCAAATAATACCGTGTAATTTGATTCCTTTCAAAGATTCTTGAATAAAATTTGTTGTGTTTAAATTGGACATGAAAAAAATGCATGTGGCAAGTAGGTCTATTTTTGAAAGAGATTCCCCGTACGCTAGTCGCATTGCGCGCCAGCCCATAGCGCTCTGCTTAGATAGTGTAAAGGTGGTATCTTGAATAACCATGTCTTTTTTTGCCTCCCAAAATTCTCTTGAATAAAATTGCTATGCTAAAAATGGACATGAAAAGCATTTTCTGCAATCTGCATTTTTATCCAATATTTTCTCGTGAGATACGCACCAGTCGAAGGTAGCTCTCCGCTTAGATGATATAACTTTTGTCTTAATTGGTTTTTGCCCCCCCCCCCCTCATGCATATAATCATCTTCAACACCATCTATTTCTCACATACACGGTCTCTTGGTCAACTGTCGTATGTATGTTCCTTCGACTAGTCCATCATTCATCTTTTGACTCGCCTGTGGAAAAACCTTGCTAGGCCAGTAATAGGCCAACGTCGTTTAGTTAGACCTAGACCATAAGCCTGCAGGGCCGAGAGTCAGTAACTGACCCACGGCGCACACGTGGTGTATAAACATGTCCTTCGTTCTTGATGTCTCGAATTTTTCCAATAGAAGGGCTGTGTAATATAGTCGGGTTACAAGTTTCGATATAGCTATACTCACCATCATGATGACAATATATCGTTTTATGTCGTATTATGTCGTTTCTTAGTATATCCCAGGCTACCACACAAGGCTGCCCCTGCTATGTTAGGTTTCCCTGTCATACGCATTAGTGTTATCACTAAACATAGGCTAAGAAGGAAGAAATAACCTCACTAACAAGAGGAAAAGGTAAGGAAGTAAAAAAATCTAGCACAATAATCAATGTAAGGAGGAAAATATTGTCGGTGGGGGTAAGGGCCGGACTATTATGGATACTAGATAAAGAAACCCCAAGGACTATCTTAGCGGAGCATCAAAATCAGTTGGCGCCGAGAGCAGAAGAAAAATTTTGGGTTTTGCAACCCCCCCCCCCCCACCCAGATAGCAGGAAAAGGCATTTCCTGGGTGTATGTGCCACATGTACCAGCCTTGAAAAGTCGATCTTATCATGGATCTGCAATTTCTTAATTAATGGCAAATCAGCTGATTTGCGATGATATGAAAATCATAATGAATCATACATCCTCTTTCATTTATCTCGGAGTAGCTGGCAAATAGGCCTATATGAAGGAGGGTCTGAACACACCTTCAGCTCTCATCCACTTTTTTTTTTATTTGGCACTGAGGCCAAAAGAGTCCCCCTTTACCCCTGAATTTTAAAACCATGACAAAATAAGTAGGCAGCACTCGTATGAGCAGTATTGGTAGTGCAAAGACTTCTTTGTCAAGCGACAGTTCCCTGTTGAGTTTCTTAATTTAGCCTGTTGTTACCCCCTCCCCCATATTTAAGCTTTTTCCTGTGTTTTCATTCACATTCTTGTCCCACGTATTTCAAAGTCTGATACCAGAGTGAAAGATTTTGATGTCTTCTAATCAGCCCCCTCTCAAGGTATGAAAATAACAATGACTTATTTACTGTAAAGAGTACACATGTTCAAATTGACAAAGAGACATAATGCTGGTATAATTGGTACAATTAATGTCATTGAAACACTAGGTGAGATAAGAACAGTGGCGGCGCTACGGGGGGGGGGGCATGAGGGGGCATTTGCCCCTCCAGATTGTTTCCTTGCCCCCCCCCCCCGTTGCCCCCCTAGTTTCCCCCAGTTGCCCCCCCCCCCCCAGTTGCTCTCACGGCCTTCCCAATCAGATCTTGTACTCATCCAAAATTAATTTAATCACAAAACTATTTATTGGTATTGGACTGAAGAAGAACAGCTTCCGGGGAACCATGATTGATAAATGCCTAATTTATGTTACTCAGGCTGCCAGTTTTCATATCATGCCCGTAGCCACTTCAACAGTAGGCCAGCCTGGTCAGACCAATTTTCTCTGGAATGTTTATCGTCCAGCGTAAGGGAAGGGCGGGTAGGTGGTTGTTTTCCTAAATATAGGAATGGAATGGAAGTGTATGTAGCCTGTGTGTGTGTGTGTGTGTGTGCGTGTGTGTGAGGGTGTGTGTGTGCGTGTGTGTGTGTGTGTGAGGGTGTGTGTGTGTGTGTGTACTCGGTGGTACCCAACCAGGGGCCCTAAGGCGGGCCCGGGACCCCACAGTAAGGCATCGCGCTTCGCGCTCGGTTTCGCGCTGCGCGCGAAAGTCTTTGCCCCCAACATTTTCCGCTGCCCTCAGTTTGCCCCCAAGTCTGACATTCTGGCGCCGCCACTGGATAAGAAAGAGCTAACGAAGAAATTTTGAACAGATTAAACAAACCACTAAAATGATGACTAAGAAACAATCAAAGTCGACTAACTTGAATTTCTAGGCCTTTCGACCTGTTATCTGTCGACAACTCATCTTAGTGCAACTTTCTTCCACATACTTTATTAAATGCTATTACCTTCAGTCACTCATCTCAGAATATTAACGAATACATGATAATAATTCATCCATCATGCTGCCTTACCACCACTACCTTTTATTCTGATGTTAGAAAGCACAATTTACAGTACATATGAAATTTACGTGAAAATTGTGAAGATTGAAGGAGATTTAGATCATTTTAGAAAATTGAAGGTGTCGTACAAATATTTCGGTCGGAGAGCCTTGCCAAGGGGAGGGGGAGGAATATGAATGTTTGAAATGCCATGATAGGCCAGATAATTATCAATCGCATAATAGCAAGGGAATCTCTGATATGACTTACCTTGCATGCCGCAGAAAAGTTTGGCTGTTTTACTTTGTAAGTCAGTGGGAGAGATTAATGGTTTTGTGGGGCCTTAAAGGGAAATAGGGCGTTTAGAATACCCTAACATGACATACAAAAGAAAATAGCAGTAATCATTATTAAACCATTTTAGTTTCATCAATAAACATCTACCAAAGCTTCATCTCCTCAAACATTATGCATGTGATGAGTAATGGAAGATGCATCGTTTGAATTTTGAAAAGTTTGGGTGAACAAATTAGTGTTGAGCAACAAATAACTGAATTTCTATCTGTGAGGAGCTTATTTCTTAAAAAGGGGGCTTCTGTCCTTCCTTATTTTCAATAATCTATCATTCTATATCCACAAACATTGATTTCAAAAATATGGATGTTTTCTCTGAAACAAACGCCCTATTTCCCTTTAAGTAAAAATGACTTCTTTTCAATTTTCAGAAAACATACCTGATATGGGCATGGGAGTAGAATTCTTTTAAACTTTGGGGGATGGTTTGAGTTATGATAAACTTATAGGATGTACAGGCCAGTAGTCAAGGACAGACCTGAACGAACACCTGAAGGAGGGACACCACAAGAGAAGCGTTATCGTCATCCTTGTGGAGAATGGATCTATATAAGTGAGGAGGTCTTCCTCATTGGAATGAACTTTTGTCCTCTAGATGGAATCTGCATCTATTTTCTTACAAGACAGGTGCCTTATTGTCAGTTTCTTTACATCTTGTTTCTTGTTTGAGAGGGTAATGGCTGGTAAATACTGATAACACTATCTCGAAGAGTCAATGGATGGAATGAGACGCCGTTTAGGAAATATATCATAGTCTTCATGGAACGCCGTGTTAGTTTTTAGCATACCCGTTTCAAAGTATGATGGGACTAGTACAACACGCCTGGTGCCTCGACATCTTTCTAGATAAATTACATTTTTCTTATTTTCCCTCCCAAAACTGTCTTGAGCTAATGGACCCAAACTCCAGTTAATTGCTGAGCAATCTCTGAGGGACATACAAGGCCGTAATATGTAATCAGAACACTCACCACATGTGCATGCTCTATATAATGTGTGACTTTCTGCATATCTCGATTTGATGTCAATCAAAGATCCTTCAGTAACTGAGAATTTTCCTTTCCGCTAATCAAAAATGTTCTTGGGATGATGAGTGTCTTTAAGAATAAACTCAAGAGGGCCGAGCTATGAATGGTGGCAGGAAATTAATCTTGACTCAGCATTGAGATACTTAACGTTTCTTGAAAAATATGATGTTGCGTCTGAATTAAGAACCTTTCAAAGAGTATAGCAAACAGAGAAAAGAACTTCTCATGTTATCTGTTAAGTATCATTTTCTTGAGAATCACTCCTACACGAAAGAAGGATAACATAATTGTGGAATCTTTACTATTATACAACCAACACATATGAAACGGATGTTAACAGTTTTAGCAAACTGAAAAGTGAAGATGAAAGAGCGCACTCATACAGAGGAATTTTTTTGGAATTTAAAGAAACAATTAAGTTACAGAAAACAAACTGCTGTTATTATTCAAGTTTTGGGATTACTTTGGTCAAAAACTAAAGTAATGCCGGGAGTGACCAGGCCACCGTTTACCAGGTAAACTATCGATTTTCCGTATGGAGGTGGGCACAGTGGTCCGCACGGGGGGGGGGGGGGTGGAACCAAGCGTGCAGGGCGAACGCGAAGCACGAAGTCCATCCTGGGTGGGGACTGTAGGCCAGACTTAGGGTCTCTGGTGGTGTCCAGGGGCCAAACCCGGTGTGGATTCGGGGGACAAAACGCCTGGAAGTTCCTGGATTTTGAATTCTTAGAGGAAGGTTGCTTTAAGGGGGAATATTTCAGATGTTATGTTCTTCGGTATTGACATATAAATCATTAGGCTCAGGCTCTTGCAGTCAGGGAGGATGCAATTAAAAGATAAAGTTAAGGAGTTCAACTAGGAAGCTACTTAAAACTTGTGAGGAAGTAGACCCCAGACGTCAATTGAGACAAGTGAATGAAAACTTGAAAAAGAAAGCCAGATACAACAAAAATCAGAACACAGAATACCCAAAACACCAACGCGCCCACCAACCACCCACATCCACGAATAAAAAAAGGAAAAAACGGATCATATCCTTGGCAATCGATAAATACTACTGGCACATTGAGCAATTTTATTACAAGCATTGATAATATAAGCAGACCAAGTTAAGTGTTGATAAACAGTAATTCCAAGAAAAGTGCAGGTACACTCGCGGAGAGAGGAATAAAATTGTTGTCCAAGCTACCAGTGTGTAATACGTCACCATTCTCAAGATCAATTACTCTTTGTAAAGGACGGAACAAAATGGCAGTCGACTTTGATGCATTCAAACATAATTTATTAGATATAAACCACTTATTAACATAGACCATCTCATTATTAATTTCATAAGTAATTCTAGGTTGGTGTTATCATAGAAAATATTTGTGTCATCAGCATACAGAGCCTGCTTTGCGCTAGCCAAGGGTAAACATGTAGGCTAAATATGAAAAAGAAGCGATTCTTGAATCATGATGTAAACAGAATGGAAACGTTCTAATGTAGTGTTCATTACAACATTATATTACACGAATAGAACACCTAATTATGTTAAGCATGTTAAAGGGAGAATAAATGAACTTGCCAGCCAATACTTATATGTGGACTCAATATTTGGGGGATGATTACATTGACTATCCTCCTATAGTCAAATACAGGCCCGGGATATTTATCTTTCCATACGATCTTCCTATGGTTATTGGCTGAAATGATCAAACTAATGTAATAGTTGACATCGGATATAAAACGGGCCATGATTTCATGCTTGATAACGTCTGGCAATATTACTTCTCATGATGCAGTAGTCACTTTGGATGTGATTTTGAGTTCTTTGTGCTCTAATGTGTAACGTTTAATTTATGAAATGTAGCTGTCTAAATCATGGGTCTTAATTCACAGGTCACACTGGCAAGTAAATATGCAAGCTGTAAATTCTGAAATTCTCAGCCAGTAGCTGTTAGTGTAATTGCCTGTGTACCGAATAAGTGCAAGAGTACAACGAGTATGATCTGTAGGCATTACTAGGCTATTACCGATACCACAGTGGATGCCTTCCTTTGCAGCTATGTTACCCTGACAAGCATGAACTTGATTGTCCTCAGTATTCTCAACAACTTGCTTATCTGCGCCAAGTGAAGCATACATAGTGGGTTATGTTGTTATAAATGTGGAAAAAATATGCCTGTTTAACAAAAATGCAACAGAAATGCCGAAACCATGTGCTGCGGTGAACCTCAACCAGTTAATTTTAAAGATAATGTCCCCAAAACTGGGAGAAGCTGGTAGGATGAGCAGTGTCCTCTCTTTGTTTTGCATGTAAAATTTAGAAACCCCCGCCCCTTTTTGTGGTCTTTGTGGCTACCTGGCATCTGTAAACAATGTAATACAGTAGAGATACTGATCTCCTTGGTGCTTAATCACCTTTCAATTCTCAAAATCAAATCAAATTTGCATCTGCAAACCTACAGATCCTTCTGTTGTTTGCTGGTTTTTTTTCTGGTCAGGGAAGCCCTTCGCCTTACCCCAAGGTTAACCGGCCGTTTCGCCCCCTTGCAAGTTCGCCCCCAAATGATCAGTTCGCCCCACGCTGTTTACCAGTTTTCTCCCAAGTGACGACCAGTTCGCCTCTAATCTGTAAATGTAAAGTTGCCGCGTTGTTACGATAGTGGTAATAGTATTGTGGGGCTTTCCACAACATTCCATGTGTTTGGTCTGTTTTGTTCGTTGTGTTGTTCATGTGTTTTCTCATCTTTTTTTTTTCAGCTGGACACTTGATTGGTTGTTAGCATAGTTGATTGCATCCATGTGTATACATATGCTGAAGAGTACATTCAGAGTGAGCTAGTTTAATGTTGGAATTTTACCTGATCTCAAAATTTAACTTCATCAAGATTTTACTTGATTGGTAAATTGACAGGTGTATTAATAATCAGTTGGATAAAAAATTACTCAAAACAAATATCTTAAAAACAGCAAATAACTGATCTTCAACTGGGCTTTAACGCAGTCATTTGTCTTTGGAAGTGGTGGCGGTATTCTAGTTTAATTTTTCTCATTTTTTTGAAACCTTGTTTACATTGCACCTGTAACAGTTTTGCTATCGTAACTTAAAGTTTTACTATTGTGAAAATTGTAGGCCCTAGTTGAAAAAAAAACTATCAGTACGGCATTTGATGTCAGATAGTTTAAGGGGGCGAAGTTTTAAGTATTTGGGGGGGGGGGCAAAAGACTTTCACTTGGGACGAAACGACTGGTAACCACCCCAAGTATCATGTCTTGTGAAGTAAAAAGCAGACCTGGAGGACACAGGCTGAAAGACAGGTGGAGAATTTGGAGTACACCAAAAACAACGGAGGGATTTTTTTCAAAGAGAGTAAGAGGAAGATTGATTGACAAAATGGCCCATCAGTGAAAATCCATTTTTCAGCAAAAAGTTTACCAAAAAAGGATGAATAAGTCAGTTGGAGATAAATCCCACTACGTACGCGTCTGCCAAACAATGCAACGTAAAGTTCTCCCACTCCTTCGTAGATTGGCCCTTGAAACATTGTTCATAAGATGTTCATAACGACATTGCTGGAATTGACCCTAAACTATGATCGAATAACGAAGTTACTAAAAAGGATAGTTAGACCCTGTCAACTGGTCAAGGCCCTTTCAAAGCATTATATTTGCTTTCACACTACATGCGACTTCTTCATCGCTTGCGACTTTCTTTTTTCATTGTCCTGTTCATCACGTGATTGTATGAAGAACAATGACGATCGGTCACATGAAAAACATGGCTGCGATAAACGATAAAAGTTGATATTTTTTTTTCAACGATACTTTATCCTTTATTATGGTTACGTGTGAAGACAATCCCAGCACGCAAATGTTTGTACTGCCCTCTATTTGTGTCAGACAGATGAACTGTGACACGGATGATGAATGACTTAGAATCAGTCAGCCAATAGAACTTGATTAAAAGGACTTTTTGAGGAGAGCTAATTCTACAATTCTCTTAGTTTCATTATTAGTATCATTAGAGAGAAAAAATGTTTGCAAAATTGTAATTGTAACGAATGAAGTTATTAAAATAACTGATAACAGCCATAACATTTATTTTATAAACAAATTTGCGACATGTTCCGAAAGAACAACTTTCATCATCAGGCAGTATAAAGCAATAATGAAGACTTGAAACCAACTGTCGGTTGAGGTCAATGAATGAGTTCGCCGAATAAAGTACATTATCGGCGCACCTTTAAACAGGATTGCTTAATTCAGGTTCTGTACAGCACTCATCCTGCATGATGATGTTCGGCGGCTTCGTGCACTTTGCTAATTTTGAAGGAATTTAGTGCTTTTGTGTACATTCATAAATAGTCAGTCTGATGTTTCTACTCAATAAAATTTTTCATAGTTCTTGGGCGAACCGTCGGAATGTTGTTTTCTTACAAGATCTTACAATTATACTTCTCCCCGAAGTTGATGGCAAATACTCCAACCCACGGCCACTCCACTTGGCCTTTACGAACCCTCTATATCCGGCTGTAAAGTATAGAAATTTCAATAAATTTAAAGAAAATAAACTTATTATTGATGTAGCATTATACGAAATACAGAGAGACCTAATTAGACTTAAGAAAGTGACGTCATGTAATGGGGATTGGTAAAAATTTTGAAAACTGGAAGTTGCCAGTGAATCATGTCCAGAATGTGAAAACTCGAAGGATTTTCCCATTTGAAAGTAATAGGGAGTCCAATGACAACATGCTTACAAGTTAGTTGTTTGGGGTTTATGATTCGATTATAGAATTAGGTCAGTTCTACGGCAAAACCTATTGTCAAACCATTGTTAAATGGACAAATGAAATGTTAGACTATTTTGATTATTGCAACATTCTGAGAGCAGCATATCATTAACAACATTCAAACATCTTGTTATTATTAATGGTGCGAACAGCTTGCTACATACATGGGATGTGCCTGTAGAATATTAAGGGTGAGTACAGAATTAAATACACCTTCCACTTCCGTGTTTTCTCACATATAGACCAACACCATCGTCCGCCCACATTTTTAAGTACATGGTGGGAAAACTAAATTTGATTACATATTCCCAATTTGGTAAATGTTACATCATCATCTAATCTCTTATTACAAAAGCAACCGCGGGATTGTCATAAAAATAGAAAAAACATAAATCATATTTGAAAATTAACGGTTGCTACTATGTAAAGCCAACGCTCACATGCACGGGCGTCAACCCTGGGGGACGAGGGAGCACGTCACCCCCACATTTCGATAGGTGGGGGACATAACGTCAAATGTCCCCCCCCCCGGCACAAACAAACACACATATACATTTCGTATAAGAGAAATGCTTTGGTCCACTTTTTGAATGGTAGGGGAACATTGTAAGAAATGTCGCCCGTAGTTTTGGTAAGTGACCGATGTAATCGATAGGCGGATAAATGCTCGTAAGGGAACTCTGCGTGACGTTTATATACCAAGGTTAGACTCATCTTCACATCCCAAACGCCAACATTTTCCACACGTTTTGGGGGCAGTGTTTACTGTACAATGTTATGTTAGTGTAGGCCTACAAAAGCAGGTAATGGCATGACTGACTTACCTTGCCAGTCGAGATTAAGTTACAAGGGATAATATACCCGTTGATGGTGTACATGTTTCTTTCGAAGCAAGCTCGATATTAACGAAGAGCGTTACCCCAGTAACCCCCCCCCCCCCCCCCCCGTACTTCACAAGAAGTAACTTTTGTGACGTTTCGAATGGCAATTATAATCCAAAAAACGGGAAACGTCCTACGCACGGTCTTGGTCAACAAAAAGATTGTGGCACGTTTACTCTCAGTCAATGCACCAACAAAATTCCAAGTTACCCGAAAAGGAGAGCTGAGGTCAAAATTTTCATCGTGATCGTGTATTTGAATGAATTGTCGATAAGCATTCAGGGCCGTCGCTCAGAGCGACGATGGACGGAAAATCCCAAATACCGGTCAGAATGTCTCAGTCCGGCACATTTTATAAACATAAAAAAAAGATGTCAAATCATGACTACACCAGATTTTGAGGTTACTTGGTAATTAGAAACATTCTCAACAAATCTGAAATTTCATTTGAATTATTCATATTTCAGTCTAGGAGTGAGGACAAGTAGAAAGTCTGACATAGCAGTTGAAATTTTTCATACCTCAATCTTGGCACTTTTTATGACTTCAAACGAAGCCAAGTATTGCACTAGATTGCATCTAAGTTTACCTATAGGTGAACAATATCTCATAAGGAAGTGGGGACATCTTCTCCCTTGCAACTCCTTCCTAGGCCAACCAGCACTCTTCTTATGCTTTCGTATCTATCAAAATATTATTGTATGGCATCTTTTCCTCTTCAACGTAGCTATCATTTTCAAAAGCTAACGAGAACGACTTCTACTTCGGTATGCAATCATCGATGGTCCTAGCAAACTAATTAACAAGTGAAATCGATGGGAGTAAAAATCGTCTAAATAACGTTTCTGGAATCATAATTTCTCGGGGAAAAATTGACTGCAATAGATGCAAAATATTGCACCACATTTTGTTTGATTCGTTGAAGGTGACCTGCTAGTTGGAAATTTCTTAAAAAGAAAAAAAAAAAAAACTGTTATCGCTACATATAAAAACCCGTAAAATCACTTTTTAGAAAATTACGGTAGCAAAAAGATTCTAGATAAGACCAATCCAAATTAATACTATTTTTCCATAGAATGATGTTTTCTTTATTAATTGAGAAAATGCAGACACCACAGCCCTATTCCAAGGCTGAGTACATGAACCCCAGAACAGCGGGGAAGTGGCGTTTCCAACCATGTGGGGGTGGGGGTAGTGGGAAGCCCAAAATTTTCGCGTACGCCCAACGCCAACCGATGGTGACGCTCAGCTTAGACAGTCTTGCCCGCAGGGCGCGCAAAAGGCTTTTGCCCTCAGGCCATTCCTCATACGTGATATCGATGACGATAAGCAACATATGCCCCCCCCCCCCCCCAATCATTACAACCTGGCTACGTTTTGGTAACTTCTGTTTACATTCTATTCAAGTTAATCTTCGGCCTAACCGAAGAATTTTTTTTTGTCGAAATTTCGCTGGGCGTTTTGAACCATTCACTGTAAGACGTTTCGCTGGAAATTCCTATATCTGTAATATACTATTTGTCATAGACACGCTAACTCATTGTAGCCCTCCGCTTATAGATAGTTATTCCGCTCAGTAATTAGTAACAAACAAAAAATCTTCTTCCCTCCCTCCTCCCCCCCCCCCCCCCAAAAAAAAAAAGCAGTAGTCCCTACGCCTATGTGGTCAGTCCTGAATATTTGAAAAATGCACAAAGAAATGAAAGAGACATACGTAATTCAATAAGATTCTTGTAAGATTGCTTTCTTATGACATGAATTGAGGAAACGCGGACATGATATCCCTATTTCAAGGCTAGGTATATGCAGTTAAGGACGGCCGGGAATGCCATTTCCGTCCATCCGGTAGGTTTGAAAAGGCCAATATTTTCTTGTACGCCAACCGATGTGGTGCTCCTCTTAGATAGTCCCGACACGCATGCCCTTAGGCCAGCCTTCGTTCCCGGTAAAACCCCCTGGACACACGCCCCCGAATTGTTTTCATAGACTTTGACAACATGTGCCTTCAATCACTTGACACTGGTGGCCCCTACCTGTCAATCATAAAGTTTATCGTTTGTCTCAAAATATGCAATGTCTGACCAGTTTTGCTCTTTCAATACTATTCAAAGATACAGAAATCCTTTATTCAAATGCTCACAATTCTACAGATACCTCACAGCTTCCTAGGTTTTCTTTTGGTCACGTTAATGGGCGTTACCCCACATCCCTGGAGAAAACCTATTGGGCTTATCCAATAACCCAAAGTCATCAAAAAGTACAGTGCGTAGACCCCTGCTGGGGCAGCTTTTATAATTCAAACCTGTCAGTTGGTCAAAAATGTCCCCACCCCTTCTTGCAATTTGGATTGACGCCCCCGCTCACATGATATCATACATGCTTATGCCTTCTTGAGACGAACATATCCTAACCATATCGTATACCTGGATATCACGCTATGGTCTATCATGCAGAAAAGGTCTTCTTGACACATGATTTTAGTACATTATGTGTGTTTTGTGAGGACTAGGTGCTACATATGAAGCAGTACTGAATACTATGCAGTTGCACGTCTCATGGGTGTATCAAAAACATACTGCTCAAGTCGGGGCTCCTTGGTGGAATGGTAGTATTTGGTGAAGGAAGCACTGAATACAAATAACCCACAAACTATAATTTCATCGTTGCTGTGTTAGTGATCCTGTGTTGATTTGACTAACTGAATATTTAGCACTTCTGTTCTAACTGAATATTTAGCACTTAGTTTTGACTAACTGAAAATTTAGCACTTTAGTACTTAGTATACTTCAAATTGGTCTGTTCAAAGAAGCACACGGTTAATATGAATAAAAACAGTCAATCACTACATTATCGAATTTTACACCTTTTGTTGTTATGTTAGAAGAATTTGAAATCATAGTATGGCATAGTTACCCACCTGAAACCTATTCATTTTTTTTTTTCAAAATGTCTGAATGGCTCAATTAAAAACCTTGCGAAACTTTTGGACATTAAATTTGAATGTTTTTACTTTTTGCCTAGGCAAGCAATTAATTTAAGGAACATGGACGGTGATAGTTTTTTAAGTTTGCATGTATCCCGTCATAACTTCGGAGAACCATAATCATGCCTTACGTTTCTTCCTAGTTAGTCGTGTCTTTTCGTTTACAAGGTGCAGTGAATGCGATTTCATGGAGACATGAAGGCAAAAGATAGAGCTGAGATCGTGTCAGGATAGATTGAACTCCCCCACCAGGATGATCCTCCACGGAGGGTCTAATAAATCACTTACTCAGTTGTCGTTTCTTGATAGTTCTGCGATATTCGGAAATGAGACTTGACAATAATATTTTTCTTTCCATAGATCACAGCCATGACCTACGAAAAGTGACGCATCTGACAGGTACACACATTCAGATCAAATTATATCTAAAATATTTAAAGAAGGGTGACCAACTTGACGACGGGGACATTCCATACACACGCAAAAAATGTAGAATTTAGCAGGAAGAAAGAGCAATTAGGGAAAATAAAAAATAAAATCTTTGCAGAATCTTCCCCAGAATGTTAGCTCGTGATACTGCTTCAGTGTCTATACAGGGAGTCCACTGGTTTTGTTAGTGCATGTAGAGATATTGGTGGTGCCGTTGCAGGGTTGTGGTGGTGAATACTGATGGTGCATTCTTGTGTCCACTGAGTTGAAGGTGCTAATTACAATGGTGTTGACGGCCTTGGCATTCGTAGGCTAACTTTGAAGAAAACAACGACTCTTTGTTCTCCTCAATTATCGTATGAAATATTATTGGCAGTTATAGTTCCGTATTCTATGTTTACCTATTTCTAAGTTACTGTATTGGTCATCAAGTCAAACCACAAAATAACAACCACGAAACTGGAAATTATTCGGGGATGATCAATAGGTAATCACCGGAAACAACCAATTCAACTGGACAATACCAATTAACATCCTGTTTTATAGTGGAGACGTTTTTCACCATTCCACCAGTTTTACTTTTGGTAGGCCATATTTTGAACTTAGTACGTAGTGTGGACAATGCAGTAACTGAAACATGACTTGTGAGAAGACTTGTAAATACTGAAGAATGATTTTGTGGTGCTTTAATGTCATCTACCTGAAAATAGTTTTCTGCTTTGTGTTGCTATTCACTACGAAGTTTGCATTTATTTTTGTCCAACGGTACCGGCGAAATGACTTCAGATACATTCCATCATGTCTGTGTTAGAGTTGTCGATAATCCACTTCATGATCTGCATGATCTTTCTGATCAGCGGTGAAAGAAAATATTGTTATTATAAATTTCGCCAGTAGCGCGCAATCGAGTGCGAGGTGTGAGCCTTGCGGGTGGTGTCCTGGTGAATATCTCAGGTTCCCTGGTAGCATCCAGGAACAAGGCGTCGGAAGCTCTGAGGTTTAGCAAATCGCTGGGTGATAAATTCAATCTCAGGATAGGTATATTTTTGTTCCAAGTGCACCATTATACACGAAGATATTCTAAAATATTTAATTATTTTGGCTATTTCTCTCCTCTAAGTTGACAAGATGACAACTTAGGACCCCCTCCGGAGATCCGTTGGCAAAGTCCCGGTGGAGATCTGTGAGGTTTTAGCATATTTCTGTGTGAAAAATTAAGTTTCAGGATAGTTTACTTCAAATATGAAAACTAACGACCCATTCGTGGGGTCCAGACGCAAAGTCTGTCCGGGGTCCAGGGCGTGAAGCCCTCGGAAACTCTGAGGTTTAAAGCATTTCTCTGGGTTCAAAATTAAGTCTCATGGAACAGAAAGGTAAATACAAAATTATGAATAATCATGGAATGGACATAGTCATGTATGTGTTTGTCAGGTCACTTCAGCTGAGTGGGGGGGGGGGCAACTGGGGCACGTTATGACTGGGGAATTCCCCTCCTCCAACACTGGCTGTGTGGCCAAATCATAGACAATCGAGTATCTTGTAATGTGGAAACAGGTAGTTGTTACGGGCCTCCTGCAGAGTGAAAGTGTTTACGGTAAGCCCCTATTCTCGTACAACAAAGTTAATACCCGAGATGAGAATGCAATGCATGAACGCTGACGTAGACTATTTTTCTTGGCATGTTCGAGTTAAAACTTTCAATTGATTCGAAAACGTTTGAAGTTAACGTCTCATCACCCTGTGTACAGGTTGTATGTTCCTATACTTTCGTGCACATTATTCGTATGCAATATTTTGCAAGTACCAAGTGACCTTTGAACTGGCCGTATGAAGTGTGCTTGGCCATTTTGACTAAGTATAAAGGTTAGACTGCGGGTGGACGGACGTTCGAAGCAAAATACGGTGATTTTCAATTAGGGTACTCTATTGTGATCATCTCCAAAACAAGTGAACACGCTTATATTTTAATAGTAAATATATATCATTTTAAAGTTTAAGTGAGGCATATTCACGGCAAATTTTGTAATTTTGAAGGAAAATAGTTGTGGATCAGTATAGTAGTGTAAAGTCTGCTCCGGGTATCTGTTGCCACGCACACATAGAGCGTATGACGTATGTCATGAAAATAGGGAATCCGTGAAATATATGTTGATTTCATGTCATTTGCTTGGTGTACATATTTAAACGTTTATTCTCTTTGATTTTTCATTGCAGACTAACAATTTCATTTTCATGGGAGTCAGTAAATATTACTTACGTTCTTGCTTGTTTATTCAATATAATTATCTTAGCGAGTGGGATTCATTTGTCATCTACGGGCCTATGCATGGTAAAGTCCAAGGGTGAAGTTCCCCAGACTGAGCGCCGAGGATTTAGCATATTTCTGAAGTCTTAATGACACTAGAGTGCATCAGTCCAATGCAAAACTTCAAAGTGACTTTCACTTATTAGACTTTTCCTCTAAGTTGACAACTTGAAAACTTAGAAAGAGATACTACTTAAATTTAATAATTGGCAAGTCCAAGTCTGTCGGTACTTAAACAGGAATGTGCAGTGAATGCAGTATATACATTGTAACAGGGATATGTATATCTGTCTGACTACTATACTTCAAGTGAAAGGGGGCAAAGGTTCTGACTGGGGCATTCCCCACACCTTCCTATCACCCAGGTACACCCAATGAGCGAAAACGTCTTGACGACTGCTATAAATTCGAGTAACCATAAGGAGAAAAGGAAAACCTAAGTAAACACAGAAACGTACGAAACATTGGTAGGAGGTGTAAAATCCGCATGTATAGTATACTTTACTAAAAATCACCCGGCGCGACTTTAAATTGGCGTCAGCACAGTGTCAATGACATCTGTTAGTTACAGTTGCTGATTGAAGTAATTCTCTCAGGGTAAGCTTCAAACATTGCCACAGGTTATTTGTCAATTGTGTTCGTTAGGTTAATATGCTACCTATACATGCGGGAGCAGTTCAAGTACTTTTTCTCAGCAGATCTTTCCAGAACTATCATCACTTTGGATTCTAATATATTTGATGCCGATAATGGATTACATTAAAGCAACTGTTCTTGTTTTAATTTGAAATAGTCTGATCCTGTGCCACCACACTAAGTTATATTATTTAATTATATGTTTTCCCTGCGTTGCATGTATCACACTACATTTGATTCAACTACAATTTAGGCCATTAAATCCCCACCAAAGCATGATCCTTTACATCTTCATGTCAAAACCAGTACCAAAGCATGAGAGCAAACCCCCCCCCCCCCCAAAGCATGAACCTTTAAATTTTCGTGCTGTTCAAACATGAATTTATGTAATAAGTGGAAAATGTACCTGTACGTAATGAAAGCTGCAGGCAGCCTCAAGTCGAGAAAATAAACTAATCCCACAAGCATGCAGTCGACCAACGAGGATATAACTTTAAAGAGAAGAAACGTAACGTAATGGTTGTGTCAAGAAACTCTCGTCACACCTGTACATGTAATATCCACATTATCAAACACCAGTTCCACTCAGATCAGTGTTTCTGTTGGAGTTTTTGGAATACAAATTATTGAGCAAATAGTTACTTTAAATGTGATAGTTCTTATATTATGATTTTCAAAGGAAACATGTTGATATTAAAAACTTCCTCTATTTCATGAATAGAATCTCTTGTGTAGCGTTTTATTTCTCTGACCATGATCATATAGCTTCATACTCTGACCCATGTTTACTTTATTCTAATATGATGTCAATTGAAGAGTGATCTACCCCGTGGCAATACTTGATTTAGCCTTTAATGGAATACCGAGGCAACTTGATGATATAAACCATCAGTGATTCAGAACTGATGAAGAAAAAAAAAGAAAAAGAAGAACGTAATTGTAGATCGCCATCTGAAATTCTGCTTCTTCGATTACAAATTTCTTCCATATTTGTTTTTAAACCCCTTAGGTGGGATAATGAAGAATGATATTTGGTATTTATTGATGCATCGAAATTATAACATTTAGTGATTTGTCATAGCCTTAAGTCAACTTGACAATCTTAACCCTCCACAATATCCTTCTCTGACGACTAAAATAATATTCTTGCCACTAGGAGGATGAAGTTCCGAAGAACTCGGACGTATATGGGTCATGCACCAACTAATTGCATTCGTAATACTATCGTCCGAGAACTATGGCTTCGAACTCATTTGCCCACAAATTGCACGATGCTAAAATTCATGTATACAAACGTAATCAATTACACTCAGTAACACTCAATTCTTTTTTAAGACATAAATATTCAATTTTTTTAGCCAATCATTAAACGTAAAGTAAGACTTATGAATGAACATACCCTATATCTTAGATGAGACAAATTTGTTATCGTTTGAATGTGTTACAGTATGTAGTTAGGAAAACTGTAAATACCAACACCGTCCTGTTTCGAAGGTTACCCCCCCCCCCTTCTCGTGTAGTCCTTAGTGTTACAGCCATCTAGCCCCATGTGATGGACCATCCTTGCGAACCTTCCGTGTGACCTTCATTAAATTCCTTTCATTGGGACAGTCGTGTGTAATTACCACTGTTTGGCCCCCTACTGGCGGTGTGTCTTACCCATGTACGGTCCATGAGACCACCTAAATGACAAAGTATATATAAAACTTACTGCAGGGTAAGATTGACCATTGAGGTACCACAACGAAATATTGCAATTTACACTAGTGACATTATTGGTCAAAAACTTGCGACATTTATCGGTTAGTAGAGGTTGCTACATTATTGGTCAAAATGTTAATGTGATATGAACGGTATCCTCAGTCAATTCTCAAAACTCAAATTTGAAACAACTTGGGCATCTAAAAAGGCCGTCAACACATGAGCGGCTAAGGTTTTGAGATACAGTATGTAATACGCCCAGTCATACACTGTTTTGTCTTGCCATATACTAGAAGCTAAATGGGTTACCTACACTACACATCATATGGCGTCATTTACTACCTCCAAATGCAGATGTGTTAGACATTTATTTTTATTTGATTTCTTGGTAAAAACACAAGAATGAAGAAACCACCAAACAGATTTTAGTAAGTGGCACTTTCAAAATAAATCGAAGTTTGCGGGTTACTTTGCATCTTCCATACCTACCATTTAAGGTTCATCACTAGATTGATAGTGATGTCATACTGACAGGACTGAATTATGACGTATTTAAGAGGAAGTACTTGGTGCCATCTGGTTTCCTTCGTACCAAAATGAGGAAAGAACCATGAAGTCACAGATTTAATGTGGATGTGTAACAGTAATTTCCTCATGTTTCATTTAATATCATTACCACAATAAGGAGCCATTTCTGCCGTGGACACACTCATACAAAAACAGCTGGATTTACAGAGCAAGAGAGAACAAAGCAGTGGTCCTAGAGATTCTTTTTCTTTGTTTTTTTGTTTTTGTTTTGAGGATATTCAATGTATTAATTATATCGATGAAGATGTATCGTCCTGCATAACATGCTTTTGAAATGTGTCTTGAATGATACGAAAATAACCTTTTTTAGAAGGAGGTTAATCAGACAGCAAACAGATTTACTTCTTGTTAGGTTTACTGTTATAGTCGTGACTTGGGTTCATGGATGCATGCCGTTTATGCTCAGTACGATACCGTTGTATATTATAATACATATGGAATGCATGTGGCCCATGTCGTATAATGCCGCTGTTTATTATAATACATACCGTGTATGGAATGCATGTGGCCCATGTCCTGTGTGATGTCTTTGTTTATTATAATACATACCGTGTATGGAATGCATGTGGCCCATGTCCTGTGTGATGTCTTTGTTTATTATAATACATACCGTGTATGGAATGCATGTGGCCCATGTCCTGTGTGATGTCTTTGTTTATTATAATACATACCGTGTATGGAATGCATGTGGCCCATGTCCTGTGTGATGTCTTTGTTTATTATAATAAATTCCAGCCTGCCTTCATTTCACCTCAGTGATCATTACCTTTTCATTACTTGCATATCTTGAGTCACCGTAGTCAAGTTGTGGGGAATAACAGTCAAATTAGTACTCTCAATAGTTTGTAACCACCCTCAAAGGTAACTCTGGTCCTGTAAGCAACGATACAGTACATATTTGGTTCGACCGAAGCCATTTTTCTGGTGTAACTGATTTTTTTTCTTTTTGTGGACCGTACCAACTCACGGTGGTGAAATAATGGCAGGCTGGGATTTAAACTGCTTGGGAATATATTTTGAAGCGATGTTTTGTTTCTCTGTCGGATGGCCCAAATATTTTTGAGTACCACTGTATCTGCAGCCACTAAAACTATATGAAACCAAACATTGCCTTAATCTGCACAAACGGTTGAGCCAACCATGACTGCACTGAATCAAAGCCATGCAACCCTATGGCTGCACCTATTTAAGAAAGCTAATATGGCTATGTGCCACAGACAATCCACTTTGGTGCATCACACATATCACATAACACAAAAAAAAAAAAAAAAAACTCACTCAAACATTAAGTTGCTGTAATGTGAGTCAGAAATCACTCAGTCCCACTCCGAAGTTTAAGAATATATTAAATATAGTTTAAAAATGAAAAATATTATATGACCAGTTCTTGAAATGCTAGTGTAACCTGTGACTAATACTTGGAAATCTAGTGTAATTTATGATCAATACTTGGGATTCTAGTGTAATCTATGACCAGTGCTTGGAATTCAAGTGTAACTAATACTAAAACTAATAATAGTGTAATTAATACTTGGAAGTGTTACTTGTGACCAGTACTTGGAATTCTAATGTAATCTGTCACTAACACGTGGAATTCTAGTGTAATCTGTGACCAGTAGCCTACTTAGAATTCTTGTGAAATCTGTGTCAAATACCTGAACGTGTTATCTGTGACCAATACTTGAAATTCTTACATACTCAAGGTAACCACTGGCAATGTTTACCAGAATGCTAGAATGTTCTGACATTGTCGCAGGAAGGAGAAACGTCCATGTATGGGTATCAATGACCTTTGGTCATTTATTTCACTACATGAACTGTCCTTTTCTTTGCACGGCGCGTACGTAGAAGCCACCACCATTCCCCATTTAACTGCACGCATTGTCAACCGATGAGGATCCGTTGACAAATGCCCCAACAGATCCGGAAGAGAACAGTAGTTGTTATCGATACTGTACAACTTCCTCTCTTCCCCTGTCCTTCCCCTGTCTGTTGTAATTGCTTTGATATAATCAGTGCTGCCGCATCCACTCGATTTTTTCATCTCCACGTTACAAAAATATCCCCAATCTTGAATCTCAAACTTTCCCTTTTCCTGTTTCCTTTGTCTGTTCTTTCCTATTTCCGTGTGTTCGTTCAGAAGAAGACTACATTCTATGGTTTTCATCGAAAAAAAACATTTTCAGAAACATTTTTCAGTCTGTGTTGTATTGCACGGCTGTTACGTTCTGTTACATGGTGACCGTATGCTTCATATCAGTGCCACAACTTTTCTTACTCTTCATTGCCACCTGACATCAGTGGAAAAAAAAAACCGCAGAGCGTAAACTGTTTTTCGCATCCTCTATGGATTGCTCGTTTCCTTCCCAGTTGAAACTTGTTATTGTTTCTTTAGCAAGTTCTTTCCATTTTTTTCTCTGGCATTTGTTTCTTTCTCAAATAGTTGTCACTTGCTCGCGACATTCATTGAAAGCACTTGTCGCAACTACTCATTGTCACCAAACCACAAAACAGCAGACGGTTAAAAAAAGTCTAACGAGAGGTATTTGCTTCGATTAAACATTTTGTCCATGTTTTCAAAACATGTTGAAGGTGGTGCCGAGACACCTGGGCACCGTCAACATCTGAGGGAAACAGAGAGAAGAGAGTCTGTCGGAGAAACGATTGCAATCTCTCGGACAATCGTCATTCCACCGTTTTTGAAAAAAAAAAGAATTTATTTGATCATGCTGTCTTTTTCGTGAAAACAGTTTCGTCTTATGTTGTGCAAATTGTGTCCCGACTTCAGGTAGGCATCCTTGCCTCGTGTCGAATTGCAGTGTGACAAAGACATGCGTTTATTTGATTTTGGCAGAGAGCTACACGTTTTGCGTATTTACAAGCGCGCTGACTGGCCTTTCAATCTCTGATACGGAAAGGAGTCCATATACATGTGGAGACAGATTATCGAGCTTTTGTGTTTCTAGGCAACGGTCTTTTAGGAATTTGGGTGAACCTTTAAGCCCCATTGTACATAAACATCTCAGAGGTTGGAACCAAGCAGTGAAAAGGTTTTGATTTATTTTGCCAAACAATTTACAAGCAAGAACGAGACTCATGTAGAGTTACAGGGTGCTGCGACGACAGGATAAACCAAACCTTCTGATATGTAACGTTATCTGTACTATTCAAAGAGGACTAAGCCGTCTGACGTCTTCTGAAGTGGTTTTGTGGCGAATCTTTGTTCTTGGAATCAAACAGCTTTTCCTTATATAATGATTCCTTACTTTCTGTGTTACATTGATAACTCCGACTGGATTGTAGCTTCGGCATAGCTAGCAGTATACGGACGAGAGATATATCGAACTGACTTGCAACAGTCATTTTGATCAACCACATTGAATAGTTGAGAAAACACTGCATGTCTGCTATTATTACGGTGCTGGGTGACATCCGCATTATATATACTAGGTCAAGTTAAGTTCTCTACAAAGAGGACAATAGCTTTCTGAAGGGATAACTAGTGTCATTTCAAAGGTGGACCATGAGAGGAAATATTTTAATTAAAATGGGTTGGTTTCATGGTGTTCTGGTGAATAACGTTTTAATATTCGTGTTGTTGTTGTTGTGTCTATCCGTCCATGGTTTCAGTTTGTTTCCTACATCTTCGCTTCATCATCATCAAGCAGAGGAGGATGAAATCGAGGACACAGGACCGGTAGGTAGGCAAATTTAGTTTTAGTTCGTAATTGGTTGTCGGCGGCAAAACGACTCCAATACGATGATAACCGGCAATTTTCGAATTGGACGAATGAAAACATAGTGTCCGACAAAAAATATTAATGTCAGTTGCTGGAATAGTAAGGCTTGGATTGTTCAACATACTGCTGTGGTTACATTTGTAGATATGCACCAACATTCAGGCAAGCTCTGTGGCATTTAGGAGTCCGGCCGGAATATGGTGCGGTGGCGACACCGAGGCCAACGGGGCGGGGCTTGTGGGATCCCCTAATCTAAAATTGTGTTGCCGCTAATCCTATATTGGTAGCAAGCTCCCACACAGTTAGCACTACGAGGAACAGGCTCCGTGGCTCTAATTTAGAATCAGTGACCACCAATCAAGATTATCGATGATGGTTAGGATTACGTATTTTATGAGAATAAACCAAGTTAAAGGTATAAAAAGCTATTTAGGCCTAGCTTTAACCTAAATAACCACCAATCATAGTTAAAATTGAGAGCTAGGGTTAGGTTTAGGGTGAAATTAGGCAAAAACAAGGATTTTAGCTAGAATACGTCACTTCCGGTCACCGATTCTAAATTGGTACCCCAAACTGGTTTTAAACATTGAAAACGCCGGCACCAGCTACCCAGCTTATTGTGGCTCTCAGTACCCTCATAATTGCACTACTGTATACTAGTGGCACGTACTAAATTGCTAAGGGCCATATGCAGCACTGTAGACAAGTTCTGTCCTCCCATGGGGACCAAGTGTTGCACGATGGCAAGAATGTATCGTACGTTTGCATCCATTCCCAAGAAAGTACATTGTTGACGCTTTCCGGTAATTACAGCTTTGCTAACTGCTAAGTAAATCCAGCATTTGCGTTTCCAAGGAAGTCAAACTTTCAGGTATGGCCCGGTCTCGGTCGGTATACAGTATGCTTACTTTCATCTGAAAACTCGTGGCCATACATTTTGTAAATGTTACTTGAGAACCAACCTACGCTACCAACCGATGGCATTGTTCTCATTCTCGTCATATTATTTAGCTTTCGATGAGTACGTGTGAGCTTACACAGCACAACTCTGTTTATCGGTTTTCAGTATGACATGCGCACACAATGACCTTACGAGCTGCGGTGGTTCCCTACATACTGTGTTGGTTTTCCCTGCTTTTATACACAGCTTACGTTAAGTTCACTCCTAGACACAGCGGGACACACGAAGGTCGTGGCTTTTTTTTTTTTTTTTCATTCTAATCATATCACGCCCTGTAAATAAAGGTGACACCACCAGATACCCAACTACAGGTACTTTCATTTCAATTGCTGTCGCTAAAAAGAACTGCGCCCTCCCCCCCCTCCTCCCCACCTCCATCACCACGGACCGTACACAGACACAGGTGTAGATTGGCGGCTAAAGGCATTACAGTCACTATACTGTTCCCACCAAATTGTTATAGGGATATTACATGCTATATCCTTTCTCTTGTGAGTGGAAATATTATATTAGTTTTATCTCATCTTGCCTCCGTTTGAGGCATGAACTGTCAATTAATAAAAATGACATACCCTGTACTGACTGGATCAAGAGGATTGTTGACCGGTGGATTTCATATTACGGATAATTATGATAAACTTTTCAAGCTAACATAATACCTTCAAACTATCAAGCTCAATATATGTGTGCTGAAATTTTCTTCAATACCAACATGACAGTTACTCGAGAGTGAGGGACTGATAAACACAAGACCAGCTTAACCTCAGTAATTCAATGTAAAGAATTACATTCAGATAATTGGAGTACGTGCTTTAATTGTTAATGAGAAAACACCGATTTGAGGGACTATTAACCGGAGGGCTGTCCGTCTCCTGAGTGTGTGTTCCAGTTCTTCGATCTTTTTGGAACAGTTTTGTTGGTTTATTTCATCAGACCCCTGCCACTTCCCCCTCTTCTGTCTTTCTTATGTCACCCTCTCCTGGACAAGTCATCTCGAGTCAGTACCTATCACTGATCAAGTCAGTTTCCAGTAAAAAAAAAAAAAAACCTAAGTTAGTGGCCTATTGGCAAATGTTAGAGCAGAGGTTAGGGCCAGCATAATTTCAAATTTATGTGGGCTTATGTGATCCAGTGTACATGTTACTTACAATGTCTGTATTTAAGTTTAAACCTTCTTTGCACAGTAAAACCCAGACTGGTTTTGAGATGGGTTAAGAAAGCAAGTAAAATGATGAAATTGTCACAGAGGGAATTCAGCCTTCTTGGTTTCTTCGCCAAGTTAATCAACTTGTTGTATGCGTAAACTGGGACATTTGAATGTGAATTATCTGAATGTGAATATTCAGCAACACCAACAGAGCCCCAACTTTAGGAGCAATATGATTTATGAGAGGGGGGGGTCGGGAGTCCGACGTTGAAGGATCTTTTGCCAATCAGTCAGTGTCCTGTGGCTTCATGTTGTAAAAAGAAAGGTAAATAATAGAGGCTGATTCTGTCACTGACTACTGAACATGGGCGAATCTAGGCTTTCATTTAAAGGTGGGAGGGGTCTTACAAGGGCATATTTTAGCACTAAGCGATCGTTACCATCGGTTGTTGTGAAGGGTACCAAGAATCCTTTTCGCTTTACAAGTCCTCAAGATGGCTGGAACCGTCCCTTTCCGAGCTGCATGTAAGCTGCATGTAGCCTTAACAAAGAGATGCCACTGTCCTCAGTTTCTAAATTAATAAAAAAAAATCAATCTATGAAAAATGGTAATAGGTTGAGATGCTCGTAAGTATAATTATGCGTCCTCTTTAATTTGTTCTTTATAACCCCCAGCCCTCATTTTTCCTCCGCGACTGCTTTTAGGAGTGGGGTATTCGTGGGGAGACTAAAGTGGCCTAATCACTTACATACTAGCTAGAGTGGTGGGAAGACTCTCTAAGTTGAACGCCACGATCAGTTGGGGCGCAGGGTACAAAAAAAAAAAAAACTTTGGCTTTACAACCCCCGGGATGGCTGGAGACGGTACTCTCCGAGCGTTTTAAGCTGTTCGTATCTGTACTGTAGCAACTGTCCTAATGGGAACCCTAGTAGCGCCATGAAAAGTGCGCCACCTTTTAACTAATATTTGGATGGAGGTGTCAGTCCCACTGAAAGTTGGATAAAGAAATCATGTTTTTCTCTTTTCTGTTGTTTTATTTTTGTTTGAAACTTATTATCAAACACTTAAAAAATATGATACTTTTAATCAAAATGGTTTGTACTACAGTATATATTTTTTTATTTTGTTATCTCAGTTTTGCACTACGAAATCGATAACTTTGTCCTGGGAAAACTGATCACTGACGCTGTAATTTGTTAATACAATGGTTCGTTTCACTAAATACTACAATTCATGATACCCTACAGTATCTGCCTATCAACGAGCGACCACTTGAGTACAGTATATATTTTTGATGTACTTGTGAGACCTGTTACTGTTTCATATATGTGGTGACCCTGGCGATGATGATTTTATTTACATCACCCTTTCATATACGTTTCAAAGCAGATCGCAAAATCAAAAGAACAGGCAACTAAAATTTAGAATGACATTGTTGCAGAAATCATATAAAAATTAAGTCCAATCAATGAAACTAAAAAAAAAAATACGTGGGAAAAATCCCACGTTTTTCTATAGGATTTAGCAAAATTCCCCATAGGATTCCTGCGTATATTTAGCTACGGTCATTTTTGATTCCTTGCCGAAGGCAGAGGAATCTGTGCGATGGTGATGTCGTGTGTGTGTGTGTATGTATGTATGTGCGTGTGTGACGCCTGCTTGTAAACACGATATCTCAAGAAGCGTAACTCTGAGTGATCTCATACTTGGCATGTAGATTGCCCTTATTGAGTAGATGATCCCTATTGTTTTTGGTGGAGGTCAAAGGTCATTTGGGGTCACCAGAGGTCAGAAGGTAAATACCTTGAAAATTGCTTGTAAATACGATATCTCCAGAACAATAAATGTGAGAGATCTCATAGTTAGCGTGTGGTTTGCCCATATCGAGTAGATGATCCCTATTTTTTTTGGCAGAGGTGAAAGGTCATTTGGGGTATGGGAGGTCAAAATGTGCAAAACTTGAATCTACAATATTTAAAGAACTTCTAGTGAATTTTATACTTGTAGTGTAAAATCCTGTTGTTGATTTGAGAACTTCTTTTAGGACATACCAACATAGTCTCTTTGATAACCATAAAGAAAAGATGAAGACAACATTAAATTTGGCATCAAAGATTATTATTTGGCAAACCTGCCACTGTCCTCATAAGGACATGTGAGCATTCATGAATTGTAAATTGGAATTGATTAAATATACCACGGGTTATTAGCTTTATAAAAAGAACTAAATTACTGATCATTTGGATCAAATACCCTTGAGCGTGCATGAACTGTGATTGCTTAATTGAATGAATCAAATTGTAACTGACCCACCTCTGTTCAAATTGGTCTCTGTTATCTGACATAATTTATCACAGTTGACTGCCAGTAGAAACCACAATGTCCAGAATAAATCATACAGTCTGTTGAGCCAGGTGCTTAATGGACTTAACCATTTACTTTATAAACAGTGTCTCTGTTTAGCCCTTAAAGGGAAATAGGGCGTTTGTTTAACAGAAAACAACCATATTTTTAAAACCATTATTTGTGGACATAGAATGATAGATTATTCAAAATAATGAATTACAGTAGCCTTATTTTCAAGGAATAAGATTCTCACAGATCAGAAATTTAGTTATTTGTTGCTCAACAATAATTTGTTCACCCAAACTTTTTAAAATTCAAATGATGCATCCGTTACTTATCACATGCATAATGTTTTGAGGAGATGAAGCTTTGACAGATATTTATTGATGAGACTGAATGGTTTAACAATGGTTGAAGCGAATTTCTTTGTACACCATGTTGGTGTATTCTAAACGCCCTATTTCACTTTACAGTAGTTCAGGTAAGCTTTGAACAAATGACTACTGTGTATCAAACCAGGGAAACTTGTACTGTGTGTTGTGTCTTTAAGTAGACTAAAGGCAAAATTGCAAGTCATGCTAGATTCTGGTTTAATAGGGTTATCCGTTTTTGCTAATTTTCAAGGACCTCATAGCCATTGTGAAGGGCATCACACCAAAAAATCAAATACGGAAGAGCTGCCACCAATAGCTGTAACTCGACAAAATAAAGTGCTATAATTTTGATTAAATAAACATGTTTACCTTTTTATCAAGTTATTAGACACGACAAAATATAATTTGTTCCCCTGCAGCATCTTATCCGTTTGGGAGTTTTCTCATGTTTGTGTAGGTCAAAGGTTATTTGGGATGACAAAAGGTCAAAACCTTGTATACATGATATTTTAAGGGTGATAAATGTGAGGGATGTTATACTCAAATTGTGAATTGTTGATATTTAGCATGTTGATGGCCATATAGGGTAGGTGATCCCTATTGTTGTAAGTGGAGGTGAAAGGTCATTTTGAGTCACGAGAATTCAAAAGGTTTTGACCTTACTAAGATGCTATCTCAAGTAGGATAACTGTGTGGGATCTCATGCTTGTCATGTGGGCGATTCATGTTTGTTGCAATATATATCATGAGGCAAGGAATCACTAAGCCTTTTGGCTTTCTAGTTTCTCAAAGTAAGAATACCAGTGTAATTTTCTTTAATTGAAATAAACTACAAGTAACGTATTAAAAATTAATTGGTAGAAGTTCATGAGAGCCTGACATTCCCTTATCCCGCATGAAAAAGAATTTGATAGTCTTTCATGAGATCAAAGTAACACGTAGTTCCTTTCCCAGTATATACTTAAACTAACATATAATGAACTAGCATTATACCACACATTAGCCATTGATATATAGGGACCTATAGCATTTTGAGATAGAAGAGGCCGGCAATGTCTACCCTAAATTTTACAGAAACAGAGCCACTTAATGGATACAAACATAGTTTTCCCATTGAAGGTTATACTTTTTTTTCGAGGAAGCCAATGGAAGAATACTAACACTGTTATAACTGTTTATGTGTGCTTTTTGCAAAGCTGAAATAAACCACTGAACATGACATTTGTTTAACATCATAAAAGCCTAAGTTAAGCTTGCACCTAAAACTTAATTATGTTAATTGTTCATGTTATTACGTACGTCATCTTATTTTAATACAGAAATCGCGGAACCTTATCAACTTATTCCTAACTTGAACTTATGAAATTTTCATATCTACCTACTATAGTCCTTCATAGACTATACAATTTGTTCAGTCACCATTTGCTAATAAAAAAAGTTATTTTTCGTTACCAAACTATGCTTTGAGGCAAAAAGACACCCATCATGTGGAAGGGGGAGGGTGGGGGGGGGGGGCGGCAAAGTAACAAGGAACAGAACCCGTCCAATTGCGTCATCACGGGTCTTTCAGTCAAAAATTATTTTTCCAAATTTCTTCAACTACGACTTGAAGTTGCAACACACAGAAAAGATGACTAAGGACTGATGATATTAATTGTAGTCAATCACTAAAAGGAACGAAAAATAAAATAAAAATATTCCCCAAATATGGGAAATATCTGGGAAGGGGCGAGTAAATTGAAAAAAAGTCAGGAGAAATTACAAGCATGTACAAAACTCGTTGGGACACCCTTCTGCTGGCTTCGGGATTACCGCTCACAGTATTGTATACATAAATCCCTCTCGTATACAACACAACATTGGGAGGCTGGGGTACGGGGTACAATCGGGTTAGGGGCTGGGGTACGGGGTACAATGGGGTTAGGGGCTGGGGTACGGGGTACAATGGGGTTAGGGGCAGGGGTACGGGGTACAATGTTATCCTCTGAACTGAGATTCAAAGTATATCGTAAAGTGTCCCAGCAGTTTTGTCCAAAGTTTTAGTTCAAATTCCAGTATGCTACTTCGAAAGCCAATTAATGCCATAGTCAATGCATATTTCTGTTTTCTTATCTTTTTTCAAGAAAGATATTTTAGAAATTCTGTTGTCTTTTACGAATTTTTTGAACTGTTTTTTAGAACTATAATTTGAAGATTCTGTTTAGATTACTGTTTTATTCGAGAAATATACCTTTGAGCATCTGTTTTCTTAATATATTGTTAATATATTATTTTGCTTACATTGAAAAATGAAATATTTCAAATTATAAATCAAGATGTAGGGATGCTTAAGTAACTGACTGAAACCAAAGAAGACATCTTCCTTCGGAAAAACAAAACATCTACCAAGAAACATCCTCTCAGCATCCAACAAAAAAGAGGACACGATACAGCAGTTCCAAAATAAATGCTCAAAAGTCTCATCATGAATCTTACAAAAAGAACACAAAATCCCCAAAATCCTATGTAAAAAACGAAATTGAAAGTACTGTAACTTAACATCCCTCACCGTAAACCAGACATTAGAAAAAAAATATTTGATCATTTACCCTTATCAAAATTATAATTCCATATCTGTGGAACTGTTGGAGGGCTAAAGGTTTCTTTGACTATAGAACCATATGCCCATTGTGAGACACTTTTCTGACTGAGCAAGCAATTAAGTAAATCCCCGTTATGATTAAAAGAATAGAAGGAAAATCGTCTAAATTATAAACTTCCACAACCTCATTATAGTTCATTGGCTTATTATCATTATTACAAAATTATATACATGGTCATTCCCTTAGAGTGAATAAACTGATAAAACACGATGTTATTACCAACTTTTATATTTGAGTTATTCCAAATTATCTCGTTTTCAAACTTGCTTGATGGTTCTTTAAAATTCAACCTTGACCAAGCTTTACAAAAATCCTTTACAAACAAATTATTGATATTGGAAACATCGTGTTTACTGCAATTACGTTGTAATTACGTTGTAAGAAAAAATCTTTTCCAAAATCACTCAATTAATAATCCAGAAAAATTTTCCACGCACCATTATTATCGCTTAAATATCTTTTAATCCAAGTAAAATTAAGACTGTGAAGAAAGCTCTCTAGATGAATTACCTTAAGACCACCCAAATGAATAGGATTAATCATTGTGTAGCGTTTAACCTTGTCAGCAGTGGCGTAACCAGCGGGGGGAGGGGAAATATATCTTTCCCCCCTTGCCCCCCTAAATGAAATTCTAAGGTTAAAAAAATCGGCAAAATTAGTATAAGACAAAACTTCTCAAACACGACGCGATTAAATTACAACTATTTGCACGAAAGAAAACAATACAAAAATACGATATTTAAAATCCAAACAATAGATGCATGTGAAAACAATGAGCCCAGTCCCCACACTCTAGTAGTTTCAATAGCAAGAAAGACAAGTAATGATTCTGATTTGGTAAAAAGTAAACGTATATCAATGAAAAATGAGCCATGAAATCGAGAAATTATCACTTGTGCATGGGAAAATCCAGAAGTGACTAAAAAAAGAGAATACTGGGCCAATATTCACAGGGGTGAAGAGAGTGGGAATTGCCGTTTCCGGCGATCTAAGAAGCATTATTATCCAAAAATTTTCTTGGTACGCTACGCGCCAACCGATGATGGCGCTCCGCTTAGATAATGTCGATAACAGCTTGCTCCCCACCACTAAAATCTTTGCCCCCCCCCCTCAGCCCCCCAAAATGAAAAAGTCTGGTTACGCCACCGCTTGTCAGGCTTATCATTCAAAATAAAGTTGAACAGAATTGAATTCAGAATCAAAAATAAAACTACTAGGGGGATTTGGGAGGATCTGGAACAGAAAAATAGTTTGCGAAATTGCGAACGTTTTGAATAAAATGTTTCTACCAACTGGAGTAACATCTCTATGATTCCATAAAGTTCTATGACCGTTTAAATCGAGACAGCTTTGGGGGAAAGTTCAATTGGAGGAGATCATCTCAGTTACAAGTAAATGTGATTGCCAAGAGGATAACTGGGCCTTTTGACCAGGTTATAGGGAGGTCATTGACAAAACACGGTTTCGAGTGAGTAAAAGGACCAAGGGGGAAGTAAATAGTTTTATTAAAATTAATTTGTAGTCCCAGAAACATTCTCAAAATCATTCAGAACACGAAGATCCTCTCGGATAGAATCTGATGGGGTGTTGTCTAAATACATGGTAGTGTCGTCCGCATACTGCATTATCTTAATTTCTTTATTGAAAACTTGCTGACCTTTAATAATTATACTGGAATTAATTTTTTGAGCCAAGAATTCAAATGCAATAATAAATAAATACGGGCTGAGGGGACACCCTTGTTTAACACCTCTCATTAACTTAATATAGTTAGAAGAATATCCGTTATTAATTACACACGCTGAACGCTAGTCTGCAAAGTGTGAATCCGATTAATGAAGTTTTCACCCAAATTCAAATGTTTTAAACAATGATGTAACAATTTCCACTCGAGGGTGGCAAACGTCTTTTCGAAACCAACGAACGTGATGAAACCAGAAGTGACCAAATCCTCACAGTAATTAATCAAATCTAGAATAAATCTTATATTTTCGCCAATAAACCTGTTTTCCAAAAAAAAGAGAAATATATTTTGATGCTTCAACATTTGTTCTTCGAACCCCCCCCCCAAAAAAAAAAAAACCAGAAACTCCGACATTTATCTATAAAAACACATGCTCCAACGTTTATTTCTCGAAAAATAAAGCAGAAACGCAAATATTTATTTCTCCAAAAACAGAAACACATATATTGACTATGACACTTGGGCTATCGTACGATACGTGGGAAATATATATTGCACCATATCGCATCTCAGCTCATTTCAAGCTTTAAAAAAAGGAAAGAAAAAGTAAAGCCCTCCCCGGGACCAAAGGTGTGTACGTTAAAAGACGGTATATACCGACAACCACTTGGGAGGTTACCCTCAAACTCGATGATTTAGACAAAAACATTTTCGTACAAATTAGCCTTGCACCTTTTATACTTATGCGGTAAGTTGGTCTCCTTGACGTATTAAAATATAACAAAGGTATCTACAATTTGATAGTAAATTAACTAAGTCTTCACAAGAAAACTAATAATTTGTAGCAACAAAGTCCGATAAAGCCATATCAACTGTTAAGTTCCACGTAGGTGTTACGCAACATGTAGCATTTTGTAAGGTACACACCGTGGTATTACAAATAACGTCGGAGCTTACCAGCTCATGAGTAACACGTCCGTTGTGCGGCCGACTACATAAACTTCCGCTAACTATCACTCAGATATTCATGCACTCTTCTAAGTCATATAGAAGTCATATAGAAATCATATAATATATATGGTAATTTATGCCAAGAATAGGCCTGCCGGGGTTTCGTCAAATACTCACCCATGGACGATTGAATTGGTCAGGACATTATACGAAGACATCGGTCCATTGTTTAAAGGTGCATAATTCTGTAAGTTGGGACTGGCATGGGGATAACATCCGTTGTATATAGTTGCATTAAAATGATCAATTGAAAAAGTGTAAAATGAAGAACACTACCATGCCTTGCATGAAATTGTGTTGTTGCATCAAAGAACCCGAAGGCAACCCGAAGGCATTCTTTTCTTATGTTAGGTCTAAGCAGAAGGTTAAGGAAAGTGTTGTTTCTCTTAGGGATCCTAATGCAGACAATGTAGTTACTGAAAGTGAAGATCTTGCAAAACTGCTTAACAATTACTTTGTGTCAGTTTTTACACAAGAAGATTTGTCAAATCTGCCTAGTGCCATTGGAAAAAGTGTTTTCCCAAATTTGGACTCTGTCTTATTTTCTTGTGAGATAGTGCTAAAAGAGTTGCTTTCTCTCAATATTCATAAAGCCCCTGGCCCGGATGCAATCTTTCCAATTTTGTTGAGGTCATTTGCTCATCATTTCTGTGTTCCACTCACTTGTCTTTAATAAATTTATGGTTGAAGGTTATGTCCCTAAGGACTGGAGGTGTGCTAACATCACCCCAATTTTTAAGAAGGGAGATAAGTCAAAGCCCTGTAATTACAAGCCTGTCAGTCTCACTAGTGTTGTTTGTAAGGTCATGGAATTTATTGTTAAAAAGTCTATGGTTAGTTTCTTCAGTAGTTATTCTTTAATCAGAATGTCTCAACATGGCTTTTGTCAGAAAAGGTCGTGAGTCGTATAGTATGCACCGCAGACTCTCCTTTTGATCTGGGTAAATGAGGTGGGTAAATGAGATGGGTAAATGAGATGGGTAAATGAGGTGAGTAAATGAGGTGGGTAAATGAGGTGGGTAAATGAGGTGGGTAAATGAGGTGGGTAAATGAGGTGAGTAAATGAGGTGGGTAAATGAGGTGGGTAAATGAGGTGGGTAAATGAGGTGCGTAGATGAGGTGGTGAAATGAGGTGGTGAAATGAAAAGAAAGGAATGCCCCCCTCTTGCAGTCTGAAGGACCTTGTTGTCTCGGATATTGTAAACATGTTTTTCATACTCATGGAGATTACATTGACGTATAATTTATGTGGCTGAATGATGCGAGGCGAATGAATGGATTGGTTAAATCCACGAAACTACGTTTTTTAAGACAGAGGTAGAAGATCTGGAAAGCGATACCGAGAGTGCATATTTATATATATATATATTTATATTATATATATATATATTTTTTTTTTTTCTTTGAGGGGGGTTGACTGGAAAAAATGAATATGATGCCAATTCTGTTCCAATAGGATAGCCATATTAGTCGCTGTCTCATATGTTTGATACCGGCCTTTTGAACTTACGGTATGTCTGGCAATCTAAATGAAAAGTTGTTTTGATATTCAGCATGTCATACGACTAAGGTTACCGAAAACTGACCATTTATCCCCGAAGTTCCTCTTTATATATGATGTTTTATGTATTGAAGCCGCCATTCTCTACAAATTCAGTGTTACCAATTTACGAGTCGTTATAATAAACCGTTATAGGGTTCGTAATGATGGGATAGCGTGGTTGTGGAGTATTCGCTCTCGCGATTTGTAACCAATTTGAAAGTTGTATATGCAAATAGTGTCAGCAAGGTTTATTTGTTTTCATATTGCTGAAACCAGACATGCAGTGTATTATCGTTACACGTTTGCAGCGAAGTAACCAATATACAATCACGCGTATATACGAACCGTCTTCCTTCCCAAAATCAGTGTTCGCTATGTTCATGAAGCTCGTACGGTAAAAATGTTGGGTTTCTTCTCAGTCATATCGATTTGTTTTATCTTATCGTTTTCTCATTGTATTTTTTTCCCGTCGCACCATGGTCAGCACACAGGTTAGTAAAATAATGGTACTTCACAGCTCAATTAAAAGTATTTCTACACAGTCCTGTAGTGTTCTTTATTGATTCATGATCCACAATGCAATTAGATACAACTTTGCACGTGGGTCTTAGAGGTTTGACCCCATGCTGCAAGTTTCAGATTTATACAGTTCAAGTCAGCTACCTTATATACCCCTCTACCACCTTATGGTTTTACGCCTTGAAAACAGTGAACCCTACTCTATGACCTAAAGGTCCCCCCACGTAACTGAAACTGAGTGCCAAACTAGTGACGTATGCAGAGAGTCATCACGGAAGGGACTGACGTTATCGTATTTGCGTTCTCATTTTTTCATTTTTTTTTCTCATTTTCTCATTTTGTTCTTAGATTGCTCATTTTCACGTTTGCTTACATTCGGTTCTCATTTTTCAGCTTTCCCGCATATTTGCTACATAGCACTCATTTAGCACTCACCCCTCTCTCCACCCCTTTCTCTCGTCCTCCTCTACAGGTATTCTCCTCTACACATTTAGTCCCCCCTCTTCCCGTTCTTTAACCCTCCCTCTTCGTACGTAATCATTTACGTAACACGCCATTAATTGTATACGCTAGGGTCTGTGTTGGGTCCTCTCCTGTTTATTGCCTTCATTAATGACATTGATGCTGATATTGTGTGTAGTGCCAAGAAGTTTGCGGATGGCACCAAACTGTATTCTAAGGTCTCCTCTGAAAGTGATTCAAAAAGTTTTCAGAAGGATTTATAGACAGGGTGTTCACTTGGTCTCAGGAGTGGCAAATGCTATTCAATATTGATAAATGCAAGGTAATGCATATTGGCAATAATAATCCCAGGTATTCGTACACTTTAAATGGACAGTCACTGCAACAGGTTTCTGTTGCAAGGGACTTAATAGGTGTTCACATAGATTCTTCTTCACAGCCAGCTAAGCAGTGTGTTGAAGCAGCTAAATACGCAAGTAGGATTTTAGGTATGATTAAGAGAAACTTTAATTTCCTTAAGCAAGACATTATTGTTAGACTCTGTAAGCAGTTGGTTAGACTTCGCTTAGAGTATGCTGTTCAAGCTTGGAACCCATATTTTTCTCAAGATAACGAGTTACTTGAGAAAGTCCAGCGCAGGGCTACTAGATTGATTAGGGCTTTCAAGGGTGTCCCCTATAACAACAGGTTACGTCTCTTAAATCTCACTTCACTTGAGCTGAGCAGATTACGTGGGGATTTGATACAAGTCTATAAGATTGTCCATGGATTTGATAATTTATCATTTTCTATTTTTTTTCAAGTTTGCTAATAGTAAAATTACTAGAGGTCATTGTCTTAAACTCCAGAAGGTTCAAAGTTAGATCAATATTCGTCGTTACTTCTTTTCTCAGAGGGTGGTGAATGAGTGGAATGGGTTGCCTGCAGAGGATGTAGTGATGGCAAGAAGTGTAAATGGATTTAAGAATGCACTGGACAAGTACTTTGGGCTTTGTGACCGGGTTTGATTTTCGTATCTTTTTTTTTTGCAGGGTCCTTGATGGGGACTTAATTGTCCCTCCCGATCCTTTTTTAAACTAAACTAAAGAAGGTATCATCAAATACATTCACATCACAGCAACTTAATTTACAAAGAGCAAAGCAAGTCATCACATCAAAGTATGTCGTCATCACATTAAAATGCGTCGTCATCAAATTAAAGTACTTCATCACATCAAAGTAGGTCATCATCACAGCAGCTGCCTGATCACAGCAAGCA
Source organism: Stichopus chloronotus (assembly GCA_021234535.1). Classification (NCBI taxonomy): domain Eukaryota; kingdom Metazoa; phylum Echinodermata; class Holothuroidea; order Aspidochirotida; family Stichopodidae; genus Stichopus; species Stichopus chloronotus. Next base: position 29,060,365 of record CM037841.1, read on the forward strand.
AGTCGTCACGAAATACATTTACACAGCTCTGCATTTACGTCATCATGAAATCACTCCCTTTTGCGTTCCACATTTTTGCACCCACAACGCGTAGCCATGGAGCGAATTAGTGGCTAGCCACGCAGACTACACAGCTCTCTCTGGTCAACTGACTCACAAAAAGTCCCTGCCTACGAATGGTTGTCTCCCGAATTGCAAATTTGTAGACTTATAACTCCGTCTAAGGTTGATTTTATGAATACATTTTGGGCTTGAAGATGCGTATAGAGTGGTATTACATCGCAAGATGTAATTTAGAAGATTAATTTAACTAAGGTTCGTAGTCTGCGTTAGGTGTGAAAATAGGCCAACTTTTGTTGCGTTAGGAGATGCGACCGACCTTCTGTATGGGCCCACAGGTCGTCCTAGCGTTAGTACATTAGGCATAAGAGTCTAAGACTAGGAGGACCTTTGTATGGGACTAGAGGCGGAAAGGTTTGTCCACGGGTCGTCCTAGCGTTAAGTATACATTATTACCTAGGCTACTCCTACAGTATATAGTCTTAACATAATAGGGGTAGGTAATAGTGTATACTTAACACTAGGACGACCTGTGGGTTTGTCCCTTGTGTGCTTTTAAATGGTTGTGGTTCTTCTTGGCAGGAGGTTACTAGTGGGGTCCTCCAGGTGTCTGTGTTGAGTCCTCTCCTGTTTAACGTTACTGCTTTCATTAATGACATTGATGCTAATATCGTGTGTAGAGCTAAGAAGTTTACTGATAACACCAAACTGTATTCTGAGCAGGGTTGGAAATTCGCGGTCCGCTAGTCCTCCAGCGTACTAAAAATAAACCACTGCTTACTGAAATTACTTTCGTGTATTCCCATGGCCCACAAGTGGCGGACAAAATCATTGAAACCAATGACCGACATGCTGAGTTTCAAAGTATGGTCAAATGTTTGCCGACAACAGCTTTGTACAGGGTAAGCCCATCACATGTTCACAACACCAATGAACGAACATGTGCGCATTATAGTAATGCTGTAAATCAACAGTATTAATGAACATACATGCACCAGCCGACACTGCGCATCTTGTGCCACAATGTTGTAGCAAGTATGCTATATAGTAATTTTGTATTATTATCACCCTGAAATGTGATCGTCGTGCTGCTAGAGTGGATTCTGTACGTACGGTACGTGTGCAGTGTGCTGTACCGTACGTACCCTGCTGTGCATTAGCTGCTAGTGGCGCGTACTGCAGGATTGTACAAAAAGTAACCCTATTCCATCAAATCTCTTGATACCTTGGCTGAAACCTGGCAATATGTAAATCTACGTCTATTGAAATACTCAACAAAGACAACAATAGGCAACCTAGTGGCCTACACAATATGTAAAGGTTATCAACGTCAGAAAACTTTGGTTTTAAGAAACGGAAAAGTTCGTGTTAGCATGCAAGTGTGACATCTGAGCCTTCAGAGGAGCCTAATATTATGTTTTCTACATCTAGCAGTAGTGTTACTGTTAGTGATAGTGAAAGGCATAACGTTCATACATGTGGTCTGCTCTGCTGGTAAGTTGGAAGGTGTACATTGATGGCACTGTGTACTCTGTAGCACCTGCTCTGTAGTCCAATAAAGATAGCTATCAAAAGTTTTGCAGATTTTCATTTCTTGCTGTTTATTCTTCCATCATTGTAAAGTTTTAACAATCAAATCATTACAAAGTTTAAGCAATGAAACTGATTTGTTGAAAATTTAAAATAATGAAATTCTGTACCTTAAAACAGTTAACATTGCAAAGTTGCCATGTTGATATGTGCACTCTTCATCTGTTGAATTTTTCTCAGCAATAATTGCTGACTAGAATCTTACCCAGGCTAACTAAACCTGGGGAAATGGTACTTGTTAGTCAGCTCTAAAGTCGAATTTGCTGACCAGATTTTTTTGCGAATTTCCAACTCTGATTCTGAGGTCTCCCCTGAGAGTGATTCAAAAAGTTTTCAGAAGGATTTAGACAGGGTTTTCACTTGGTCTCAGGAGTGGCAAATGCTGTTCAATATGCAAGGTATATAATGCATATTGGCAATAATAATCCCAGGTATTTGTACACTTTAAATGGACAGTCACTGCAAGAGGTTTCTGTTGAAAGGGACTTACAAGTGTTCACATAGATTCTTCTTTACAGCCAGCTAAGCAGTGTGTTGAAGCAGCTAAAAGAGCAAGTAGGATTTTAGGTATGATTAAGAGAAATTTTAGTTTCCTTAAGCAAGACATTTTTGTTAGACTCTATAAGCAGTTGGTTAGACCTCGTTTAGAGTATGCTGTTCAAACTTGGAACCCATATTTTTCTAAAGATGAGTGGTTACTTGAGAAAGTCCAGCACAGGGCTACTAGATTGATTAGGGCTTTCAAGGGTGTCCCCTATAACAACAGGTTACGTCTCTTAAATCTCACTTCGCTTGAGCTGAGCAGATTACGTGGGGATTTGATACAAGTCTACAAGATTGTTCATGGTTTTGATAATTTATCATTTTCAGATTTTTTCAAGTTTGCAAATTGTAAAACTACTAGAGGCCATTGTCTTAAACTCCAGAAGGTTCAAAGTACAGTAGGATCAATATTCGTCGTTACTTCTTTTCTCAGAGGGTGGTGAATGAGTGGAATGGGTTGCCTGCAGAGGATGTAGTGATGGCAAGTGGTGTGAATGTATTTAAGAATGCACTGGACAAGTACTTTGGGCTTTGTGACCTGGTTTGATTTTGGCATCTTTTTTTTTCAGGGTTCTTGATGGGGACTTAATTGTCCCTCCTGATCTTTTTTATACTAAACTAATTGTAGTTCTGGATGCCAGTCATTATTGGAAGCCAGTCATTAGACATCAGTGTCTGGAAGTCAGTCATTAGAACCCAGTCATTAAAGCCAGACACTAGAAGCCAGTCATTACTTAAAGGGGAATTCCAGTCAAGGAACATGTCTTTTGACTTATTGAAGCCATCTCGAACCATTTCCATCCATATTCTTGACGTTTTGAAATGAACTTTTTATGGGCAACATGATATGTTCAAACTTCCAGCCCAACAGAGTTTCTAACACCATGCATGTACAGGAAGGGCGTGGCCATTACGAGTGTCCTTTTAAACAAATCCTTTGCCTAAACCTACAGCAAAAACCTGTGAACAAACTAGCAACAAAAATGGTCAGGAAAAATTCCATTGAGTCAAAATCATGACATGACGTTATTATCGTGCTAAAACCATGCTAAAGCGTTCAACAGACCCTCTTTCATGCTCGATTTGTTTAATTGACTCTGTGGATTATCAAAGCATGGGGTGATAAAACTGACTTAAGGCCATGACAATTTGCAAGAAGTTGAACCTCAGTAGAACAAAAGCAGACTGAGGTTGAAGTCAATCCCATTTTAGTACGAATAACGGCATGATTTGGAAATTTGTAACATTCGGTGGAAACTGAGAATAGGATGCTCTAGCCTAGACTACCTCTCCTTTCCTAATGCAGCACTGTAAAGTTACCTAACCAGGCAAGGGCGATTAAATAAACAGTGTCTCAGTTTTCTTTTCAATCATTTCAAGGCATTGTAGTCAAAAATTTATCCAGCTATTAGGGCGTGCGTTTTAGGTCATTGCATTTTAGGTACAATTCCTACCAGATTAGCTCAAATTCTATTAAAAAGGAACTTAAGATGTGCTTAAATAAGATTAGTAAACTTACAGGGATTTTGAATTTCCAGCACTTAGTAATTCCAAGGTTTAACATTAGATGCAAGAAGTTTTATACATCCATGCTACCGTCCTTTATCCCTTGGTGTACAGTATCTTTGTACAGTATTTTAAGTACTATACTGCAGGACAAAAGCTTGTAATCACTACTTTTGCTTTTATAATCCCTCATACTGTTAGTTTTGTGCATTCAAATGTTGCATGCATCTGCTTTATTCAGTCCTAAGGATTTGGGGGTTTATTTTTCATGGGCTAGATTCATATCATAACTCTGACTTTCTGCAGTCAAAGTGCTACCTCTAGACTGAAACAATAACTGGTGCTTCTCTTTGGATGATGTACCAGATGATGCAGTCAAGCATGCTTAGGCTCATTACAGTATGTTTTATTGCCACAATCAGCATGAGAGGCTTAAGTGGTTTTTTTTTTCTTATCCCTTCAGGTCCTCATAAGCAGCAGATGGGGAGAATATGGATCTTGGAGCTCATGCAGTCGTACTTGTGGCTCTGGTATTCAAGAGAGAAAGCGAACCTGTTTTCACAAATTCAGGTTTGGTCAGGACTGGGAAACATACAGTGATGCATATTTGTTTTTTCAGTTGATGAATAACTTAAATTTTTGCAAGTGTTGTTCACTCCAATATTCTGTTTTTCGAGCCCAAACCAGGGCGGTGTAATTCTGTGCTATGGCATTGCTTTGTCACCTGTGATAGATACTGTACAGTGTGTTGATGAGTATGTACAGTAGCATTGCAGGAGAAGGACAGTGAAGAAAAACAGTGGGATTAACTTCATATTGTATGGAAACCGATTTACACTAGTTACTAGCCTCTATGAGCAAAGTTAATTCATGCTTGAGTGACCCATCACTTTGAGATCTGTGTCTAGCTTTTACCTCGCTCTTGAACTAGACCATTTAGAAAGAGGGGAGATAGATGTATATTTTAGTTCATTTTAATGGAAAATGTTGTACCTGCCATGTCTATCCGTAATTTGCTTTGATAATTATTGAGAGTAATGATTAGTGCAATGTAGAAATCATTTAGGTAATTTTATCATTGACTCTTTTGTACCCTTGCTTAAACTAACACTCCTATGACAAGATTAGTACAGTCCACATGCACTGAGATGGAAATTTCTGCAAAGAGCTCACCAGAATATAAATCTCAGTTTCTTTTTAAATTAAGAACAAAATCAAACGGAATTCATGCTAGGGTGTCTTATTCATATTCAAAATTAATCTATATGAAAAGAGAACGATTTGGTCCATATTTGCCGCACAGAACATGTGATGTTACTGACTACTGCTCAGTGACAGTAGATTTGTTTTAGTTGGCTGTGTGCTGTATGTACAGTATGGAGTGGGATATGGTTGATCGGCAATACCAATACACATTTTAGTACAGTCTCAGCTATTGGTTATCATACTTGGCGTGTGGGATGGTCATACTGAATAGATGATTCCTATTGTCTTTGGTGGAGGTCAGAGGTCATTTGAGGTCACCAGAGGTCAAAAGATTGAAATGTAAACCTTGACTGCTCTGATACGTGGTGTGTGGGTTAGTCATACTGAGTAAATGATCTGATTTGTTTTGGTAGTTGTCAAAGCTCATTTGACGTCTCCTGGAGGTCAGCATGTGAAAACCTTGTAAACGCCTTACAGAAGCGTACCCTTGACTGATGTCGTAATTGGTGTGTGGATTCAGGGCTGGAAAAAGTCAGGAAGCCTGGAGGCTCCTTCCTGGGAAATTTTGCGTCTCAAGGGAAATCGTTGTGACAGTGAAAAAAATACGATCGTAATAAACAAGAAAAGAAAAAAACGGAACTATTTCTTCCACCCTATGAAAATCCTGCAAAGGACCAAATAATAGAAAAATCCCTTTTACACCACCCAAAAATATTTTTCCCGGATGTTTTTTTCTTCCAACGATCATTTAAAGCTCAGAACGCTACGCTGATCAATCCAGGGAACTGTTACGTAGAGTAACAGATCCCTGATCAGTCTTGTGCATACTTCCATACACAGGCAAAGAGCCTGTACATTATGTACTTGCAACGGAACTTTGCAACGTTAACATGACAGATGTACGGGTTGGATTGGAAGCAGCACAGCGAAGAACTAAAATGTATTTAAGCGAACAGGCTCACAACTGGATAGGTAAAATCCTTACTAAGCTCATTTTTTTCCCACCTTTGATCAGCGAGGTTTTTTTCTGGTGGAATTACGGGAAAGGTGTAAACAGTGGGTTAGTCATACTGAGTAGATGATCCGTATAGTTTTTGGTGAAGATCAAACGTCATCTGAGGTCACTAGAGATCAGATTGCAAAAACCAGGTAAACACAGTATCTCAAGAAGGGTAACCTTGACTGATGTCATATGTAGTGTGCAGCCTGGTTGTTAATACTGAGTAGAAGACTCCTGCTGTTTTTGGTGAAGGTCAAAGGTCATTTGAAGTCACCAGAGGTCAAACTGTAAAAGCCTGTAAACAATGTGTACAGGAGGGTAACCTTGACTGATGGTATACTTGATGTGTGGACTGTGTATGCTGAGTAGATGATCCAGCTATCGTTTTTGGTGGAGGTCAATGGTCATTGAGGTCACCAGAGGTCAAACTGTAAAAATTTTGTTAAAACAATATCTCCAAAAGGGTAAAACGTGACTAATGTCATACTTAGTGTATGGGTTGGTAATACTGAGCAGAAGACTCTTTTTGTTTTTGGTGGAGGTCAAAGGTCATTGAGGTCACCAGAAGTCAAACCTTATAAACACAATATCTCAAGAAGTGTGGGTTGGTAGTATTGGACAGATTATCCCCGTTACTTTTGGTGGAGGTCAAATGTCATTTGAGGTCACCAGAGGTCAAACTGTCAAAACCTTGTAAATATTATCTCAAGAAGGGTAACTTTGACTCATGTCATACTTAGTGTATGGATTGGTAATACTCACTAGATGATCCCTAGTGGGCTGTACAGGGTAGATGTCCCATTTGGTTGTGGTAGAGACCAAAGTCATTTTAAGGTTACCAGAAGTCAAACTGTAAAAACCTTGTAAACACAATATCTTCAGGGCATAATGTTGACTGATGTTATACTTGATGTGTGGATTGCAATTTACTGAATAGATGATCCCTATTATTTTTGGTGTAGGTCAAAGGTCATTTGAGGTCATCAGATGTCAAACTGGGATAACCTTGTAAACATAATCTCATATTTAGCATGTGGATTGCCCATGTTGAGTAGATGACACTTACTGATTTTGGTGGAGGCCAAAGGTCATTTTTAGTCACAATCATGTCAACTCCTGTTTCCCAAAAGAGAAAATGTCAGTGATCTCATACTTTACATTACACCATTGGAAAGGGAATTTCCCAGGCTGTTTTATTCCATTGGGCATGGGAAAGGAATGAGGTGACAGAAAATTCTCCAACGTTCACGGGAGGAATGTAGTATTCAGTTTTTCAATGGTCATTATTAAAGCAGTAAATTTATTCAAATGGAGGTAAGAAGTTGATGAACATCAAGAAAATACTTTGCTCTTGTAAATGATGTGGGAGGAAAAGAAATTGCCCCACTAACTGTGAAGTTATGGCAGTCTGAAGACCCAGAAAACATGATGATACTGTAACCCTCACCTCTAATATATAAACTGCATGTTGGATAATTTTTGGCTGATTGGTTTCGTATATCTCACCATCATACAAAGTTAGAAGCATTAGCTGCCTGCAGCATGTATGTTCTCTTCACTCTAATCTACAGCCATGAACTGCGTCCGGATGAAGAATGTCACGGAGAACCAAGGCAAGTCAAACTGTGCAAGGAGCAGGTAAAAATGAAGCAATCAGTCTTTTTGGATCCTCAGCTGTTTTAACAAATTATCCCTTCCTTGACAACAGTTTGCAGTCTGTTTAATGTGATCACAGGATTAAAAAAAAAAAAAATCAGAAAGGGTAACAAAAATTGATAAGGAAATGATAAAAGAACTAGATAATAGAAAGAGGGAACTAGAAAAGATGATGCAGTGATGATAGAAATAAATAGATGCAGTGATGAGAGAAATAAATAATAATGAGAGTTTGAGAAGTAGATAAAGAAATGATGAGAGAACCAGAAAAGCAAGATTAATAGAGCATCGGGATGAAATGATGAGAGGAATAAATAACTCTAACAGAATGAGAACTAGATAAAGGATGAGAGAGAACTTACCAAAGTGATGAGAGAACAACTGTAAATAAGATAACAAGAAGATGGAATGATGAGAAGAATAAATAGAACTCAATAAAATGATGAGAGGACCTACTGTAGATAAGAGACGAAGATGATGAAACAATGAGAGAAATAAATAATTACAAGAGAATGAGAACTAGGGGGAAAAAAATGATGAGACACCTAGTTATCTCATCATTACATCATCTACAATCTTGGACAAAATTGTGGGGTCACTTTGTCGTACATTGCAAGTATAATACTGAATTTAAGGTGAGAGGATAACATGAAACCCCGTGCCCCTTTCCAATATTGTGTGATAGAAGTGAATGTACCCTTTGAACAGCTATCCTATAACCAACATTGAACGGGGGTTTGGGGTGTCCCAAGGTATTTTGTCCAAGATTGTAGTTCTCCCACCATTCTCTCATCATTGCATTATCTAGTTCTCTCAGCATTACATTACTGTACTATTTAGTTCTGTCACGAAATGAAAAGAGCCAAAAAAAAAGAAAACGTCTGTTGTTTATAATCCCCTACTGTACATACTACTGACTAATGTACAGTAGATACAGTAAACATGATTACCTCACGTACAGTGAATAAGTATTACTAGATAATGTACAAAAGACACTGTACTGCCTAATGCACAGTCAATAGACACGTTTTCTCATCATGTTTTGGTAATGTTTTGACGTTATTCTCATCTTCTTATCTACATGAAGGATTGTCCTCCCTGGAATCCCCTCTGATATCAGAAAGGAGGAATGTGGACGTCTGTCAACCACTGATGTAATATGGAAACCACTATATTATCCTGATGGTGAGGAAGAGGAGCAACAGTACTTGAAACGTATCCACAGTAGTTTGGTTCCAATTAAGTTTGTATTGAACTTGACTCAATGTTACTGTTGACATGACTGAGTTTTATACTCATGTACTCATGATGCAGTTAGAACAGGCTAAGCTGTGGCCAATTTGAAGCAACGATTTTATCTATTATTTCCTTCGCTTGAACACTTTGACTTATCAAGTGTAGTTGCTCGGTGGTTCCACTCTTGTGTGTAGTATTTTGCAGTGAATTTCATCATTGTCACACAGAATGGTCTCCTGTAAGACAGAATGGTCTACTGCAACACAGAATGGTCTACTGCAACACAGAATGATCTACTGCAACACAGAATGATCTACTGCAACATAGAAGGGTCTACTGCAGCATAGAATGGTCTACTGCAGCATAGAATGGTCTACTGCAGCATAGAATGGTCTACTGCAAAATAGAAGGGTCTACTGCAGCATAGAATGGTCTACTGCAAAATAGAATGGTCTACATCAACAAGGAATGATCTACTACAACATAGAATGATCTACTGCACCATAGAATAATCTACTGTAACACACGCAGATTTACTGCAACAGAAGAGTATTGCAACTCAGAGATCTACTGCACCAGAGAATGATCTTCTGCAAGATAGAATGGTCTACTGCAACATAGAATAATCTACTGCAGTAAAGATTTCGTTTCATTATTTAAATCCAGTGTAAATATTAAGGTATTTATAGAGGAGTAGAACAATAGAAATACAATAAAAGCAAAACAAAAATATTAAAAACATTCAGAGAAACAAAAATAAAAAGCAAAAGAAAAAAGGAAAACCTATAGTAAGTCATCTAAAATTTCAGATTGAATAAAAATCGCAGCCTCATTTACAAAGAATTCTTAAACAACTGTATTCTCTGCTGTGCCAAGATGTCTGACTGATGGCACATTATGACTTACAAGGGAAGCATGCAAGGGGTGTTGCGGATTGTAATTAACTTTTGTAGCCATTGTCACAAACTCAGCCCTAGCAGATGCATTTAAAGTTTCTTTGAGGTACTCATAGTTTAAGTACATAATTTTTGAAGTATATTTTAAAAACTTTGAAATTCTATCTGGTTTTCTTTCTTTTTCTTTTTTTTTGCAAAATGAAATGGTACCAAACTGGCACAACATACATAAGATGGGGAAGAATAATGAACTTCAAACGTTCTTTAGCATTTCTATTAAAGGAACAATGTATGCAAGACTAGAGACAATATAATATACCTTGCTCAAAACATTAGAAGTTAGTTTAGAAAAACTTAATGTAATTTATCATCAGTGAATAGCCCAAGATATTTTATGTTAGAAGTACGTTCAACATCAGACCCCTGTAGTTTCACATTCGTAGATTTCGACAATAACAACCCATCATGTTTGATGTTTGTATTGAAAAACATCTCTTTGGATTTCTTTGAATTAAGTAGTAAATTCTTTGTATTACAAATAGAAACAACATCATCCACAGCCCTTTGATAGTTTGCTTGATCTGTGGTGTCTGTATTCTTTGGAAGTTTTCTTGTCAACGCAGTATCATTGGCATACTTTACAACTGAGATAAATTCATTGGACATGATTTCATCTGTATAGATCGTAAAAAGGATTGTAGATAAAGGTCCTTCCTGGGGCCCCACAAATTTTATATCAGAGGTTTCTGATAGACTTTGAGAAAGTTTTTTTCTGCCTTTTCCACCCATGTAAGAAAGTATCAAGCCAATTTATAAGCCATGGTTCTTCAATAAATTTTGATAAACCTTTCAATAATTGATTTTGTAAAACTCTATTGAAAGCACTAGAAAAGTCAAGGAAAAGTACTTTTAATATACTTGTTTCATTACTATTCAAATGGGAGACAATACTGTGAATTAAAACTAGCACAGCATCAGTACAAGACACTCCTTTTTGGTAAGCAAATTGCAGGTAATCACTAAACTGGTCTACATAATTCATTAAGAGAGGAAGCATTATCCTTTGATGACTACTAAAAGCTATACTGGCAAGATCAATTGGTCTGAAATCATTGGCACTTTTAGGACACTTTACTGATCTGATGTTAAGGCAGATTTCCATAGACTTGAAATTTCATTTTCTAAAGCTGTTGAAAAATATATAAAGTGCAAATTCATTGGCAAATACTTAAGAAAATCCACCATGGAATACTGTCAGAACCACATGAAACATGTCTTTTAACTTTCCGAAATTGCTTTCTCACTACATTGATATCTAAAAAGGGAAAAACAACTGCACAAGGAGGTAAGCAGAAGGAATTGTCATTATTAGTTGACTCATTGAATCACCCAAAATGTTCATTTAGTTCCTTTCCCAATCTTGAGTCTGTGAGTTTGCTATGATTTTTCTTTAGCTCCTTAATTGATTTGATAACATCCCAGAAGGCATCAGAGTTATGAGTTAGTCCACTAAATACTTCACTTTGTACATCCCGGACATATCTATTTATTTTCGCTGAATTTTGTTTCTCATGTTTCTATCTTCATTTTGATTGCTTGCTGTTAGAAGTATCTACTGCAACACAGAAGGGTCTACTGCAACACTATCTACTACAACATAGAAGGGTCTACTGAAACACACAATAATCTATTTCTTCAATCATTGATACATTTTCAGTTCTACTTCTGCCTATCTGCTAATAAAGCACTGCAACTAATACATATATATGGTAAAGAGTAGTATTAGAAGTTTCTGCAACTAGTTACCTCATCTCTATACATACCATACAGGGAGGAGACATTGTACTCCGTTGAGCTGTTTAAGTAGCCAAAGAAATGACTCTTAAACACTCCTTTGGTACTCAACTGAAAGAAGTTGGTCAATAGTCCTTATATGGGACCTCATGGTGTATAAATAACATGGATCAAGATTCCCAGCTGTGGGTGAAAAGGTGTGTACAAAGAAAATGTCATGATCTCCTCTTAGATGGTAGGTCAAATGACCCTCAAACTTGGTAGGTAGGTGCCCATTTATATGGGTGTTAGTGTCTGCCTGACCAAGGATGTCAAGTGTCACAGGTCATGAAAATGAGAAACACATATTTACTATTATCTCAGTGTGTGAATATCGAAGAGTTATAAATCACTTACATATGGGAAATCGACGATACTGACATTGTTTAAAAAATTGTGATGATGTCACAAGGTCAAAGGTCAAATTGGCAAAAATGCTCTGAAAAAGTGCGTCACGATCTCCTACACGGTAAGTCGGATGAACTTCAAACTTGGTGGGTAGGTACCTGAGTGTGAGATGAAGTTTCCATCCATTGAATCATGTCGCTCATCAAGATCAAAAGTCACCCTCAATATAGCATATACTAAAGTGTGTTAGCTGGTGGCACTACATTGTGTCACCATGTCTTTTTTATCTTTGCCTTTCCAGGAATATGACATCGTATTTTAACCTATGCAACCATGTTCTGGGCTGAGTGATTATGTTTGGTAGCAATGTCATTTTCCAGTATGTTGGTAGTACCTTCACTCAGTATATTTTTACAGCATATATGCTTACCACACAGTTGAACAACAACTCGAGAGGTGTATGCAACTGTGAAGGCAATATTGCACACACAATGTGCTTTTGAGGGTATTCAAAACATCAAGAGAGAAGGCACCTGTGGATCTGAGAAATTAACACATTTCTGGGAATACTTTTGACTCACTCTTGATTTCTGGGCACGTGTATGCACATACTGGTATTTGCCCGTTTGACACGTGGTGTACTGCAATTGCAGGTCACTAAGTAACTTGAATATTCACTACTTCTATCCACAACGAGCCCTCTGAATCATTGATGAAAATAACATACAGCTCAGCGTACTTCGGGAGTACATAAAATGACGGGAATCAAATGACCGTGCAAAAACTGATAGGGATGAGATTTGCAACTCTGTGGATTGGACTCTTATCATCTTTAACCTTTTCTGGCATGTCAGCTGGTGTTTCTTTTTTTCACAATTTCAATTGCATCATGTTGTTTCTGTTACTGAGTACTTGTGATGAATATATTTCTTGCATAATGTACCTTTGAAATAGATGGGGTAGATCTTATGCTAGATGGACTTGTACCTCTTCTGCATTTCAAGATAATGATTTTTTTGTGCATTGGCAGATCCTGCAATAAATCCCTGCTGGCTTGGTTGTTATAGCAACCAAGCTACTTTGTGGAAAATTGTGGCCCAGGAAGTTCCAGATGGTACTGCCTGTGTGATGAGGTCAGGATCTGGAGTTTGCATCAACAACGAATGCAGAGTATGTTGCTTGCTTTTCACTGATTCCTTCAGATACCAAAGCTTAATATTGAAGAGATCAGTCATTGCTACCCAGTATAAACATGGAGAGCAGTCAATGCTACCCAGTATGTACAGGGGAGATCAGTCATTGCTACCCAGTATGTACAATGGAGAGCAGTCATAATGGCTACCCAGTATAAACATGGAGAGCAGACATTGCTATCCAGTACATACAACAGAGAGCAGTCATTGCTACCCAGTATATACTAGTTTTGTTGCAATATCACTATATCAGCAAGCGAAATTGGTAAGAGATTTTGCTCCCGATATTGTGTATGAAGAAACCGAAATGATATTGTAAAAAAGCTCGTGTAAACAAAATATCATCCTTTGAAACTTGATACTCTGCAAGTAAAGTTAAAATTCAACATTGTTCATAATTGTATTGCCCAGTGAACAGTCGTTACATGTACGGTAAGAAATGAAACTGACTTCTGACAAATTTGTAAACTGTTTGTAGCACGGCATCGGCGTTGGTGTACATCTCGTCATTAGCTCATATACAGTATCTGCCCGTATACATACAGTACACATAGCACAACACCACTCATACGTAGAGACCTTGTAATAGGAAAAAAAAAACCTGTGTCAAAGAAGTGCACAGCTGATGTTTTGAAACGCAGTAACTGAACTACTTGCACTTCTCTTGATCCACTTTGTATCAAGTCAACACATGTAACTAGCAGCAAGGACGGTATACTCTGTACATAGGGGATTTGAAGAAAGTGTGAGCATGTTCTGAGTAATACTTCATGAGTTGAAAAACAAATTTCAGTCTAAAGTAGCAGTTTCGTTCCATTACTTGTCTTACGTATATATAGTCTTGAAGGTGGTTTCTGTATTCCCCTGTTCTGAACATATCTTCCCTCATGTGTATAGTTGAACAATCTGAGCATGCTAAATATGAATAATGCATTAAGTTCTGTACTTGCAAGGATGTAAACTTGAAAAGAATGACAAGGCTGAGGGGATGAGCTCAACAGCTTCCGTTTGTAGAAATTTGTGCACACAATTAAGCCCTTTATACAAAATATGTAATCACTACACTATGATGTGCTGATGAAATCATTTTCCCTTTGCATATTTGACAAATTTAGCTTGTGGTGAGCTTTGTCACACTTTTTAAGTCCATTTGTTGTAATTTGGAGGTAGAGCAACAGGAAAAAAAAGTCCTGGTCAACTGACATTCTGTGGTACTGGGGGGAAATCCATGACTGCCAGCCCGTCATTTGAAAAAAGTTGAAGTGATTGCGTGCGTAGGTAAAAAGTAAAAACATTGAAATTTCATCTCCAAAAGTTTGGTAAGGCTTTTAATTACACCATTCAGACAATATGGGAAAATAAATAGGTTTCAGGTGGTTAATTTTGCCATATGATTTCAGATTCTCCTAACATAACGACAAAAAGTGTAGAATACAATAATGTAGTGGTTGTCAGTTTTCATTCAAATCAACGATGTGCTTCTTTGAACAAGCCAATGGGAAGTATACTAGTATTGAATATTCAGTTAACAACTCCGGATCACTGACGCCGAGGGCAAGATTGTGTTCAGTTTGTAGGTTATTTGTAATTACAGTGTTTCCTTTCACCACATGCTACAATTCCCAATACATACCGAGGAGTGACGACTTGAGTAGCATGTTTTTGATACACTAGTGAGACCTGTACTGTTGCATATTCATTATATAGGCGGTTATGTAAGAACCGTCGATTTTCAAATATGATTTCTGTTTTTTACTGTTTTATGCCAATCCCGTTGCTTTTTGAAGTAGTTACTGTCATTTCCTTCATTGAAAGACATAGTCCATTCATGTACGATCTCGCGTGTACATTTAAAAATAAAGAAAAAGTTAAGATCGAACATAATCTTATCTTTTTGGTTTTTCGGTAAACACGCAATCACTTTAAAAAAAAAAAAAATCAGATGAAACAGTGGAAAAAGAGAAGAGAAATTAAGAAGAACCTTTCCCTGAAAAATCTGTAAAATTTAAGACAAATTACTTGGCTTTACACCAAAGTAAGAACATCAACATCAGCAAGAGTTTTCTACCTTCTGACTTCCTGCTCACTCAATGTATGCTTGAAACATGCAAAAAGTTCTGTATGTAAACTTTTAAGGCTGTCCTTTCATTCCCAAGGCTGTCCAGCCCTTTGCTAGGTGCAGTAGTAAACAAAAAGTTCATGAATGGCTTTTCCCTGATCCAATCAGAGCATTGGAGATGATCGGTATGTTGCTGCCCTGCGGCTCTGTGCATGAATCCATGTACAGGTTACGTATGTGCAGAAGTGTGCAGTAACGTACGTGTATGTCACTAGCATAAACTGCAGTCAGTGCTGCTTCTCTCATATACTGCCAATCAAAGTATATAACGACTGTGCTCATTTTAAGTACATCTGTCAGCAACCCAACCTTTTCAGACAAAAACTTTCTAAAAATCCCAAAGAAAAAGAATGAAGTTTTCATCTTCATCAAGCAGAATCAGGAAAATTTAACACAAATGATGTTACAAACATTGGTCATGAACACAAACTAACTTTGTGAAAGGGTGTGTTCAGAGGCTATTGGGATAAAACTTTCCTTTTGAAGTTACTTGATGAGAAACATGATTCCAATACAGATGTCAGTAGTACTGAACAGTGCAGGAAACAGAAACTAGACTAATTCTGATTCTTGCATAATTTTTACGGTATTAAAGAAAGGCATAAGTGGTTAGTCACACATAGCTGTGTGTTTTATTTTGTAATTGTTTTACAAATGTTTCTAATTTACTATTAGTTTGATGATCATATCAAACCATCAGAAGAATGAAACATTGAAACAACTTCAGGTTGGATGAAATCTTTGCTTGAATCACAGGATGGAGACCAACTTTGAACTATTGATTCTATTACTTTGACTTCTTTAGAGCTATGGATGTGACAGAATCATTGGCTCAACCAAAGAACGAGATGTCTGCGGAGTGTGTGAAGGAGATGGTACATCCTGCCAGGTGGTGGCATCCACCAAGATTGTCAACCTTTTGCAAGTAGGTGAGCCTTGTACAAAGTTGTGTATTCATAGGTATTCTATGGCAATTGTTTGTGTGTAGTTGCAGCTCATAGAAGTTCAGCAGACAGAAGTGATATTTGCCCTGTGATTTCACTCACCCAGAACAGCATGCTAGCTGGACTTGAAATGTTAATATGTGTAAAATGGTTTGTGTTATTGTGAGAAACTTGGGTACAGAAGGGATTTTGTTTTGATTCCTTGCCGAAGGCTTAAGGTGTCTATGCGACGGTATCTCAAGAAGGGAACAGTGCTCAAACTTAAGTTGGTGTGTTGGTAGTCCGTCATGAGTAGATGATCACAATTGTTTTTCATGGAGGTCAAAGGTCATTTGAGGTCACCAGAGCTTAGAGTACAAAAACTTATCAAGGGAGACGTTACAGCAACTGAACGTTGTTGGAACTTCAGACCATTATCATTGGTAGCAACTGATGAGAAGATGTCTGCAATTTTTGTAGAAGTCAGAGGTCATGTGAAGTCAATAGAGGACATTGTTTGATAACCTTGTAAACAACGTACAGTATCTCAAGAAGGGACAGGTGCTCAAACATCAAACTTTGTGTGTTGGTAGTCCATGGTGGGTAGATGATCCCTGTTTTTCATGGAGGTCAAAGGTCATTTGAGGTCACTAGAGATTAAAGTAAGAAAACCTTTTTAGGGAGATATCTCAGCAACTTAATGTTGCTGGAACTTAGAACTCTTGTCATTGGTAGCACCTTATGAGTAGATGATGCCTGTCATTTTATGGAGGTCAAAGGTCATGTGAGGTCAATAGAGGTTTTCAAATGACCTTTGGTTTTCACATAGTGTGAAAACCTTGTAAACACAGTACATCGACAAGGGAAAGGTGCTTGTACTTCAAAGTTGGTATGTTGGTAGTCCACTATGAATAAATGATCTCTACTGTGTTTCATGTGGGTCAAAGGTCATTTGAGGTCTCCAGAGCTTAAAGTATGTAAACCTATTAAGGAAGATATCTCTGCAACTGATTTCACCTAGAATTTCAAAGTGTCAACATTGTTAGCACTTGATGAGCAGCTGATGTCTGTTATTTGAATTGCCACATGGGAGACTTGTCATCACTGTAATCTGACAGGAATGAATTCTATCATTCCTTAGATCTGTCCTGGGTTCAAAAGCCCAGCATGTGATACTGACAGAGTTTGACATGCCCTGAACATGAACATATGAAGAGGTTAAATCACTCATATGAAGAAAATAATGCATATTTCTTTCCTATTGAAAACTTACCAAAATGTAGATCTATGTTTAATAGCAGAGATTGCTGCTAGATAGACTTTGGTCGCATTTTCTTACAATTTGTAGAACATTTGAAAGTCCATTTTGTACGCCCTCTCGAAGCAACCACTTAACAAAGCTCTTATCACTTTTTCTAAGCTTTCAGAAAATATCCCAGTTGCCAGCAACTCCCTGTCAAGATTTACAAAGTACTTTGTTGTTTTTGTCACAGTAAATACTCCCTTGGGAGGCAGGATGTATTCTAGATTGCCTTTGTTGACTTGCACAATTTCATATCTGTAACCACTGGCACAATTTGATGTCACAAACTTTTTATCAACTTGTTAATTACCTCCTTCATGACCACAGTTGTCATCAATGCTGAGTCAATGACATTACTCATTCATATTAGCACTTGGTAACATCAAACCCATATTAAAGTGACACAGAATATGGTTGCCATTTTTGCATTTTGTTTTTCATTTTGATATATGGTCCCTTCCCTGCTCTACTGGTTGCCTTTGTTTGTAATTGATTGTGTGTGTATGAAAAAATGAGATATTGGTAAGGAATGACAAAGTCATTTGACTTTTTTGTTGGTGAAGATTGAACATGGATAGAGCTCTAGGGACACATATTTTGGATGTAACCATTTAGGAAACCACGTGTTTGGATTACTGTGATAAAAGCACAGGCATGAAGCTGCTGCTGTGGCGCAAGCATTGTACTTATAGTTGCACAGCTAGCTGCTGTACGATAATATGGATATTGTGCCATTTGTTTGCATTCTCCACATCAATACAGAGGAAAAAGAAAGAAATAGAAATGTATCAACTCCTTATACTGTTAAAAGGAATGAAAACAAGTATTTGTCATTTATTTGTGAGTGTGAAAGTTGTAGTATACACACTGTACTTAAGATAAACTACTGTATTGTCAGCCGATTGAAAGAAGTTGAAAGGCAAAAAATCTCTGGCTTTTTCACTTCACAGTACAAAGATTATGGTTGCCAATGCACTTTGCTTGACTTGGCTGGTTGTTGCTAGGGGACCACTCAAGTGTGCAACATTATGCACATGCATGGCAGGTTAAAAATCGCAGGTCACCAGAGGGCAGTTTGGAATGCGAGGTTTCCCCTATTGTTATTGGTTGGGATAAAAGGTCATTTGGGGTCAACAGGGGTCAACTTGTGAAAAACTTATAAACATGATATCACAAGAACCAAAGCTTTGATGTGTGTCATATGTACTATGCAGGTGAACCACATTGAGTGCAAGAAGCCCATTGTTTTGGTGGAGGTCAAAGGTCATTTTGGGGTCAGCTGGGACAAATTGTGACAGACTTGTAACCATGATATCTCAGTTTACACAGAGTACCAGCAGGTTGTCCATTTACATGTTTCTTCACAGCTTATCTAGACAGCTATTGGTGATGATAGCAGTGTTTCTCCTTTAATTACCATAGAGCTTTGAAACTGATGGTTGCATATATTTTTTCCTTAACTGAAAGGAGTTTGTCTGCAACACCATTAGTTTTTCACTGCGAGTAGCGAAATGAAAAAAACTCAGCTGCTATGCAGAGTAGTGCACATGCTGCAGGAGCAACAGTTGTATGAGTGAGCATATGCCATATCCTGTGCATGTTTACAATCTTGGACAAAATTCCTTGACACACCTTGCTCCCCCTTTCGATATTGGCTGTAGGATTACTGTTTAATCTGTACATTCACTTCTATAGGGCAACATTGGAAAGGGGCGTGGGGTTTCATGTTATCCTCTTACCTAAAATTTGGTTTTTTATTTGCAACATAGGACAAAGTGTCCCAACAATTCCAAGATTGTCTGAGAATTTTGGCAGGCCAGAAGCATGCGAAGGGACCAGGAAAAAGCAACAATTTAATATAAGTTAAGCGGCTAAATGGGGGGGGGGTGATATTCCTTGCAACAAGAAACATCAACAGTGCATATTCCGCAAGTTTGGGTCCTCTGTTGAAATTGGTATACTGTAATAATATTATTGTGTGAATGCTGTCAATGTTATTAGGGAGTAAAGGGACGACTTAGTTTAGTCCATGTAGATCTTTGCACCACATGTGCTAAATAAAGTCCAGTCATGGAAGAGGTAATATCCTAAGTCCAATGCATCATGTTGACCAGGAAACTACTTTAAGAGATTTTGAATGATACAAATGACATACGGCTCAAACTCTGATATTGAAAGAGGCACCGAAGATCAAAAAAAATAAAAAAAAACCCTAAAATGTTCGTAGTCAGTTTAAGAAGGCTGATGTATAAATTGTTCACAGTGATGACGTGGTGTCTGGTATTAAAGTAACTACACATAAAAGAGTATTATGCTAGACTTGCAGATTAATCTGAGTGAAAAAAAGTGTGCTATATTTATCCAAAACATACCGAAGAAAGGAAAATGCAAATTAAATAGATTTGACGTTTGTTCATGTTCATATAATAGCGACATTGTGACACCCATTCTATTGTACCGTGCATAGTGCACTACCGTATGTTAATCATTTTAAGCAGTTTTAACGGAATTCAGATGACATTATACATTTTTGTAGTTCGAACTGTACCATAATATTGATATGTTACTGTATACATCAATGCATGAAACCTGATAAGTTGACCGACATTGAACTTTATAAATGAAAAATTGAGCAGTGAAAAACACTCTGGTCATACCGTGAATCAAGCCCTGGCCTTCTTATCCACACTGACTCATACACTGTCCGACAGTATAGGTTAGTGAAACCCATGTTCTAACAAATGTTTTGGCAGTAGAATTTAAGCAAACTGTGGGAAAATGGCATAGATTACAAGAGTGAAGATTAGATATGTTACCTACCAGCTTCATGTACTGTAAAAATTCTAGTCATAAATCTCGAATTAGCTGAAAAAATGTCAGAAACCAGCCTTTTACTAACGTTGTACCATTATTGTAATATCAAGCTGTAATCAACAGCTCTGACTTTTACGCAGATTGGTAGAACGTGGCCGCTATTTCATGATGTCTTATACCTGATTTTCCTACTACCATTCTACAGTTGGAGTGACACTCCTCTTGCAACGCAACGCAACAGCTGCCCATCAATGTTTTTTCTAAACGCAACATGTCTGTCCACGTACAAAACCATGAAACAGTCTATTCATTCATGATCCCTGGTTTTCAAAAAAACATATACAATTACATCCCCAAATAAAAATTACACTTCTTATGTTCATAGTCGAAATTCAGAATACTTTAATTTGACAATCCCCAGACCCACTGGCCTTGATAAATAATTTTTGTGATGCACCTTGTCCAAAAATGTGCAATTTTCTTTTTCAAAAATTCGCTTCAAAATTTCTCCCAAAAAACTCAGACAACCCTGGATAAAAACACCTTGAGACGCCCTGTTCCCCCATTCAATGTTGGTTATAGAATTACTGTTCAAAGTGTACATTCACTCCTATAGCGCAAAATTGGAAAGGGGCATGCGGTTTCATGTTATCCTCTCACATAAAATTTGGTATATATTTCCAAGGTACGACAAAGTGTCCCAACAATTTTGTCCAAGATTGTTCATGTAAATCTATTCAGCACTTTTACATATGCTGATATTCATAGCAAAGGTTTTTCAACTCAGCAAATAATTTTGGAATTACTTGGGATTATAAACCCTGTTTTACTTTGTGTTATGTGCACAGCATTCAAAATCACTGAGTCCATGCAGTATATTAACAGCGTATGTTATTTTGCCTATAAACTGAGACCTATGTGAGCACAAATGGAACGAAAACATTCTTGATTCTTTGGCAATAAAAATGATGGTAAAAATATTAGTAGCACATGAGTTAGAACTTGTCGTCTTTAATTTGTCTTACCCAAATTTTAATTTGTTCGGTGATTGAATACTACTACTTTTCATCATGTTTTAATTTACAGGGTACAACGAAGCTTTACATATCCCAACAGGTGCTAGAAGTGTGAAAGTCTTTGAGCTGTCAGGTGGAAAGAATTACCTTGGTGAGCACTTTGATTCAAGTAAAAAATAAAAGTTGCAAGTAGCTGCCCTGGACTTGTTCAGTGTAGGTTATCATGGCATGAAACAGGTATTTTGGTTAAAGCCCATGTTGGACCAGAGGAATCCATTTAATTTACTTTAAAGTATGCCAGTATTGACCTGGTATGTATAGTATTATCCATTTTTACTGCTGTAAAAGTATTATGGTATTGACCAGGTGTGCAAATATTACCCATTTAGGCAAGCCACTGAAATTCTCTTTTACATTGGGATGCATTCCAGCTGCATACCCATGCAAACACAATGCACCCCCCCGTGGTCGGCAAGGCGTACACAATGCACCCCGTGGTCGGCAAGGCGTACACAATGCACCCCCTGGTCGGCAAGGCGTACACAATGCACCCCCCTTTGGTCGGCAAGGCGTACACAATGCACCCCGTGGGTCGGCAAGGCGTACACAATGCACCCGTGGTCGGCAAGGCGTACACAATGCACCCCCGTGGTCGGCAAGGCGTACACAATGCACCCCCGTGGTCGGCAAGGCGTACACAATGCACCCCGTGGTCGGCAAGGCGTGGTGCGGATTAGAAACCAATCCAGTTTATCATGAGAAATGCCCAGAAACTGGTAGCATTGATTGTGTATAAAATCACTCCGTAGGGATGCTTAGGTGTTAATGGAGTATAGTGCAGTGCTCACAATACCTCTTTTGTACTGAGCATGAAGACTGTGCAACTGGGAGTATGGCCTTTATTCACAGTGGAAGTGTGAGGTTCAGTGATACCACACATCAATCAATGTAAGCACTAGCAAAGTCACAACCATTGTAGTTACCATTAGTTGTCAGTTGACGTCGGAGTGACGTTAAACCATCAGATTTTGGTCCAAACAACGTCAGATGGCTGTCTCAGGCAACTTGCAGTCCAAGGTCAAAGGACTTTGAAGACACCGATGCCGCAGACGCTGTACCAGTCACCGTCTTAAAACCAATGTCGAGCTGTCGAATGTTTACACCTTCCACAACAAACTCCATTGAACTAATCCATCAAACTGGCTGCATGGAGAAGTTAGCCTAGTAGTCATTGGTGTGCACAAAATTTAGGGTAGGAGACATGAGGTCATCGGGTTGGGTGTCGCATTGGGCCACCTTAATTTCCCATCCTTTGGCAATGATAGTATTCAGCTGACCCAACTGGTGTTGCAACTCAAATTTGGGCTGAATGACACTATGGACAACTGGCTGATTGCTAAAGGGACAGATGAGTAGAAAGAACATCTTTTTTGGAGTGCCCGTAAATTCTCAAAACCCATCACTCACTGGTTGGGGGCAAATGTACGATTGAGGTTTGTTTCAACTACATTGACTTGGGAAAGTTTCTCTCTCAAAACACTGTTATACATTGTAACAAAGTTTCAAATACTTTTAAAATTGAATGTACACATAAAAGCTACTATGCTGTTGCTAGTAACCCCATTTTAGGATTAGGAATGTATTAGGCAAGGTATAAAACTATTAGCAATATGGATATAAAATATGAAAGTATTAAACCCCGTTACTTGGTGTATAAGTAACTCTACAGTTATTCACATTTTTAGGAACCCAAGGGGACGCACTTTAGGGTTCTGCTGAAAAAAATCGTGAGGACCCATCTTTCTGTGCATGTTGAAAGCCCCCCTCGCAAGTTTCAAAAGTTGCTACAGCAGAACTGATACATCCCGTAATAATCCTGGAAAGTCTACATTTTTTTGTTTTCAACAAAATAGTGAGGAGTCTGCTTGGATCCAAGTGACAACATGCAACCATCATACGTTGAACCAATTGGTCAGTGGACGGGAGGGGGGGGGTGATGGGGATGGAACTTGAAGATAGCAGGACATTTAAATTAAACCTTAAAGGAGTGCCTCTGAATTCTTTTATTCACCTTCCCCTATGTCCTGTGGATATGTTAACGAGAGAAGCTTTGACAATATTGCTGTGATATCAGCATTGCAGGTTGTCGCCATCTATGATCATAGATCGTGATGCGTAAGCTTACCACCTAGAGTAATAGCTACAGTACTGCAATGCAGCTATCAATATCGGGAGCCCGACAGGCTTTTCAGTAACAGAGTTTTGAAGCCTGAACACAGGAATTGGGAGCCCCAAGCACCTGACGCATAGGATTTATCGAGCACTGATGTCTTTTGGGGACTGAAATCTCTTATGGATCTCATATTTAGTATGTAGTTGTACCACTTTTGAGTAAAAGAACACTACTGTTTTTCGTGGAGGTCTACCTGGGTCAAATGGTGAAAACCTTGTAAACACATTATGCAAGGAGGGAAGCTTAGAAAGTTCTCATATGTAGTATGTAGGTGTACCACATTGAGAAGAAGAACCCTATTGTTTTGATGGAGGGAAAGGTCATTTGGAGTCAACAGGAGTCAAACTGTGAAAACCCTATAAAAGGGAGGCTTGGACAGATTCCATATGTGTAGGTATACCAAAATGAGAAGAAGAACGATGTTGTTTTTGGTGGGAATCAAAGGTCATTTGGGGTTGTCCTATGAAAACCTTGTAAAGACAATATCCGAAGAAGGGAAGCTTGGACAGTTCTCATATTTAGTGTGTAGGTGTACCACATTGAGTTGAAGAACCCTACAGTTTTTGGTGGAGGTCAGATGTCATTTTAGGTCAACATGGATCAAACTGTGAAAACCTTGTGAACAGGATATGTTAACGAGAGAAGCTTTGACAGATCTCATATGTAATGTGTAGGTGCATCCCATTGAGTAGGAGAATTCTATCGATTTTGGTGGATATCAAAGGTCATTTGGAGTCGAAAGGGTTAAAATTGTGACAACCTAGTAAACATAATATCTCAAGGACGGAAACTTGAAGCTATGATCTCATATGTTATGTGTAGCTGTTGCATCACTGTAACTGTAATATGCAGTTGTGCTTGTTCAAGACATGATACATATCAGTCATCACATGTCAAATTCCACGATAGCCTGCAGAGTACTAAAGCTATATGCAGAGAGCAACAGCATTCTCCTGGGGAATGAAACCACATACTCTTCAAGTTTCAAAGTTTGCACACTTTTATCATGACTAAAACAAAGACAATTTTTAAGCTGTGATTTGGTCATTCATGTTTTTCATGTGTTGAAAATTTCCTTAAGGGCTAATTATGTGTAGTAGAAACAAAACGGGATAGAGCTTACGTCCATCCCTTAATAGCTTCATAGCTACCATAGTTTGTCGCTGATTCCCCTCGCTGCCTTGTGTTTGTGATATCAATGAATATCTTCTAATACCCTCACTGCAACACATCAGAATATGCTGTTTTTGGTGGATTAGTGTGTGTAAAGATGACTTCAAAAGGATGGCAGAGCAGCCATTGTCCGGGACAGGGTTAGACAATGGGAAAATGGACAGTGGTATTAAACACATTGCAACAGGATGCAGTGAAGACATGAGAGAATTTCAGTGGCATGCCTTAACAGCTATAAAGTAGTCTAGTATTGACCATGTATGCAAAGTAGAATCATACATTTTTACTGTAGTAAATTATTCTGGCTGTGACCATATATGTATAGTGTCATCCATTTTAGCTGTTGTAAAGTATTTTTGTGTTGACCATGTATGTAAAGTAGTAGTAGCATTTATTTTCAAGTATTGACCAGCTATGAAAAGTAGCAATTTCTTGGACAAAAACATATTTACAATGTACAACAACTCTGATACCACCGTTAGGTGACGACGACTCTGATACCACCGTTAGGTGTCACTTGACAACTGGTACCACCATCTACCACCCATCAGGTGACAATGACTCTGATACAACCGTTAGGGGGCAATGACTCTGATACCATCATCAAATGACAACGACTCTGATGTCATCGTATATTGCAAGGTACTATGGTACCATTCTGTGTTTATGATTTGAGTACATAATTATGATGATGAGGATGGTGAAATAGCCACTTGTTGCAAATAGTTTGCTAGGAAGTTTAGTGGGGAGTGTATCCCTATCTGTGGAGTTTATCCCTATCTAATGTGTGGGGGTTTGCTTTGTAGTTTATTGGTATCATTTCTTTAAATGTTTAGCATTATGTGAGCAAGGAGGCCGGTACCTCATCAACGGTAACTACAGGATCGACAACAGTCGTTTGTTTGTTGCATCGGGCAGTCTGTGTTCCTATCAGAGGCTGGAGAGCTTGGAGAGGAATGCAGAGGTTACCCACCGAGAGATGTTCACTTGTGCAGGACCTCTGAACAAGACAGTAACTGTCATGGTAAGCATCAAGCAGATCCTTCTTCCTCCTCCTTATCCCTCCTCCTCTCTTTTCTCTCATCAAACTGAGTGCATGACAATCAGATCTGCCAGTAATGATTTGGCTGTACATTAGGAACTGTTTGAAAACAAAGATGACCGTCAGTGTTCAATTGCAACTTGACATCCCCAAGACAAAAACGATGAATGGCTTAGTTTTAAGTTAAGATATTGGTGAGGTTCTGTTTATTAATCATATTCAAGTTGACATTAACATGTGTATCCTATTCTTACAACCTATGGCAGGTATTAACGAGGGATCGATCTGCTTCGTACCTAGCATACGAGTACACTTTACCCTTGGAGTACAGCTCCACACCAACTGCAGAGGAACAATCAATGATGATATCAACTTCATTCCCAGATGAACAACTGACAGTGACTTTAGAGGAAGCTAAAGAGGAAATGATTGATAAGATGGATCAACTCACCACCCCATTGCCAGGAGAAAGAAATCCTCTCGCCTCCCAACATGATATATCAGAAGACCAGTATGAATCTGCAGTGAAAACCCCAAAGCATGGCAAAGTTCATAGTACTGTCACTACCCCAAAGACTCCTGTCACAGTCCACCCAAAACGGGAGCTGACTACCCTGACAAACTATCCAGATATTTGGGACAATTCCTCCTCTGAGATTAACTTTTTCATGTATGAAACATACTCCATTGATGAAGGAATTCCTGGTGAAGAGGCAGAGGATTTGCTACAACAAGTCACAGTGGCAAACCTAATCACAGATCCTTCAGTAGACAGAACCAGTTCTGTAGACTGGACCAGTGCTGTAGCAGACAGTAGCAGTCTGTTGTCCTCCGGGATGGAAGAATTCCTCCCATCAGAAATCATGAAACCACCAACCACTGCCCCATCTGCTGATCTTCCAAGTTTCATCAAGAAACTTGAGACCACTACCTTAGAGAAGGAAGAGGTGCAGGGTCCAAGTCTTAGCATGTCCTACAAAGAGGAGAATGATCCTAATAACTTTGTCACCATGAAAATATCAACTCTGATGACACCTAGCATAGAAGATGGAAGAGAAATAGACTCCTCAGGTGAAGATATCAGCAAAAATGAGAATACTACCAACAAAGAAATTGACAGAGTCCAACAAGATATGGAGTCTCTTCCACAACTGAAATTTGAAGTTCCACAGAAGGAAGTTTTTGTGCCTGTAACCCTTGGCATTCACTTTGCTGGTGAGTATGGAAAGCAGATTTGGAATTTTGGAAGTGAGCTTGTCAGTATGACTGACATTTCATGGTAAGTGCAGACAAACTTCCTTATAGTTTGCCTTGCCGTTTGTTTCAATTGGTGAAACAAAAATTGGCTGTGAAACAATTGTTTGGTTTTGTGGTGATTCACATGTTTGTCTGGGAGCTAGGGAAAATTCAGTTTACAGCTCCAATACAAAAGGTTTAATTGCATGAACAGAAAGGAACATAGGAGTGGACTTCCGTAGGTTTGAAAATGGTGCGTCTGGGGGTTAAGTGACCCCCCAAAATGTTTAAATCACATGATTGAATACATTTACGAAAATAGTGCCGTCTGGTCAATTTCATGCCACTGATTGCAGATCTAATGTTCATAAGTGCGCAAAATGGTGAAAAAGGCACTTAAGAATGCCCTTAAAGAGCGCAGTTTTCACATTTAAATCACATATTGTGTACATCGATGAAACTTTGCAGATGTATCCTTTGTGTGCCCATGATGACAAATTGGCAGTTCTTAAGCGTTCAAATTGGTGCGAAAGGCACCCATGAACTCCAAAAGAGGGTGCTGTTTTTGGCACATTTAAAGCACGTATTGCATACATTGATGAAACTGCACAGGTACATTCCTGACATGCCCCTGATAATAGATCAGCATTTCTTTAGTGTTTAAATTGGTGCAAAAAGCCCTTAAGACACCTGAAGGGGGCGCTGTTTAGGAACATTTAAAGAACATAATGAGGATGATATACCTTGCAGAGGAAGTTCTCCTGCCAATAAAAAGCCAACAAACTTATTCCATTCAGAAGAGGGAAGCCACAAAAAAGTCAGAGACCATGCTAAAATTTTCATGGACGTTCCGTGGAAGGTCATGTCTTGAATTAAGAGCATCTCACAGGTCGATGACACTAAAAGTTTACCCTATCAGCTGAAGGCACATAGAGATATATCTAGGCTCCCGGTTTGTCTTAACTTTTGGAGGAGTTCACAAGTTCTTGAAACTCTGTCCTTAAACTGACAGGAGGAAAAAGCTCTGGAGAGTTGGGAGAGAAATGTTGTCATGCATAAAAAGCAATGTGAGAGATCCCTTAAAAAAGAAGCTAGTGCCAAGGCTGACCTGAACTCTAACTTCTGAATTTATCAAGACCATGCATCTCCGAACAATGTTCCTAAAAGCATCTGCCAGGAAGGAAGAAAATGAAGTCTTCTGTTGTTCAAAGGCATTCAAAAGGTACCATCCTTACAGCAAGAATAGGTAAAACATTGCCATAACATTCAATGGCCACCACATCCTTCAGAAAGAGTAGTCCATTATCCTTTCTTTTTAACATGCAAAGTTCTCTCTCTTTTTTCTTCCTCTTTTACCATATCTATGAATAATAATAGGAAAATTAAAGATTTTGTCCGTTCTTTTAAAGCTAAGGAAAGCAAGCAATGTTGCCCCAACTCACCTGGGATACACATAGCCAGTTCAGAAACCCTTTCACTTCATAGAGAAGCTGGAACATTTTCATGCTCAAACTCTCTGACAGAATCATGCCTGATATAGAGATGATGGGTAAAGAGCTGATATTTATCACCACATAGGTAAAAAACCCAAACGATGTGAAATTCTCACGTCTGTTAAGAACCCAAAGAGAACAATGAGAATTTGCTTCATCATGCATGATAAAAAGCAAAAAGGCTACAGTAAATTTCACCTTCCATCTACATGGTCACCTTAAATAACCTTCAGCAAAAATCTAGGAGGACTATGTAGAAGCAACACAAGCAGAAATGGCTCTTCTTCCTATCGGACATCTCAGAAGCAATGTTAATTTGTCAGTATTGTTTG
The DNA here is from genome assembly GCA_021234535.1 of Stichopus chloronotus. NCBI lineage: Eukaryota > Metazoa > Echinodermata > Holothuroidea > Aspidochirotida > Stichopodidae > Stichopus > Stichopus chloronotus. Next base: position 29,089,116 of record CM037841.1, read on the forward strand.
CATTAAACGCACTAAAAAATGATCACTTTGATGGTATTAAACCGGTTGATAAAGGTAGAGGCAGTGCAATACGTCACTCAAACTCAAGATGAAAGTCACCTGCCTATTCACCACTTCAGACTGTTAGATGGTGATATGACTTCAGAAACTATTAAGTTCAATATGGTGCTAGACACATTCTCTATAAAAGAGATTGATAATAGCTTTTTGGAAAGCCTATCCTTGTACAACTACAAAGCTTCCACAGCAGTAATTTGCATACTACCAAAGACACAGCCCACCCCTTCTTTCAAACCAAACAGGTTTTTCTCAAGTTTTAAAGATTGAACAAAGTTTGTACTTGGTATGTGAAAGAAGTATGGTAGTGTTGCCTTTGGGCTGTTCAAGATTTTAGGGTCCTATGGCCAAATGGGCTATATTGACCCTTTTATCAGGCAAAATGCCCCAACTCCTACAGATTGTATGGTATTAAGTTGAAATTGTGTCACATCACTACAATGGTAGAGGTTCCTCCAGGTCATTCAAAATGTTTCTTTTCCGCATATTTTGCTTGACCGTGAGGAAATTTCGTTGAATTAGCATTGTGGTAGTGGATCACAGGGTGTTTCAGGATTTGGGGGTCTAAGGTTCAAATAGGCCATGGAGGCCCTTTTATGAAGGGTTGTTCAGGATTATTGGTCCCACAAGGGTGATATGGACCATTTTATTTAATCATGCTTTTCTGCATATTTTGCTTTACATTGTGAAATGTTTGTCAAAGTTGCAATGTGGTAGTGGAACCTGAGGTGCTTCAGGATTTTGGGGTACATGTTCCAAATGGGCCATGTAGGTGCTTTTATGAAATCATGCAAAATACTTCTTGTCCTACAGATGGTGTGGTAGTCAGTTGAAATTGTGTTACATTTCTACTATGGTAGTTGCTTCTTCATGTTGTTCAGGATGATTGGTCCCATGTGGGGCCATATGGACCATTATATTAAGTTATGCTTTTCTGCATATTTTGCTTTACAATATGAAATGTTTGTTAAATTAGCATTATGGTAGTGAAACCTGGCGTATGCAAAATTTTGGGGTCCAAGGTCAAAGTGGGCCCTTTTATGAAAATATGCAAAATGCATCTCTTTCTACAGATTGCATGGCATTAAGATGAAATTGTGTCAAACTACTATGGTAGTGTTTCCTAGCTGCCATTCATTTATTCAGTAAATGTTTTCATTATTTATAGCATGCTGCTCAATGGGTATTATTCAATTCTTAAAATAGACTCATAACACAGTTTATCAAGATTTGACCATATTGTTTATATTGCAATACCAAACTACCTGTGCTGGTATCAATCACCTTCTCCCTCTGGGGTTAGTCAGATCAGGGAGTGCTGAACAGTTTGCTAATAGACATTAACTCCCTGTTTGAAAATATAGGTCAACAGAGGGGAAAGACTGGATCCAGTTGATGATCATAAACATTCCTCTTCAGTTTCATTTTTGGTTTCGATGAAAAGAGAACCTATGCGGTCATGATGGCTTATGTATGTATGTGTGTTAGTATGTGTGTGTGCCCTTGCTTTCGGGTGGGATCGAGGACCGAAACAATAGATTTTAGGTCCTCTATAGGAAATTCAATAGATTTCGCCGGTCCTCTCAAGATTAGCAGTAGACAGTCTGTTGTTAAGGTTAGGGTTGAGGAAGAAAAAACAAAAGAAAGCACAATGAGGTCCTCAATGAATGGAAAACAAAGCTGCGTCCGTATTAATATGTGTGTGTGTGTATGTTTGTGACACTTAGCTTGTGCAAGCAATATCTCCAGGTAGGAATGATGGATACTCTTTATACTTGGTATGTATGTTTGTCAAATTAAGAGGAAGAACCCTATTGTTTCTTGGTGGCAAGCAAAGGTCATATGGGGTCATTAGAGGTCATATAGTGAAAACCTTGTGCACAAGATATCTCCAGATAGGAATGATGGATACTCTTCATACGTAGTATGTAGGTTTGTCATATTGAGAGGAAGAACCCTACTGTTTTTGGTGGAGGTCAAAAGTCATCTGGGGTTACCAGAGGTCAAATAGTGAAAACCTTGTGTATGCGATATCTCCAGACAGGAATGATAGTTACTCTTAATACTTGGTATGTAAGTTTTTAATATTGAGAGGAAGAACCCTATTGTTTTTGGTTGAGGTCAAAGGTCATCTGGGGTCACCAGAGGTCAATTAGTGAAAACCTCGTGCATGCAATATCTCTAGTTAGGAATGATGAATACTCTTCATATTTGGTATGTAGCTTTTTCATATTATGAGAAAGACCCCTACTATTTTTGGTAGAGGTCAAAGGTCATCTGGGTTCACCAGAGGTCAAATTGTGAAAACATTTTGCATGCGATATCTCCAGATAGGAATTATGGTGACTCTTAATACGTGGTATGTGAGTTTGTCATATTAAGGGGAAGAACCATATCGTTTTTGGTGGAGGTCAAAGGTCATCTGGGGTCACCAGAGGTCAATTAGTGAAAAACCAGTGCATGCAATATCTCTAGTTAGAAATGATGAATACCCTTCATGCTTGGGATGTTGGTTTGTCATATTGAGAGGAAGAACCCTATTGTTTTTGGTGGAGGTCAAAGGTCATCTGGGGTCACCAGAGGTCAAATAGTGAAAACCTTGTGCATGCAATATCTCTAGTTAGGAATGATGAATGCTCTTCATATTTCTTATGTAGCTTTATCATATTAAGAGGAAGAACCCTACTATTTTTGGCAGAGGTCAAAGGTCATCTGGGGTCACCAGAGGTTAAATTGTGAAAACATTTTGCGTGCGATATCTCCAGATAGGAATGATGGATACTCTATATACTTGGTATGTAGGTTTGTCATATTAAGAGAAAGAACCCTATTGTTTTTGGTGGAGGTCAAAGGTCATCTGGGGTCACCAGAGGTCATATTGTGGAAACCTTGTACATGCGATATCTTCAGTTACGACTGATGCATATTCTTCATACTTGGTATGTAGGTTTGTCATATTGAGAGGAAACACCCTCTTGGTTTTGGTGGAGGTCAAAGGTCATCTGGGGTCACAAGAGGTCAAATACTGACAACCTTGTGCTCGCAATATCTCCAGGTAGGAATGATGGTTGTGAAAGGAAGAAGCCTTTTGTTTCCACAACTTATTCTCATTTAAAGATGTTGGAGAAATTTTTTTACACAGACATTTGCATGCACTGTACATTCCTAGATTGTAGAGATATCTCATTGAGTATACAAAAATTTCATTGTCTATGGTGAAGGTCAAAGTTTATTTGTGGTCAACAGGGTTACACAGTATGGAATTCTCATAAACATCTCAAGAAGGGAAGCTACGGCAGATGTCATATTCAATATGTAGTTGTATCTCATTGAGCACAATAACCAATTGGTCTTTAAATGGAGGTAAAAGCTCATTGAATGTCAACAAGGGTCAAATTGAGAACATGTAGATATGATCTCAAGGAAGGAAGCTTGTTGTGCAGATCTCATATTTCATACAATGCATATGTAGTTTAATGTGACACATACTAATGCTATTATATCAGATTCAGAAAAAATTTTCTTAAGCAGATCATTGAAATCACAATGCACTTCTGCATTCTGGTTTGCTAATAAATAACAAAAGTGAGAAAAATTATTTCAGAGATTGTTTTATGCTTTAGCCAGCATTCCTTTCAGCAGTTTGTTAGAGGACATTGCATGCTGCATTCTAGTTCAGGTAAGGACCATGGTAGTAGAGTACATTTGGCTGGTTATCATTATTAAGGAACCCCTGATTAAGACAAAAGGACTACTCTTAAAATAATCTCAACATGGTAGTAGAGTACATTTGGCTGGTTATCATTATTAAGGAACCCCTGATTAAGACAAAAGGACTACTCTTAAAATAATCTCAATGCAAGGAACCACAGAGAGCCCATCAGGGTTTTTTTTATGAAATCAAAGTATTTCTTTTCTACATAGTTTGCTTTACAATGTCGAAGATTTGTCAAGTTAGATTGTGGTACAGTGAACCCTTGGCAGTTTTCACCACTCATGGGTTCATTGCCAGAATGAACCATATGGACCATATGTGCAAAGTAATAGTTTTTCTACAGATTATATGTTACAATGTTGATGGATTTTCAGGTTATTACTGTGGTCGTCAAGTGTCTTTGGCTGATCAGCATTCTGAGGCACAAAGTGGGGCTCAAACTTTTTTGGATGTGATAAATCATGGATTAACTGTGGTAAAGACTAAATGTCTGGTTAAAATGACAGTTAAAATAATTTTCACTCAATTAACCATAGTTCCCTTCTACGGCTTGTAAAAGTTCTGGAAGCACGAAGCTACCGAAAGCAATACTCCTTGCAACTCTCAATGTTGTCACCATGTATACCAACACTCCTATTAGTCTATATGAAATTAATAAAATTTTTCCCACCAATGTGTGCACACTTATTGAACTCATCTCCAAAAGGACTCAGTTTTGAGTTTAATAAATAGTTTTATTGCCAACAAGTTGGATATGCTATGCATAGCCAAGCCTCACCAAAAATGTGTGCTATACAGTATTTATGCATGGAACAGCCACAGAAGTCGAGAAACTGGTGGTGAAGATGAATGAAATTCATCATCTCCTCAAGTTCACAGTCACCTAGTCTCTATCTCTGAGGAGTTATAAACCTTCAGATCTGAGAATCTTCAAAGCCCTAAATTTCATTCTTCTGGTTCACTGGATTCCAAAATCCACTGCAACTTATCAATAACTGCACAAAAACCCTAACCTACTTGCTACCTTGAATGGCTTTATTAGAGGAAGGGTTCTCTGTTTAATATGCACGTCTCTGTAGTAATCGAGCAACTAGAAGAGTCCATTCTGAAACACTGGCATTTAATATCTGAACATCCACTATTATTCCAGCTGTTTCTGAACCAACCTGCTCTTCGTTATAAAACGGTCCCAAACCTACAAGATTTACTTGTTAACTTGATGATGTTTCAAGGTAACAAAGAATGACAATCATTAATCACACAAATATCTGTTTAATGCGCTCATAGCTGCGCTCTCAGTTTGTAATTGTTAATGTGCTCTACAGAATTAACATGTATTTTCTAACAATTAAAATATAATGACATATATGCCAAATATATGAAATATTTAATGTCTCACCACTGATGATGCTCCACATTTGAGTATGAGAACCTGTCTAGTTGGTCATAAGAACCAATACTCTGTCATATTACTATTTAAAAGTATGTCAATTTTTTTACTTATATAAAAGTACATCATTTTCATTCATAAAAAGTTGAAGATGTTTCAACACTGATGCATGCAACAAAGCTCATGTTTCACCAAGGTTTTTCCTCTAAAACAAATTTCCAATCAGGTTCTGCATCCCAGTGTTGGATTAGTGTCAACCACCTACCCACAATTTTCATTTCGAGTTTCATGTACACAATATTTGCATTAAATGTGCCATGGGAATATGAAGGTAGAATTCAAACTCCATGTGCATAAGTGGGGAAAATTGATTATAAAGGGAGAGAGCACTGTTGGTATGTTAGGTGGCATGCGATGGATATTCAAACATTAATGTTGTTTCAGTGGCTCTTATCAATGACTTCCGTGTACCTTAAGGAACAGTAGGAAAAGTTAGATTATGTAAATAAATTGTCATATGGCTTTCTTGTGGCCGCGAGAAAATTTAGTGCGTGTTTCAGTGGGGATTTTGCAATAATTTTGTAGTCTACCTTTTAACATTTCTGTGACATATGTCTGGAACAGTGGAATTTTTTGGGTCATTTTATGTGCATTTCGCGGCACAAATCTGAACACTCTAAGAAATGCCGATCAGTTTTCATGGTCATGGAAGCAATGTACAGGTCTGTGAAGTTTCATTGATGTAATCAGTATGTGCTTTAAATGGGCAAAAAACAGCACCTTCTGTTGGGGTGCTCATAAGGGCCTTTTGCACCAGTTTGAGCACTTAAGAAATGTTGATCTGTTATCAGGGGCATGCAAAGAATGTACTTGCAAACTTTCATCTATGTACTCAATATGAGCTTTCAATGTGCCTAAAGCATTGCCCTCTATGGGGTCCTCAAGTACCTTTTGCACCAGTTCGAACACTTAAAATTGCTGATCTACTTATCAGAGGCTTGCAAAGAATGTGCTTGCATACTTTTGTCCATGTACTTAATATGTGATTTCAAGATAGTGTGACATGCATCTAGAAAAGAGCTTGCTTCTTTCAAAGCTTTAAGAGTGAAACCCTGAATTAAAAGTCTGTTGAAAATTTTGTGTCTATTTGCTACTGTTTTTGAGATTTGACTATTTTAAAGTTTGCAACAAATCCAAATATGTTGCATTGTGTAGGTATTTCTTAGCTTGGCCTATACATATTATCGTTTAAATTCTTAATTACTGGGTGTCACATTTGTAACAAGACAATGCGTGCTTCGAAAAATAAAGCCTTCAGGGCGTACAAAATTCTCACTTGTCCTTGAAAGAAAGCTTAAGTAAATAAAGGGTTGAATCAGGGTTGTTCCAGCAGTTACAGTTTAACTTGTAACTTGCTTCTTCCTAAACCTGGGTGTATAGTGATCATCATTAGAACTCACCAGAAAATACAATTACATCATTATCTATTTTCTTCCAGAACTGGTGGACCCAAAGCTTGCAAATATCACCATTGACAACAAAATATCATCTAAGGCTGGCAACATTTCGGGCAACAGACTGAATGTTAATGTGATTGATGGAAATAGGATACCAAATTACCATATAGCAATACCCAGAACTCCTGGAACATCTGAAGATAAGCATGTTGAACCAGACGTGGTTGGACACACAACTATACTTACAGAGTCTACACCAAAACAAAAAGTCGACAAGTCAGAGCCCACAGAGAAAAACAGCAATATGACTGATATGTTGAATGTGACTGGAACAGAAACCTCAACGAAGGTGACAAAAGATAACACAATGCTAACTCAAACAAAGGTACCCCCTAATGAAAGGTTTGTAACACCCCCCACAACAAAAACACCATTGAGTACATCTTTGTCCACATTAGTGAGTACCACTGGCAAGAGGACCACGACTTCAGCAATGCCAACAACTAGTGTTGCCAGGACAACAATTAAACAACTTTCAACAGTTGCTTCAACTATCCTCCTTCCTTCAACCACCACACAACATGTTACCACCAACACTACCACCAACACCACCATTCCTACAACAGAAATACCTGATTACATCTGGAAAGTAACTGGGTATTCAACTTGTCAGGTGACTTGTGGAAGGGGTGAGTGCAATCTGTGGACTAAGTTTTTCTTATCCATTATGTATTCTCTCTATTAGTGTGGCTGGTACTCAAAGAGTCAACTCTATGTATAGTTTGCAGTCAACTCAGTGTAGATCTATTCTTTAACAGTCAGCCTTACATTGCCATGTCCTCATGGTCTAGTCTGTAATTTTCTCCTGGCTAGATACAAAGTCAATCGGATGTAACATTCACCAGCTGGAAGATTTCATTTCTTGTTTTCACTTGTTGCAGTCATTGTGATGCACATAGCTTTGCAGTGATCACCGGCTTGCATATTATTTTAATTCCATTTAGCGATTGCGCTCCCTCTTCCACCTACCCAGCAGTCATATCTCTGTAGCTTACTCCTAGTGCCAGTCAATTGTATGTTGCTTGGTCAAATTGTGAAAACTTTGTAACCATGATGTCTCCAGAAAAGAAGCTTGCACATGTCACATAGCAGGAGCTTAAGTCCTAGAATAGGATCTAGGACAGGGTTGAGGAAAGGTTATGTTATACTTTTTCTTGTGGATTGTCAAACACTTTGAGTTGCATATTGCATTTGAAGTTTAACATTAGAGTGATGCACTGTAAGACTGTGGAATGTACAAAGTTTTTCATTCATTCATTCAGGTGTCAGGATGGAATATGCCTATTGTGTCGACCAGGCAGATGTCATAGTCGCTGATAATCTGTGCCTCCCTCAGACCAAACCAACAGTTCTTCCAAGGAACTGTGGTGGACAAATCTGTGATGCAAGGTTGGTGGTATTTGAATCTTACCTGATGGGTTGTTTGTGCTTCTACTCTCTCTTGGTTTGTGTTTTGTCAACTTTTTCTCAAATATTGGTGGAAGTGTTTATTTGTAATGTAATAGGGATAATGGTGTGAAATACTTGTAAATGCATTTACATTGTTAAGAATGAATGAAAGGTGCAGATGGTGTTAGTGTATCATACAAATGATACATTTTTGGTTCCTGGCCTCAGCTAAGGAATCTAGGCAGTTAGGGTGACTTGTTTGTGTGTGTGTATGTGTGTGTGTGTCTGTGACATTGTTATGTTCACCATATTGAGAAGGTTTGTGCCATGTTGTTTTTGGTGGAAGTCAAAGGTCATCTGGGGGCACTGGGGGCAAAACTGTCTTTCTGTAACACTTGGTAAGGTACACTCTAACTCAACAGGGGAAAGTCAGATGAAAGTCAAACTTGGGATGTAGGTCTACCATATGGAGATGGTGTGCCCTATTGTTTTTGGTGGTTCCTTCAGGTTGTTCATGATTATTGGTTCCATATGGACCATTTCATGAAATCATGCAAATGTTTCTTTTCTACATATTCTACTTTACAGTTAGAAATGTTTGTCAAATTAACATCATGGTGGTGGAATCAGGGCTGTTCAGGATTTTAAGGTCCAAGGTCCAAATGTTATGAAATCCTGTTATGAAATCCTACAAAAAGTTTCTTCTCCTTCAGATTGTATGGTATTCAGTTGAAATTGTGTCATATTACTACTATAATGGTACTACTATGATAGTGGCTCCTTTCGGCTGTACATAATTATTGGTCCAATATGGGGCCACATGGACCATTTTATGAAATATGCTTTCTACATATGTAAATCTGCAATGTGAAATGTTTGTCAAATTAGCATTGTGGTAACGGAACCCTTTGCAATGTTCAGCATTTGTTGGTCCAACTACGGAATGGACCATATTATTGCACCCATGACATTGTGCAAAGCAATAGTTTTTCTACAAATCATATGTTGAAGCGTTTTCATGTTAGTACTACAATATGGTAGTCACTGCCTTTGGCTGATCACAATTCTTAGGGAGAAATGCAGGGGGTATACTGCCACTCATTACAGCATGCTGCTGAATGGCTGTTATTCAATTCTTAAGGTAGGAAATTCAATAAAGTTATTTTATCGATATCCTGTGTATTGTGTATATTGCAATAAGCAAGCCACCTGTGCTGTATCAATCACCTATTGTCTCTGGGGTCACTCAGGTCAGAGAATGCTGGGCAGCGTGCCATTGAGACATTAACTCCCTGTTTGGAAATACATTTCAACAGAAGGGAAAGAGAGGTTTCAACTGATGCTTCCTATAGCCAGCATTCTTTTCATCAGTTTGATAAGGGACATTGCATGCTGCCTTCTGGTTCAGCTAATTACTATGGTAGTGGAGTACTGTGCATTTGGTTGATCAGCATTCTTAAGGACAAAATGGTTTCCCAAACTTTTTTGGTATGTAATAAATTTTAAATTACCCCTGGTTAAGTCTAAAGGACGACAGTTAAAATAATCTCCATGCAAGGAACCACAGAGTAAATGGTCATGAATATTCCTCCTTGCTTCCTAAACTCATCATTCTTTTCATCAGTTTGATGAAGGACAGGGCATGCTGCCTTCTGGTTCAGATAATTACTATAGTAGTGGAGAACTGTGAATTTGGCCGATCAGCATACTTAAAGGAATTCTCCACCAACAAGAAAACTTAACACAGTTTATGAGATTCTTTACCGTTTTATCAGGTAAACATAACGATTTTACCAGAAGAAGCTTCCTTAGATGTGAAATAATGCTTGGAAAGTTGGGCTTCAGCATGAGCCTGAAAATGTTTGACGTAGAACTGACAAATACTGTTTTCCATTTTTCTCACTTTTCGTGTTTCTGGCAAGATCTTGGAAGCAAAAACTCTTTAGTTCAGAGATTTTGAAAACCCTATGAATGTCTCCATTCAATAAGATATTTTTTTGCCTACAAAACCAGTGGAACCATGATTGTGATGGACATAAAATTTAATTACTGCTAATACTTTGAGACCCACCAAATTAACGGAAGGTAAAGCTGTGTATTTAGCTCAACATTATTTCTATACTTTATTCGTCGGCACCAGTTCAATATCATTTACAGAGCAATGTCATTTAAGTTAACTAATTTTTAAACAGTTAGGTATCTCTGAACAATGCTTTTGAAGCTACAGGGTAGGTCAATGCCACTCCATGATGAAACGAAGGTTTTATCACCAAATAAGAGATCAGAACAGTAAGTGCAACCCACAGCTTGAAATGAAAAAATCAAGTGCAATGTTCAATCTAGATTTACGGGTACTACATCACAACGGATGTGATAAATTGTGAATTACCCTTGGTTAAGTCCAAAGAACTACACTTTAAAAAATCCCCATGCAAGGAACCACAGAGCCCATTGAGGCCTTGCTGTTGATATGTCATAGACATCACCATGGATGCATACTGGCCGTTGGTGTATCAGGGGAACACCCACACATATTTGATTTCGATTCATTCTTTATTTCCAGTATAAATTTTCACCAAATTTATTAATAGGATAAAACATTGAAAACATAAGAAAATAGGTTAAGACATTGTGAAGTTCAAGAAATTAAGCAAAAACTAAAACAAAGTCCAAAGTGAATAACCTTTGAAATCATGATGGGTATGTATATGTGTGTTTGTGTTTTTGTCATGCTTTGCTTGTAAACTCAAAGCTCAAGAAGGGAAACTTAAACAAATCTGATATTTGGTATATAGGTATACCATATGCAGTACATGCAGAATCCTATTGTTTTGGTGGAGGTCAAAAGTTATCTGAGGTCGCTAGAGGTCAAAAGGTGAAAACCTTGGAAACACAATATCTCAAAAGGGAAGCTTGGACTGATAAAATATTGTGCATGTAATATATTGGTACAAGAAGCCTATTTTGGTTTGTGCAGGTCAAAGTTTATTTGAGGCCAATGTGTTCGGAGGTCAAACTGTAAATCTTGAAAACACCATACCGCAAGAATACAAGCTTGGACTGATCTATGTGTGGGTGATTAATCAAGCCCCAAAATTAAGTGAACTGCAAGCTGTTTTTGTGGAGGTCAAAGGTCATTTGAGGTCACTGGAGGTCACAGTGTCAATACCTTGTAAACATAATATTTTATGAATAGAAGCTGGTAGCATGTGATTTGCTGACCTTATTTACTTCCAAAATGCAATATAATTTTGATAATGTAACCAGTTTCAATTTAATGTAATGTGTGACACAACAGTTAATTCCATTTACTTGCGCTTTAACTGGACATTTTGTGCAAAAACTGGAACTAGTCAATCATGCGTACACTGTGTCATGTGACTGGAGTGTAAATAATTTGTCCAAAACTGATTTGCTAGATGTACGACATAATAGTGTATGTGTGAATTAATCTGGTAGCACAGGTTCTTACAGGAATTGATGCAAGTCAATTGTGAAAGCCATAAGGTATGTAAGAAGGTGATACCATGTTGTCTTGAACTGCTAATAGTCAGCAGAATGTGAAAATGTGAAAAAATTTTAAAGATAAAATTTCAGTTATCCAAGCTCAGACTTACCTAATATTTAGCATATATTACATTATCTCATATTTTGCTCTTAGTGCTTCATTGTACAAACCAGCATTTATTTTTGCGAACAGTGTTTCATTATTTATTTTTGCTGTTTGTGCATCGTAGAAATGATATGCACTTTTGCTGTTTGTACGTCATAGAAACCACCACACATTTTTGCTGTTGGTGCCTGAGAACTCAGTATTCATTTTTCTGTAGTGCATCACAGAAACCAGTGTTCATTTTTCTGTTGGTGCATCACAGAAACCAGTGCATTATTCTGTTGGTTCTGAGATTTTTCTCTTGTATAAATCATTTTATGCAGATGCAATTGAATGTTCATGAAACCATGGAATTACCAACCTTGTTCATTCAATCAATTTATAAAAAAAAAACTCACCAAAACTCACCAGACTTTTTGGTTTCGATGATAATCGTAACCTTTGTAATCATGCATGGGTGTGTGTGTATGGGTGTGTGTGCGTGTGTATGCGTGTGTGTATGTATGTTTGTGACGCCCTACCTTGTAAACACGATATCTCAAGAAGGGAAGCTTGGACAGATCTCATATTCAGTATGTAGGTGTACCACATCAAGTAGAAGAACCCTATGGTTTTTGGTGGAGGTCATTTGGGGTCAACAGGGGTCAAATTGTGAAAATCTTGTAAACACAATATCTCAAGAAGGGAAGCTTGGAGAGATCTCATATTTGGTATGTAGGTGTACCACATTGAGCAAAAGGAAGAACTCTATTATTTTTGGTGGAGGTCAAATGTCATTTGGGGCTAACAGGGGTCAAATTGTGAAAATCTTGTAAACACGATATCTCAAGAAGGGAGGCTTGGGCAGATCTCATATTTGGGTATGTAGGTGTACCACATTGATTAGAAGAACCCTATTGTTTTTGCTGGAGGTCAAAGGTCATTTGGGTTCAACAGGGGTCAAATTGTGAAAATCTTGTAAACATGATATCTCAAGAAGGGAAGCTTGGACAGATCTCAGGGCACATCAAATACAAATTAGCATTTTAGTAGAAAGATAAAAAACTTTGTGAGAATGGAACATCAAAATAAGTAACAATGTTTGTAAGACATAAAAACAATAGAAAAAAATCCTCTTAAGCAGATCATCGAAACCACAATGCATTTCTGCATTCTGGTTCCTTTATTAATGCATTTATGAATACATGGAAGTAACAAGAGCCATACAGATAGATTTCATTTATTCATGTAAAGGGTGATCTGTAATGATTGATTTCTTCACAACAGGTGGGAAGTGGGTGCCTGGAGCAGCTGCTCTGTCTCATGTGGTGGTGGAATGAGATTCAGGACCGTCAGCTGCTGGAGGATGGAAGCACCAGGAGAGGATGTGTGGGAACCAGATGGCAACTGTGATGCCTCTGAACGCCAACCTACCATGGAAGAATGTAGCACAGAGGATTGCATATTAGAATGGAGAGTCGGTGAATGGTCATCGGTGAGGGTGAATTTCCACCTGTTAGTTTTCTTCTGTTGGCAGCTGTAAGGTCTGGTGATAGTGTGGTCTGGTGATAGCGTAATCTGGTGATAGTTTGGTCTGGTGATAATGTGGTCTGGTGATAGTGTGATCTGGTGATAGTGTGATCTGGTGATAGTGTGGTCTGGTGATAGTGTGGTCTGATGATAGTGTGGTCTGGTGATAGTGTGATCTTGTGATAGTGTGGTCTGGTGATAGTGTGGTCTGGTGATAATGTGGTCTGGTGATAGTGTGGTCTGATGATAGTGTGGTTTAGTGATAGTGTGGTCAGGCCAGTATGTATTCTAGTGATAGTTTGATCTTTCATAACATATATGCAATATTTACAGTATTTACAGAAAATATGATTTCAGTTAACACAAATTATCTTACAAAAGGACGTAGTCTGAAAACACAAAAAAATTGTAAGTATGTCAGAGAAAAACAACATGGTAAGCAAATATTATATTCTGCTCCTGCACACCACAATAGAAGATGGTTGTGATCATGCAAAAAGATGGGGAGCAATGCAGGCTTACGATTGTCACCAGTTTTCTGCCTCCCTCATCTTTCTCCTATTCACCCTTTTCAATACCCCTAAAATAAATAGTTAATCTTGGTAGGCAGGACTAAAATCCTACAGAACAGATGAGAAGTACTTTCCATCATCTCTCATGTAATCAGGATGTGGCATGTTACAATGCTATCAACAGGTGGAAATGTGGCCACTTATTAAATTAAACACAAGTAACTAACTTCTTTCACCTGGAGTTGAACTTATCATCAGTTTTGACCTCTGCTTACACCATTTTTCTTTTTTAGTGCTCTGAAGATTGTGGAGAGGGTAGACAGACCAGGGTGGTGCAGTGCTCTGTCTCAGACAGATCAAGGGGCTATTGTGACCCACAAACACGACCCGTAGACACTCAAACTTGTGAAGGTACTAGTTGTCAAAGCAGCTGGAGTACCTCTCCTTGGTCTAGTGTGAGCTCTCAATCATAAATATTAATGACTAATGATTATTATTGTTGCAGTTGTTCTTTTGCCTGTTATTTATTTTAATTGTTTTTATTATTTTTTGTGCTTGTACAATCATCATCACCATCATCATCATCACCATCATCATCACCATCATCATCATCATCACCACCATCATCATCATCATTATTATCATCATCATCACCATCATCATCATCATCATCACCATCATCATCATCATCATCATCATCATCATCATCATCATCATCATCATCATCCTTGCATTAGTTTCATTAGCAGTGATTCTTCTACCCTACCCCTCCCCTAGTCCCTCTCCCAGTACCTCCCCTATTCCCTCCCCCTCATTTCCTTAACTTATGGGAACAAAAAATGATTCGATTCTGGTATTGAAAAAAAAAATGAAAGAAAAAGATCGCATACATACCAAAAAGTAAAAACAAGAAAGATGTAACAGTGAATAGGAAAATTGTGTTGACCTGTTCATATAATATTGTTAAGTAACTATTCAGACTGCTTTGCTCAATGACCTTGTATCTAGGGCAACATGAGAAGGTAATTTTGTGATGCCTGCTGTATGAAGGCCCTCATTTATTGACAACCAGGTAAAGCAAATGGAAGTTATTCTTTTCGTTGGGACCAAAACACGAAAGACTTAACAATTTTAATCTTTTTTAATTTGCCTTTCTGGTATTATTATTATTACAGTGCTCTGGAGGATGCCAGACTCAGAGTAGGAGGGTCAACTGTTATAGTCCCTCACATGCCATCCAACTGGACAGTCACTGTAGCCACCAGAGGAAGCCACTGTCAATCAGACTTTGTGGCTCACACACCTGTGTACCTCGGTGGATCCCACAGACCTGGAATCAGGTACATATTTTGCTACCATATGACGAAATTCAAGAATCACAGAATAAAGTGATTCTACCCTGATTCTACCCAGCAATGTAGTGACTTTGATTCTGACCGACAGTGTAGTAACTCTGATTCTGCCCAACTTTGTAGTGACTTTGATTTTACCCTATAGTGTTGTGACTAATTCTGCCCAATGGTGTAGTGACTCTGATTCTGTGTTACAGTGAAGTGATTCTGAGCCTAGAGTGTAGTGATTCTGAAGTCGGGTGTAGTGACTCTAATTCTGAGTTACAGTGTAGTGACTGTTTCTACCCTACAGTGTAGTGACTCTGATTCTACCTTAGGATGTAGTGACTTTGGTGTTCTACCCTACAATGCAATGATGCTGATGCTGCCCTACAGTGTAGTGACTCTGAGTCTACCCTAGTGTGTAGAGACTGGTTCTACCCTACAAGTGCAATGACCCTGATGCTGCCCTACAGTGTAGTGGCTCTGATTCTACCCTAGTGTGTAGAGACTGGTTCTACCCTACAATGCAATGACCCTGATGCTGCCCTACAGTGTAGTGGCTCTGATTCTACCCTAGAGTCTTGTGACTCTGAGTCTACCTTAGGGTATAGTGATTTTGATTCTACCCTTAGGTGTAGTGACTCTGATTCTGCCCTACAATGTAGTGTTTTGTTGGTATACACAACATCTATTCTACAGAGCATTTCGTCTAAACCAATAGTTTTTGTTTTTTCCTTTTTCTTTTTCTTTGATCTCGAGTCACTTTCCTTTTCCCCATGTCATCCAATCTTTATTTAACATCTATCAACCACACGTCAATATTTATAAGATCATATCTGCAAGTAATGTACGTATTACTGCTTTCTTTCTATCATTCTGTTTTTCACTTTGTTGGTACTTCTGCGAAGATAGCAAAGCTAAGTGCCCCCCTCCCTTGGTGTACTCTAACAGTTAATCTGCAGATAATCTTGTGATCCTTACCAATGCTTTGTAATCCTCCTCTGTACCCCCCCCCCCTCCTGCCTTTATCAGGACAATTGTGGAAATTGCCAAAGTGGTTACCGATACAGAGAAGCAAGTTGCCAAGGACTTGAAAATGGGCGGATGGTGGAATATGACCAAAGCAGATGCAGCCACTTGCAGGTACCTATTAAGAGATCTGCCTGCAACAACCTGAACTGCAACAGACGTCGACAGCCACGATGGTACACAACCAAGTGGACTCAGGTTTGGACTATTGTAGATTTTGTGTCTTAAGCTGCTGAATTATGATGAGTACATGTGCTGAGGGTTTTGGTTCAGTGTTAGGGTTTGGGACATCAACGTTGTCTGTCATCTACCAACATCTCAAGTGCAATGCAAAGAGATTTGCCTTAGATAATAATTGTTTGTTTTTGCTGCCATATTTGATTTTTGTGTGGGAATCATAAATAAGAGAATTTAATCCTTATGATCAATGACACTATGAATGATGCCAAACCTCAGAAATAGATTCTTCCCTCAGTGATTTGATCGCTGACAATATTTTGCTCTTTTTTATCATCCCTTTGAAGGCAAGTCCAGCAAGTGTTGAGGAGGATGAGGGTAGTTTTGAAAATATTCATAATCTATGCCTCAGGATTCTTTAAAATCATTGGGTGGTTATCTCTCTGATGTTTCACATCAGATTTTTGGTTTCGATGAAGAGAGAAACCTACGTGGTCGTGATTCCGTGTGTGTGTTTGTGACACCCAGCTGGTTGTCGCGATATCTCAAGAAGGGAAAGTTGGAAATTTCCCAAACTTGGTACATGGATGCTCCATATTGAGAGGAAGAACCCTATTGTTTTTGGTGGAGGTTAAAGGTCATCTGAGGTCACCAGATGTCAAACACTGAAAATCTTGTTATCGCAATATCTCAAGAAGGGAAACTTTGACAGTTCTCAAACTTAAAACATAGATGCCCCATATTGAGGGGAAGAATCCCATTGTCTTTGGTGGAGGTCAAAGGTCGTCTGAGGTCACCAGAGGTCAAAAGTCAAATTCTTGTTAACACGATATTTCAAGATAGGAATTATGGATACTTCCCATACTTGGTATGTCAGATCAAGTACAAGAACACTATTGCTTTTGGTGGACGTCAACTGTCATCTGAGGTCACTGGAGATCAAATACTGAAAAAATGTTAATATTTATCGCAAGATAGGAATCATGGAATCTTTTGTTATGTAGTTTGTCGATGTATTGCATTAAATAGAAGAACCCTATTGTTTTTGATGGAGGTCAAAGATCACTCTGGGTCAAAGGAGGTCAAATTGTTAAATATTATGAACATGATATTGCAAGAACAGAAGCATCTACAGAACTGTTGAAGCTGTGCCTTATTGAGCAAAACTAGCCTACTGCTTTCCATTGAGGCGAACAATCATTTAGGGTAAACTGGGGTCAAGTTGTAAAAACCTTGTAAATATTAAAGGAAGCTTGGACAGATGTCATATTTGATTTTCAGGTCCACCTTATTGGGTGCAAGATGCGTATTGATTTTGTTAGAGGTCAAAAATCATTTGGGTTCAACATTTCCACACAATATGCAATATGCCAGATTCAAAATACTCATAATTGAATCATCGAAACCACAATACTTTTTGGCTTTCTGGTTCATTAAAGAGTTCTTTGTTGCAACTTTCTCCAGTTTGGCAAATATTTAGCAATACAAAGAAGAAACTTAACATCCAAAAAGGACAACTGTTTAACTTTCCACTTCTTCTATTTTATTTTCTCAAACTGTGACCTACATTCATGGATTTTGTTTCCATTTTTGTCACTCCAGTGCTCTGTGACATGCGGCGATGGACAAAAGCAGAGGAAGGTACGTTGCTATGAAAATGGATTGGTTTCCCGAAGGTGCGACAGGAACTACATGCCTCAGACGATGCAATCGTGTAGCATGGGAGCCTGCCCTCTAAGAGAAGGTAAGCAATATGCTGTCCTATCGAATTGTTCTTAGCAATGACAATTCAGACACTTTTGTTTGGCATCCATTGGACTGATGGTTTGCTTTGTCAAAACGGGAGAATTTCTTGCTAATAGACTTACTTTTGTGCTGTTGGTAGTTTGGTGGTTTGCTGAAATGTTTTAGACAGAGATCTTGAACTTCTCCAAAATAATTATGATTGAAAAGTTCAGTATGTTTTTTTTTCTTCTTTTTTTGAATTTTTGGATTAGTTTCATGGCACAATTTTCAGAATAGCGATTCCAATATTTGGTCACAATGCTGGTGATTTTTAGCAGTGATATTTCCAGTCATTTCACATCTTTTGTGAATTTCATGTTATCTTGTTTGCAGTCATGTAGAACTTGCTATTGTTTCCGCTTGTGCAAAGATGAAGCCACCAACCCCCATAGTCATAGACTAGTTAATGTAACAAAAAATCAAGCTGTCATTGGAAAGTTCCATTTGCTGTTTTAGTTTTGGATTTACAACTGCATCATTTCGAAGTGAACATGAAGCAAACATCTTTGATATCACTCTTGCAGATGATATTTTGCATAAAGTTGCTCAGAATTTTCTACTTTATAGTTGATGCATTCAAAGTTACTATTTCACACCTGCTGTGATGTTTGCTTCACCAACCTTTTGATCATTTCAGTGTCAAAGCAACTGACTCAGAGATAAAAGCAAGACAAAACAGGTTGTTGTTATAGTGCAACACGCTTGCTTCAAGTCTACTTTTGGTGAAATGCTCATATGTCAAAACTGAAGGTTAAAAGTGTGTGCAATTTTGATGGTTAGATTGTAAATTGTGCATATCATTCAGATATCAATATAAAATTAAGCCTGGATTTTTTTTTTCTTAAGATGACCTTCATTGCATTCAGAAGTTGTGCTGTAATCCTGCTGAAAGCTAGAACACTACTTGTTTGGTTGCTATTTCAATAAGAAGGAAGGCCCAAGATGACCATATGATCCGATGGGATGCCCTGAAATTCTCTCATGCATTTTGAATACACTCTGATCACCTATTATTTAAAACACAATGGCATTTGAAATGCATCTAGCTTAGGTATAAGAGTTCATCAAGGAGCATTGTGTATGTAATCACCCCATTGCAATGCATTGGTATAAGGGGATTTAAATTTGCACAGCATGCACAGCACTCACAAAGTGATTGATGCTATCAGAAGCAAAGCTGAAGATTTTAACTAAGTTATTTTCCCAACTACTTCAAGCTACAAGTATTTAATTGTGTATAAAATGTTGATGAAACAAGTGATGGTTGAACAGTTTTACCACATTTGCAAGGTCCCCTTTTGTTTTCAGCAAAGGCACATGCTAACATTATTATATCATCTGGCGTTAACAATCTTAACAGGCACCAACAGGTTACTCTCCAAATGTGATTTTATAGCAATGGCTTCATTGGATAAAAAATACTTTAAACTTTGCAGAGTCACATGAAAAGTAACAATACAGCAGGATTGACATGACAGAAAATACATTCCTGTGTAATTTCCTTTTTGGACAAAAATGTTTGAAGTTTCATTGCTTCTTTGTATGAGTCACTACAATGCTGGTTAATGATATTGAAATTTCAGACCAAACTTTTCAGATATCTCCTACTAAACTGGCATATTATTATGAATACAGAAGATACCATGTAAATTGTTGTTTATCACTTTTCTAAATTTCAGACTGTGAGAAAAGGATTCTAGAGTTCCCTTTTTAAATGATCTTAGCCTAACCCCTAGCTTAACCCCTAACCTAGACCCTAGTGTAGGCCTAGACACAATGTTACATCAAGTAAATCATCTAGATCATTGTAACAAACATTGACAGTTGCAAGAAGTGATCAAATTCTTTGTTGTAGTATTTTCCAGTATGTCTGTCAGTGCCCTGGAGAGAGTCATCCCCTAAGTTGTTTTGTTGCAGCTGTGGTGGAACAGGGCAGTGTAAGGATGAAAGTTAAATCAATAACATGAAAACAGAGGAATAACCTCTGCCTAGGAAGGCTCACATTCCTGACCGGCCAGTGCTGGTGAATAATCTCCGTCAGGGAAGGCTCACATTCCTGAATGGCCAGTGCTGGTGAATAACCTCTGTTAAGGAAGGCTCACACTCCTGACCGGCCAGTGCTGCTGAATAACCTCTGCCAAGGAAGGCTCACATTTCTGACTGGCCAGTGCTGGTGAATAACCTCTGCCAGGGAAGGCTCACATCCCTGAATGGCCAGTGCTGGTGAATAACCTCTGTTAGGGAAGGCTCACAGTCCTGACCGGCCTGTACTGCCGAATAATCTCCGTCAGGGAAGGCTCACATACCTGACCGGCCTGTACTGCCGAATAATCTCCGTCAGGGAAGACTCACATACCTGACCGGCCTGTACTGCCGAATAATCTCCGTCAGTGAAGGCTCACATTCCTGACCGACCTGTACTGCTGAAAAATCTCCGTCAGGGAAGGCTCACATTCCTGACTGGCCTGTACTGCCGAATAATCTCGTTAGGGAAGGCTCACATTCCTGAATGGCCAGTGCTGGTGAATAACCTCTGTTAGGGAAGGCTCACATTCCTGACCGGCCTGTACTGCTGAAAAATCTCCGTCAGGGAAGGCTCACATTCCTTACCGGCCAGTGCTGGTGAATAACCTCTCAAATTCTTTGTTGTAGTATTTTCCAGTATGTCTGTCATTGCCCTGGAGAGAGTCATCCCCTAAGTTGTTTTTTTGCAGCTGTGGTGGAACAGGGCAGTGTAAGGATGAAGGTTGAAGTCAATAACATGAAAACAGAGGAATAACCTCTGCCAAGGAAGGCTCACATTCCTGACCGGCAAGTGCTGGTGTGAATAACCTCTGTTAGGGAAGGCACACATACCTGACCAGCTGGAACTGTTGGGTGCAGGTTGCTGCCCTTTGTAATGAATTTGACAATCAACTTTTCATAAGTTACACAGGTACATTCTGGGTGGTTTGCTGGTAGAATATTGCAGCTAACAATGAAACACTGGCCTGATAAGATCAGCTTACAGTGCTTGTTGTATATTGATTCTTTTTATTTTTGATTTTGTGGTTTGATTGTCAAGTTTTATCTAATTGTAGCAGGCCACCACCTTATTAAAAACAAATCCCTAAATGGTTTCCATCAGCATTGATATTTTTCCTGGTCAAAATTTCCGCATGTTGTAACTTTCAGCATGACAGAAGTTCCATCAGAAAAAAAAAGGAATTGATGTTGTTTTGAAACTTAAATGCACACTAAAATGGTACACAGGCAGGTAAACAAATTATGTCACAGTCATTTTTGTAACTGAAATGTTTAAAAGTGTCTTGTAAAAACAAATGGATAAGTTCTTGTATTGAAGCTTTTCGAAATGTACGATAGTTATTTTCTAAAGTAGGCCAACCACCTCGGCAGATGCATGTTTCATCATCACAGTAAACGCCGACTGTTTGTAACTCACGGACTTCATGTAAGTTTAAGAAAAATTTAAATGATATTGTCGTTGTGCCATCTTGTTACAAATCTATTCATACCGGCAACAACAAATCGTTGAGAGTTATCTCATAGTTATAATTCAATGATTTTCACCTGTTGTTGCTTATTCTGGGCAAAAATATTTTAAAACCTCTATTCATTGATTCTAAACAGTGTCTAAATTTAGTATAGTTGGAAAGAGACATGTGTATTGAACATGAATATCACATTTCCATACCCTGTAAGTGAAATTAAAGGAATTTTTTTGTTTGAAACCTTCCCATATTCCAATTCCTTCGAAACTCACGAAACTGTCAAAGATCCAGTTGATTTTCAAGTGGAAATCACTATGTGCATCGGTTGGCAACAACGTTACCACATAACGTTTTGAGCAGTTAGACAGCTTAGTGTTAATGCCTAATGTTAGGTATTATTTGCTGGCATCCAGTACAAGGCGAAGCCAGTCTCCAAGTGCTGGAAAGACGGAGAGACGGTCAGAGCTTGCGGTCGCCAGTGGTGAAGAATCAGGCCTTCGTCACTTACGCATAGGCTTAACTACCATGTTATGCCAGCAATAGAGAGGTGTGTTTTGGCTTTCACTTTGAGAGGAAAAGTATTGTGAAAAATTGCAAAGCTTCTACCATTAGTAGTGTTAAATTGAGAGAGAAATTGAGAAAAAAAAAAAGAGGAATTTTATCTTGGTAATTTGTTTGAAGGCTGTGCCGTACTCTTAATGTATATTACAGTATGATAAGTCACTAGGAAGACTGGGCCTAAAAATAAAGACTGGCACCAAAGCCATATGTCTCAGTGAATTTAAGGCCTGATGTATTAATACCTACAATAACTTAGTGGAGAGATGAGGGCATTCATTGTAGTAAATAGGGAAGTTGCTGTATTTAAGGCTTACATTTGACAATGTTTACTTGCCCATTATACAGTGATTTTTTGCATGTACCTTTTCGGAACATTTTGCAAGAAGAACCTGTATTTTCAACATTATCAATTTTTGAAATTGATATATGGATTTTGAATGTCAAAATCTCAACTTATCTGCAATTTTGACTTACTCTCCTGAAATTAAAATTTAAATATCTTCTGACTTAAATATCTTATGTCTTATGTATAAGCTTTTCAAAATATTTAGTCAAAATTTGGAGACAGTCTGTTGAAATTTTGAGACAATAAGTCAGTTTGGAGGCAAGTTTGTAACTGAGGAAACAAGTTGCAATTTTGAAAACATTAAGTCAAAGTTAAAAATTTGAAATGTTAAGTCCAAATTTCAAGATGGAACCATTTTTTTTCAGGACTAAAAACCACTTACTTTTCGAGTAAAAAATTAGCACACATTATCAAGACTCTTGCAAAGGCTTTCAGTTTTGATTTGGTCATTAATGTTTGTCATGTTGTAAAAAAAAATGAACTGGCCTGCAGGGCTATTTTTGCATCAGTTTCACTTTTTCTGACACAAAACCAATGGTCTCAGGCCAGCAATGATTCTGTCCTGCTCTTCATGACTTATTGTACATTGCTGATTCCTTGAAAAGTCTGGCTTTAACTCTTGTTTGTGCTATCAGTGAATGACTCCTAATACCATAGCTGCAATGCACCATCATTTGCTGTGTGTTTGGGTCGATTAATATGTGTAAAGCGGCTACAAAAGGGTAGTAGAACAGCACACTGGTTTTAAGAAGCAGCCTCTGTTCCGGGTCAACAGTGGGTGTTCAATGCACCGGAATTAAATGCATTGCAGTTGCATGCAGAAAAACACATAAGAGAATTTCAGGGGCATCCGTAGCAAAGGTCATGATTTAAATCATTTAATGTAGCTCAAGAAGTGAATCTTGGTGCTAGGTATTGTTTAATATGTGTCAAAGGTCATCTGAGGTAAAAATCCTTAATCCTTTCAAATTTAGTGTCTAAAAAAAAGAAGGGAAACTTACTTGAAATGCACACTTGGTATGAATGTAACTCCTAGTTAGTAGTTCCCCACTGTATCTTGTCATCCTGATCTGATCTTGGGTTTGTAAGAGACTTACAGTCTTCATTGACATGGGTCATTTGATGTTAATGAGAGGTAGTCTTAATAATAATAATAATTGTTACATTTAAAGTGATAGCTAGTTTCAACATTACCCTTCCATGTCTTAGGTATACATTATTGTACAACATTGGATGTTCTTGCTTAGCAATGCAGAACAACAACGTTGGGCAAATATGATATCCAGCAGAGTTGCATATCATATCGGCAAGGAATCACTATATTGTCATGTGACTTTCTTGTTAATTTCTTCAAACTTTTCAGGATAGCCAAACTTCCAGAACAGAAGTTCATCTAGGTGAACATGAAATGTTATGCTTCCTGTCAGCCATGGAAAGACAATTTGGTTTCAATAAACAATTTATCTGTAGATTCGTCTCCCTAATCTAACAAGAGATTAAAGGCTGATTATCCATTTTACTGCAATAAAAGTCTTCACCATTAATATCAATGATAGTAGTTTCTATAGTGCAGGAAGTCATTTCCCTTATTATTATTGGTAGTCATTTTCTTATTGCTGCTGTCCTCACCTTGATTGCTAGTCTTAATGTTCCTTATCACTGCTGATAGTCACTCTGCTTATTTGATAATAGCCCAGATCCTGATATCAGTGTACCTTATTGCTGATATCATTGTACCTTATTGCTGATATCATTGTACCTTATTGCTGATATCAGTGTACCTTATTGCTGATATCATTGTACCTTATTGCTGAAATTAACTTTCTTGTTGCTGGTGCTCATCACCCTTGCTGATAATCCTGACCATTGTTGCTGATAATACTCCCATTATTGCCAGAAGTCATCTCCTTTTCACCTAACACACCAAGTGTGTGAGGTATGAGAATGAGGCTGATGTCGTCAACTTTTTCAAAAGCCTTCTCTTTCTTCATTTTTTTTAGATATTTGTCTGAAATTTTTTCAGTGTGTTTTTTGGGATAGACATATTTTTGTCCACCTAATTACATTTTGACTGGCTTAATTTATAGGTGAGTTGCAATGTAATTTTTGGAGGAAAATCTGGTTTTTGGTTGCTTTTTTGCACATGGCACTCTAATTGAATGGGTTTAGCCAGAGAGTTATCCTGTGGTCACTCTAGTAAACAATAATCAAATTTTACGGTTGGGCTGGCCAGCCTACCTGCCCTGTGGGTCATCAAGTCCAACTGAACTCTCACCTATCGATATCACATTCCGATACTAGTAAATTGACATGCAAATTAAGTTAGTGAAGCATGTGGCGTAGTGATCATTGTAAACTCTTAAGATAGGTTGATAAACAGAGTTGATTTGTTGCATCATCAACACTGCAGTGTTTTTACAATGTGTCCATTGACTTGGATTATCTTATTACTGCCCATAGTAAAGTTTGAACATGTACAGAGAACAGCAACAAAAAGAAAAAAAAAACTTGTACAATGCTCAAACGTACAAACCATGTACATCGTAATTTTACAACCATGGCAAAAATCTAGTCCAGCGCACATTTCAATTTAGATCCAGCCAAAGCCAGCTCTGACAGGATCTAAACATTATCCCTTGCATCCTTAAATATTACACAGCCTAAAGTAGATTTAACCTTCTCTACAGACCATAGCTGGTACACCTAATACCATTTTTCAAAGTCACATGTCAAAATTAATATACTACACTGGCATATGATAATGTCATAGGCTTGATAGTGTGTCAACTAGATACTTTTTGCATGTAACATTTTGTCACCTTCTTAGTACTGTACTTTCATTTTGCAATGCCACAAGCAAAGATAACCTCAACTTAGTTCAGTGACTGCCCTAAGTTTCGACCCCCCTATGTTACGACACCCTTACGTTTCAACATGTGCACTTAAATTCAGCGGCTGATCGATGCGTCATTACTACGCATGGTATCATAGCTGGGACTCAAAATGGTGCCTGATGTGATGAATGTGTTGCAACATATGAGTGTCAGAACATGGGGTGTGGGAAGAAAAGTGTGTCAGAACATAGGGCTGCAACCCTCAGTTCAATTGTGTGAGCTACAGGGGCATTGCTGCACTAGTTGAAAGCTTACAGTCCTTTTTGTTGTTGCTGCAGTTATTGTCCACATGAAAAGTAGTCACTGTTGCCCTTACATAGTCACCCTGACTTTTGTTCCTTATCATATCCTTCATTGCCAATAATCCTTGTTTATAGTTTACATAAATTGCTACAAATCATCTTCCTCATTTTTTGTCCATATTGCTTGTAGTCACTCCCTTATTTGTTGGTATTTATTTCCTAATTGCTCTAAATTTCCTGACTGCTAAGAATCATGTTCTTGATTGCTGATAGTCTTCTCCTTATTGCATTTTTGCTCACTGATAATAAGTTTTTGCCTTGTTGCTAATAATCATCTCCTTGATGCTGATAACGTTTTCCCTTAATGCAAAAAAGTTTTTCCTCATTGCTGATAGTCACCTCTCTTATTGCTAATAATTATCTTTTATTGTTGATATTCCTGTCCCTGTATTGATGATCACCTTTCTTATTGCTAATAATTATCTTTTATTGTTGGTATTCCTGTCCTGTATTGATGATCACCTCTCTTATTGCTAATAATTATCTTTTATTGTTGGTTCTCCTGTCCCTTATTGATGATCACCTCTCTTATTGCTGGTAGCCATTTCCTTTATTGCCGGAAGGTATCCAACTTAGATCACATTGAGTACTTATTTTCAGAAACTACAAATTAACTACAATTAGTTTGGTAAGTTAGGTGAAATATAAGGTGAAAGCCAAACTACAAATAGTTAAGTGAGGTGATACATTAACTCAATACCAAACTACAGTTGGTTTTACTTAGGTGAAATATAAACTGAAATGCTTCACTAAGTGAGGTGAAGTATAAACTCAAAACCAGACTGCAATTAGTTTTACTTAGTGAGGTGAAATATAAACTGAAAGCCAAATTACAATTAGTCGTACTAAGTGAGGTGAATTTGGTGAAACAAAAGAGTGAAAGCCAAACCACTCTTAGTTTTACTACTGTATGTGAGGTGGTATATAAAGTGAAAGCCAAATTACAATTAGTGTACAAAGTGAGGTGAAATATGAACTGGCAGCCTAAATGCTGTTATTTTAACTATGTGAGTTGAAAGGTAGAGTGGATGGCACACTGCAATTAGTTTGGTAAGTGAGGTGAAATGTAGAGTGGATGGCACACTGCAATTAGTTTGGTAAGTGAGGTGAAATGTAGAGTGGATGGCACACTGCAATTAGTTTGGTAAGTGAGTTGAAATGTAGAGTGGATGGCACACTGAAATTAGTTTGGTAAGTGAGTTGAATGTAGAGTGGATGGCACACTGCAATTAGTTTGGTAAGTGAGTTGAAATGTAGAGTGGATGGCACACTGCAATTAGTTTGGTAAGTGAGGTGAAATGTAGAGTGGATGGCACACTGCAATTAGTTTGGTAAGTGAGTTGAAATGTAGAGTGGATGGCACACTGCAATTAGTTTGGTAACTGAGGTGAAATGTAGAGCGGATGGCACACTGCAATTAGTTTGGTAAGTGATGTGAAATGTAGAGTGGATGGCACACTACAATTAGTTTGGTAAGTGAGGTGAAATGTAGAGTGGATGGCACACTGCAATTAGTTTGGTAAGTGAGTTGAAATGTAGAGTGGATGGCACACTGCAATTAGTTTGGTAAGTGAGGTGAAATGTAGAGTGGAAGTCAAACTACAATAAGTGTGGTAAGTAGCATGAATTAACTCAAAGTAAATTGAACACCACCTTTACCTGTTTGGCTCATAACCTTGATGACATGTTACGAAAGAAACGTTTCAGATTTTTCCAAGGGTATCATTCTGGTGGAATATGTTTTTAATAAGTTGCTATGCTATGTACTCCAATGCTGGCAGTATTAATTGACAAACATTCAGTATTAAGGTAGTTATTGTCATACAGTACAGTGTAGGTATGAACTACTCATATCAATGAACTATCAATCCACTGACCTTTTAACAATGTTGCCCCTCTGACTCTTATCTTCTTTCCCTCCTCCCCCAGCTTGTACAGATAACCCCGCAGTGAAATGTAATGTAATCAGGCAGGCCAACCTCTGCAGGTATCACTATTATACCCAGAACTGCTGTCAGACTTGCTCTAGGTGAATCTACAAGAGATGGTGATGATGATGATGATGGTCCACATTAGAAGAAGAAGAAGAAGAAGAGAAGTAGCTTGTAGAGTCCAAGGAGGTTGGATTCCAGATCAAATTACGGTAGTGTTTTATAAGTAAAGGATATTTATTTCATTATTTTTGATACTATGGTCATATTTAGATACATAAATTGTCTTTTTTTCACATTCATAGATCGTTACATTTGTAGATCTGTCCTCTGGTAGATCAGTCCACTTCTCATGACCATCAAGCTGTAGTGAATCACAGATAATCAAGTTAGGAATGAATAGAATATGTTTAGATATGCTGTTTTATACTTACTAATTTTCCATCCTTATTTTGTTGTAAATATTTTCAAAGTGACAAGGATTTTCCTCATCATGCTTTTATCTATTCTGTTTTTTTTTCTTTTTGCAGCATTTTAATGTAGGATGTGGGTTATGCTTTCCATTGTGGTGCTAGTTTGTGATGTTTTGGTGTTAGATCTTGTGTGTTATTACTGCTAACAGGTTCCTTAAAGTGATGCCTTTAATTGGCTTTCACTTATGGTACACTGGAGCATGCCTTTCAATGATTCACTATCTCTTTTTGTAAGAATTATGTTCATCTCCCCCTCCCCCACTCTTCATTGGATGCTCTACTAAGAATGAAAGAATGCATGTCAGAAGAGTAAGTGATAGATTGGAAGCAAAATGTACAGTAAAGTTTAGGACCTTCTGCTGCTGCTGCTGCTGTTGATATTTCATGTGAGATAGTAGTAGCAGTGGTAGTAGTACAGCCATCTTCATTCTTCTTTCAATGCAAAGCTTTGGTGTACATTCCTAGCTGGCAGTCAATCTTTGGTGAGGATATACATTGCTAGATGCCAGGCAATCTTTGGCATGGGTATAAATCTCTACCTGTCAGTCAATCTTTGGGGAGGGTATACATCCCTAGCTCACAGACAATCTTTGGCATGGGTATAAATCCCTACCTGACAGTCAATCTTGGGCGTGGGTGTACATCCCGAGCTCGCAGTCAAACTTTGGTGTGGGTACACACTCTTAGCTGGCAGTCTGTCTTTGGCGTGGGTACACATTCCTAACTGGCTGTCAATCTTTGCTGTTGGTATACATTCCTGGCTGACAGGCAATCTTTGGTTTGGTTACACATCCCAAGCTCACAATCTTTGTCATGGGTATACATTTGTAGCTGGCAGTTGGATGTTTTTCATGGGCATACATTGATAACTGGCAGTCAATCTTTGGTGTGGGTATATATTGATAACTGGCAGTCAATCTTTGGTGTGGGTATACATTGATAATTGGCAGTCAATCTTTGGTGTGGGTATACATTGATAATTGGCAGTCAATCTTTGGTGTGGGTATACATTGATAACTGGCAGTCAATCTTTGTTGTGGGTATACATTCCTAACTGGCAGTCAATCTTTGGTGTGGGTATACATTCCTAACTGGCAGTCAATCTTTGGTGTGGGTATCAATCCGTAGCTAGCAGTCAGTTTACATAGATGGCATGGGTATGCATCTTAACATGGCAGTCAATCTTTGGCATGGGTATACATTCCTAGCTGGCAGTTACAAGTTTTAGACTTGTAGCCAATTGTTTTTAATAGAGAAACTTTGGTATTTTAAATTTAATCTGCAGCCTTATTTAATTTTTATTGACAGTAAAAGGTATGTAAGCTGTAGCACAGAAGTAGCATAATAGAAGAAAAGTATGCTTTACATTATTGCTGATTTAACAAATTGCACATTTTTTTTATTTCATGTTGTTCCTTATCACAGTAATTCTCTAAAACAGATTTTCATAAATTGTAAGTGTTTCTCTTGGAAAACATAAGTGTCATAGAATTTGCAACCATTTGTTCAAGTGTTGATATTGCAGACATCTTGGATTTTACAGTGTTGAAGTTTAAACATTTTCATCTGGAAAGGACAACTAAGGTGTAGAATGAGATTGACTTGTCCTACCAAACATCAATGTCAAGACTTACAGTCTGGATTATGATGATCCAGTAACACACTCATTGCATTGCACTGTCAGCAATTCATCATCATATTTGCAATTGTATTTCAGATATTTCAAGCAAAATATTAATTTGATTTGAGCACTAACTAATTTTGTTTGTGCAAAGGACAACTTTGTACCAAAGGTCGGTTGTCCTGTAGAGAATTTGGGTATCTCAGATACCAGTAAACTTCATCAGTTGTATGTTCATAGTCCCATTTAGTCTGAATCTGGATCACATCTTGGTCACATCTTTGAGTGATCTGACCTGGAAGGTCAATGAGAGTGATCTGAACTGGAATGTCAGCTAGAGTGCCATCAGGTTGATCTTAGAGTGATCTGAACTGGAAGGTCAGCTAGAGCGCCATCAGGTTGATCTTAGAGTGAACTGGAAGGTCAGCTAGAGTGCCATCAGGTTGATCTTAGAGTGATCTGTACTGAAAGGTCAGCTAGAGCGCCATCAGGTTGATCTTAGAGTGATCTGTACTGAAAGGTCAGCTAGAGCGCCATCAGGTTGATCTTAGAGTGAACTGGAAGGTCAGCTAGAGTGCCATCAGGTTGATCTCAGAGTGATCTGTACTGAAAGGTCAGCTAGAGTGCCATCAGGTTGATCTCAGAGTGATCTGTACTGAAAGGTCAGCTAGAGTGCCATCAGGTTGATCTCAGAGTGATCTGTACTGAAAGGTCAGCTAGAGTGCCATCAGGTTGATCTTAGGTTGATCTTAGAGTGATCTGAACTATAAGGTCAGTTAAATAGTATTCTTTGTATCAACTTATGTTGCAGCATCAACAGGTAAAACCACAGAATATGGCAGATCCACATGGAATCATGGATACTTTTTTTGTTATTGAGGGTTATAGCTGGCCAATCAGAGGTAATACTTTAAGTGCAGCAGAACAGTCTGTAAAATCTGTTAGTTTTGTGAATCCACTTGTTAAACTCTCGGTGGGCAAAATCTGATTCCAGGTTTAGCCTAGCCAACTCTGTTGATTTACAGTGAGGTTTACTCTCAATAGTAGGTTTAGTTAGTGAGATGGACTGGACAAAACCCACCACCCCTCACTATTCTACCTGCATGCATATTTTCTTCAATAGCCCTGACCCAGGAGTGGTGGCACAAGGTCCCAGAAAGGAGGGGGGGGGGGGAAATAAAATGAGTTGCAGATAGGGGCAGTGCTACAAAGGGTACATGTCTGAAATTTGCATTTTCCTTCAAAAAGAATTTGGATTTTCATCAGATATAACATTATGCTTTACACATGTTGTGTTATTAGAACATGCATATATTACCCAGCATGCGAAGTGTGTTTTGGATCAAAACTACATGGCACATGAAATTTAGGGGATTTTTGTTATGGAAAATCTTTTTGTTATTATTACACAGCATGCCAAGAGCCAACAAGTTTTGATCTCTTTGTCAGGGAC
Source organism: Stichopus chloronotus (assembly GCA_021234535.1). Classification (NCBI taxonomy): domain Eukaryota; kingdom Metazoa; phylum Echinodermata; class Holothuroidea; order Aspidochirotida; family Stichopodidae; genus Stichopus; species Stichopus chloronotus. Next base: position 29,120,215 of record CM037841.1, read on the forward strand.
GGTAACCCTCCCTACAGAAATCTTTCACGTAAATGGTATAACTAAACTGCTGCTCTGAAAAGTGAGAGGCGTACTAGCCCTCATTTCCCTGTGCTGCCACCCAGTGCCCTGACAACATTAATATGTTATGTTGCATCTTATGATGTAATATGTAAAGGTAAACCCTACTGCAATGAAATTATGCCAAAATGTAACTCTTGTATTCATTTAAAACACAGAACCATGCTGTTACTTTTGTTTATTTGTCATAATTTGTTTTTATTCTTACATCAATATCTGCAGTCTTGTTTAAACAAAGTTTCTCTTATGGTGCGTTAAATTTTTGGCACTGAGAATCCAAAATGTGAAAAGTGTCTTCATGGTTTGCCATGGTCAATATTAGCGTTTCGTGGGTACTCTCACAGTATGTAACTGATCTAAATTACTACCCAGTTGCTGAATTTTGCCTGCTACACGCAGAAAATAGTTAAAAATGTTCTTTTTTCTAGAAAAATCAATGGTCCCATTAATGAGGTGTAGGCAGGTGTATGTAGTACACAGTAATATCTCTTCACACAAATGTGATGTATGAATACCCAGTTGTTATTTTGAAGAATTGATGAAAACACTGAAGTATTACTCAAAGAGATATTCAAGTATGATGGTATCATCTTGTCAAGTGTTTCTTCTTTCTCAATATGCTGGTATGTCTCCATTACGTGGACTGCTTAGTGCGGCCGTCTTGGAATTCAAAATGTCTTCTGTATTGACCCGATTGTATTGTTCCCAAATACACCGAGTAGGACAAATAAATACGCACTCTGTGTTCGTGTATGTTATTTTCGTGTATTTGCAAGCTTCTATGTAGTTAGTAGTAAAACAATTTGTGAATAGTAAAAAAAGAATAAAAAGAAAGATGTTTATCTTAATTTCTGTATTGTACATGATATTTACAGTTCTTGGCAAAGATATGCACTTAATTCTATACAATTATAACATGATACACAATTAGCAAAGTAATTAGCACAATCTAAATATATCATTCTCTGGAAATAGTGAATAAATCTGATTACACAACATGACAAACATTGGCTCTTGTCAACTATCAAAGGTATCAAGTTTTGAATTTTTACAAGTAAAAGATATGGTACTAATGTTAACAAATAACCAAAATAGCTCCAATGAAAGCAACCCCACCATTCTCTTCATTTGTGTTAATGAACTTAGTATTCACTCAACAGCAAGTCTTGTCCATGGTAACTCACTGCTTCCAGCAACTGAAAGCCTAAGAGTAATAATATGTTTATTATGCAACTACTAAGCCTACACATTGTCCACAAGTTGTTCCAAGACTATGAAGATCTACTTTGCTACCATACTTCAGTGCAGAAGAACAACTTCAGTGTTACGCGTGTGTGTGGGATCAATTAGCTGCGCAACCTGGCCCACATACTTGAAGTACCCCACGATCCATTTTAATCGATCTCTTAAAATCACACGGCCTGTTTTAGCAACAGCCTGTTTGACCCAGAATTCGTTTTAACAATCTTCTGGTGTAATGCTTCAAAATACAGAATGCACAACCAAGTTAATTGATCAGTAGATAGAAATCAGCTTGCTATGAAAGACAATACATACATGAATGAACAATGTGAACATGAAGGGACTGATGTGTGATATGAACACAAGCTATATTACAGTTATAACACAGAGACGTACTAACCATGGTAGTATGCACACATCGCATCTCCTGTATCACAAAGTACAACTGAATGTTTGCACAACATGTAATAGTATCACAACCTCCCCCCCCCCTTTCCCATATTCAGTTATACCACATAGTGTACCATGGTTACATAATATGTAATGGTATACAACACACGGTTACACAATGTGTAATGGGAGCTAACATGCCCTCTATTGCAAAATATCAGCATGGGGGAAGTCTTCTTTTCAGGATATTCCTTCCATTGGTTTTCCCAATCATGATGCTTGTTATGTCCTTTTCAACAATGTAATTTTTTTTCACCATCTAAAAGAAAAACATCTCCCAAATGAAAATATACAAGACCGCTATGCAGGCAAATGAAAACGGATGGAGCCAAATATTGTCAAAACTGTACAAAGCAGTTATACCCCACAGAGAAATCCAATATTTACTATCTATTGCAACTATGAATGGTTTGCATTTTCATATTTACACATAAAAAAGTGAAAACGCAATGTCACCAACAGTATAACACCACACACATAGGTACATTATCTGCAATGAATTATTAGATGAAAAGGGTAAGAATAGACTTTCAGAATTGTTTGTACATTTTATACAGCAGTAGCCTATAACAAGTTTAATTCAGCTACTAGTAGGTTAAGCTAAGAGATACAGAACTGAACGAAAAGTTGCAGTCAGTTCATAGTGAACACACTACTATGGGCCGAAAATCAACACCAACACAAAATTTAATGACTGGGGAAACTATACTGCCTGCCTAAGACAAAACAGAAGTCACATAAGTCGTGTGAATACAATGGACTTTCAAGGTATCCATAGAAAGACATCCCTTCAGGCACGCATTGAGATATACATATAAAATGAGTTAGAGACCAGAATTTAATAGTTTATTAAAAATTAGAGACCAGAATAAAATAGTTTATTAAAAGTGAATTAGGAACTGTTAAAACAGTTAATTGAAAGAAAGTGAATTCAAGATCTGATTAAATAGTTTATTAAAAGTGAACTAGAGACACGAATAAAAAAGTTATATTAACAGTCAATAAGGAACCGGAATAAAATAGTTGTATTACTGTAATAGTGAATCAGAGAATGGAATAAAATAGTTTATTAAAAGTGAATTAGAGATGAATACTTTACAACTTGAACACCAATGGTGCAGAAGTTCATACCTTCAATCAAAAGTCTGTAGGGTTATGTGAAATCCTAGAACACCCAAAATCCCTGAAAACCATGTAGGTACCACTGACAGAGTATCCTTATGACAAACCATCAACATAGTACACAAGAATTTGTAGTAGAAGCATTTTGTGTAATTTCATAAAATGAGCCAAAGAGCCCACATGGGACCTTACATCCAAAATTCCTGAACACCCTGACAGGCATCACTAATGGAGTATCATTATGACAAACCATCAATCAACATTGTACAAGAGAATCTGTAGCTGCATTTTGCAGAATTCCATATAATGGGCCGAAGGCCCTCATGGGACCTTGGACCCAACATTCCTGAACATATCGATGGCACCACTAATGGAGTATCATTATGACAAACCATTACTACTGTACAAAAGAATCTGTAGGAGGCAAAGTATTTTGCAGAATTTCACGAAATAGGCCAAAGGGCCCACAAGGGACCTTGGACCCAAACTTCCTAACCACCCCACATGGTTCACCACCCAAGGAACATTGTGTTGAAGTTTCATACAAATCCATGAAAGCATGTAGGAGAAGAAGCACTTTGCAGAATTTCATAAAATGGGCCAAAGGGTCCACCTGGGACCAATAATTTCTGGACACCCTGAAGATACCACTATTGGAGTATCATTATAGCAAACCATCAACATGGTACAAAAGAATCTGTAGAAGGAGAAGCGTTTTGCAAAATTTCATGTAATGGGCCAAAGGGTCCACATGGGGGCTCAAAATTCATGAACACCCCAAATGGCCCACCACCCAAGGTACACTGTGTGTACGATTTAAACAAATCCATGAAAGTATGTAGGAGGAGAAGCATTTTGAACAATTGTGGACAGATAGATAGAAGGATGGAGTGACGCCGCGTGATCGCATAAGCTCACACCAGCATGCTGGTATGAGCTAAAAATGAGACAAATAAAAGTTTACTTAAATACCCAAGACAAATATGGCAGATTGACATCTTTGAAGAGCAGTGTACACAAAGTGTCTGTCAGTATTTTATAAGATCTTGATGCTTTGACTCAACAGTTCTACTGCAAATGAAACTCAGCTTCAAGGAATGCAACCGAAAGATAGCAAACATGAGGAACATCATCAAGCAATGATGTATGTAAGACAATGAGCAGCATACTGAATCATATGGCAATCAGCTGACAGCCAATGAACTCAGGATCCTGAAGTAATCGTCATTTAATTCTCCATCTTTGTATTTGATGATGTTGGGGGTGAGGATTCAACTTATCTTAACTTTTGATCATAAGATCGGAACCATGTGTATTTGACACTTGGACTTCTTTAAAAGTCAAATTATGCCAAGCTCTTTATATTTAATCTATCACAGTCCTACCCTCTCTCTCTTTATCTCATCACCTGCCCAGCATAAATGGTGACTTTGACACCTTGTGATTGAATAACATCAACATCTATATATATGTCACTCCTAACAAACATCACTGAAACTTCCATACACATGCTATGGATGGATGTATCTTTACTGCTGTAGTCACTGTAGGGTAGAGACAGATAACGTTCATACTACAGAACACTCAAGAGAGTCTTACACGGTCGAGTACATAACAACAAACGCTACGCCTAGAACCAAACCGAGAAATTTGGATCAAAGTCCAATGTTCACAACTTCATGATGTTAGTTGTAGCTATTGTGTACATAACTCGTATCTTGGGAAAATCTATCCGCAGCACAAAGTCAACGCAGAAAATAGTAACAAACCATCTGTTTCAGCCGTACAAGTTCTCATGCATTCAGCGCTCATGCATTCTGTTTAGTTGTTACAGCCAAAGCATGCATTATTTTGTATAGATTTTGTATAGTCAGTGGCGATGCACGCAAAATATTTTCACATCCATTAATTTTTGTTTACGTTGCCTTGATATCAGGTGAACGTTCAAACTACATAGGAAGGTTCTTTTTGTTAACCTTCTTAATTTTGTAATAATGCTATCTACACCGATTGTTAGTACCATTAACAAGCAACCTTCTGACATGAATAGAAAATTACTCTGAAGACCATGGTAACTTCAATTTATAAATAACAATAACGGTTGTTGGCAAGGGCAGATCCAGGTTTATTATTTAAGGGTCCACTTGACTGACCCACTGTGAGAGTCCTCCATCCGAAGGATGTATAAAAAAGGGCTATTAATGTTGTGTATGAGTTTCTTTACCAAGACAATTGCAGCCAAGGCAGATTCTGTTCTGTTGTGTGCAGCTTTTTAACGGTGGGGCGGATGTCACCTCTAAAGTCATGAAAGGGGGAGAATGGAGACCACTGAACGAAATATTTATTTCTACCACGCGTGGACAAACACTGGAGAAAGTCTTTTAAGGACTATACAACAATACCAACAGTCTGACCGACGCTTTTCGGACGCTCATACAGTGATGTTGAAATTAAAGGGAAATATGGCGTTGTTTTTGAGAAAACATCCATATTTTGGAAACCAATGTTTGTGGAAGTGGAATGATAGATTGTTCAAAATAAGGAAGGACAGTAGCCTTCTCTTCAAGAAATATGCTTCTCACAGATTGAAATTCAGTTACTTGTTGCTCAAAACTAATTTGTTCACCCAAACTTTTCAAAATTCAAATGATGCATCTTCCATTACTCATCACATGCATAATGTTTTGAGGAGACGAAGCTTCGGTAGATGTTTATTGATGAGACTGAATGGTTGAACAATGAGTATTGCTATTTTCTTTTGTATGTCATGTTGGTGTACTCTAAACGCCCTATTTCCCTTTAAGGTCTACATCGAGTTCAACTTATTGAAATAAGTTTTAGTTGAAATCTGCAGAACAAGCGACAGCTGATTAGACATTTAAGTTTAACTGTTTTGAAAGGGTGACTGTGACACAGCATGTTACATTTTCAGTTCAAATGCCGCGGTCATGATTATCCAGGAATGTTTGTTGCTGTGGCAACCCCAATTGAACTAGTGGGGGTTGATATGGCTAGTATAAATACTGCTATAAACTATAAATTTATCAAGTGAGGTAAAGCCCTCATCTTTTTTCGATCACGACTTTATATAAACAATTTGCCCTGCTGCATAGACCACGCTATAGAAGCCCTATTTCCTTCCTTTGCAAGCGTTGGCAGACAAGTGCATTTTTTTAGAAAACAAGCTAAATAGCCCAAATATGGCAATTGTTTGTCTTCTGTATGACTCAATGTCTACCAACAAACAAGGAAAATCTCTGGAAAACTATAATTAAAGCTGTAATCACATTTGCGGCAACGTTGAGGCCAAATGACGGTGTACATAATGAGGTCTGATTGCAAACATTTCAAAGTTTAAAAACTTCTTGTACGTTGTTGTCGTACCAAAGTAAATTTCAGTCACCGTGTTTATTTTTCCGTTGTTTCTTGCTGGCAAAGTGAACATCCATCGTTAAGTATCGCATTCACCAATACGACGTTGTTGAATGTGTGTGACCAGATACAAGGACAGTTATCAGGCTAAGGCATTCCAATAAGCGTCTTCGTATCCCTCTGGATGTGCTTTGCACCTCAGCCACCAACAAAGACACCTAACATCATCTAGTTCACACTTGCATGGTGTAATATGATGCCGCTTCCGGTTGCTCCTGTTAAAAAAAAGAAGTACATGAAGTTCACAATTAAGTTTAAAGAATTGTTACGAACATATCAGCTGCTTGCATTGAAGCACGGGTTTGACAAAAGATTTGCCAGGATGAATATTTCACGAATGGGAAAACTAAAATATTAGGCTTCTAACAAACATGTTGACCTCGACAACAGTCAGCCTTATAACAGGGACATTCAAAGAAAACAAACATAAACACACGCGAAAGGCGGGAAGTAACCAAAAGTCAATTTAATGATAAGTACCAACACTTTCATTAGGATCGTGTCCACATGATCATGAGTCATTCAAATGGTGGGGCTGCTTTTAACAAAATCTCTGAATCCTTGAGACAAAAAGCGTTTACGATCAGTGGCGGAGCTAGTAGTTTTTGTCAGAGGGGCGAAAGTAGTTTTATTTAGGGGCGCATTATAATAGAGACACTAAATGCTCTTCAACCAACATAAAAGCAGGCGGACAGAAAAAAAAAAAAAACTATATTAAAGGGGTGAATACTGGTCGGACTATCTAAGCGAAGGGCCACCTTGAGTTGGTTCAAACTCCCCAGTAGTCCCACTTCCGGGTTGTCTTCTTAGCTCACGTAAACAGTCTTGAAAATAGAATCTCCATGTCTGCAATTTCTCAGTTAATGAGGACAAAAATATTAAAAACAAGAGGGCAATCCACGGAGTTGCGTATCTCATCGCCAACATGCATTCATTTCGATACAGGGCATCCACACACGGATTTGTAATAGTTTACTGCAACCACATCTCACAGAGACCTAGTTCGGGGAACTAGTTGTAAATGAGTGGCAAACATTCTTCAAGCATAAAATAGTGGTAAGCATCTCAATACTGATATCTACTGTAAGGTAGCAAACTTAAGGTTATAGCCTGGTGCTACTAGGCTCAAGTAACGATAAGTAATGGCTCAAAAGTATCTGTGCATATTACGCTACATAACACAATTATAACATTGGGTTATTCCATGTAGGTTAGGCTTAGTGGTAAGACTTAGGGGCAGGATATAAGGGCATCCCTCTATGAGTATTTGCACATAAGTCTCCTATTTACCTGTGCAGGACCTGGTTCTGCTAAAATTGTTTGACCTAAAAATAATGTTCTCATAAAGGACATTATCCACAGGGGCCAGTTCTGCTAAAGATGTTTTGGCTAAAGTTAAAAAGGTGGTATCTATTGACCAAGATGCTGGCTCTAAGTTTTTTACCAAACAATCATACAATTTCACCAGTTCACTATAAGAGTGATGTACTATATCTTCATTATTGTGTTCATAGGAACGGCCTTACAACATTTTTACGTATAATGCTTAATTAGCGCTCAAGATATAGTGGAAATACAAATTTTGGGGCTAAATTGGCTTTTTTTTTCTAAAAAAAATCAGCAAATTTCACTCTCTTTAATACAAAAGTGATATACCTTGAATATTACATTCTCAAGTGAGTCCTTGCAAAATTTAGCATTAAATGCTCAAATACATCTCAAGATATGCTGGAAATACCAATTTTGGGACAAAATTGGCTTTTTTCCTCCAAAATCAGCAAATTTCACTGGATTTTCCATTACAGTAATATTATGTTGAACAATGTGTTTTCAGGTAAGTCCTAACAAAACTGTAAGTCAATTGGTCAAATAGCTCTCAAGATATGCTGAAAATACCAATTTTGGGGCAAAAATCAGCAAAATTCACTGGATTTATGTTTACAGTAATATTATGTTGAACAATGTGTTCTCAGGTAAGTACTTACAAAAACTTAAGTTAATTGGTCAAATAGTTCTCAAGATATGCTAGAAATACAAATTTTGGGGCAAAATTGGCTTTTTTTCCCCTAAAAAATCAGCAAATTTCACTGGATATATCATTACAATAATATTATGTTGAACAATGTGTTCTCAGGTAAGTACTTACAAAAACTTAAGTTAATTGGTCAAATAGTTCTCAAGATATGCTAGAAATACAAATTTTGGGGCAAAATTGGCTTTTTTTCCCCTAAAAAATCAGCAAATTTCACTGGATATATCATTACAATAATATTATGTTGAACAATGTGTTCTCAGGTAAGTACTCACAAAAATTTAAGTTAATTGGTCTAATAGTTTTCAAGATATGCTGGAAATACAAATTTTGGGGCAAAATTTCCTTTTTTTGTTTCTCAAAAATCAGCAAAATTCACTGGATTTATCATTACAGTAGTATTATGTTGAACAATGTTTTCTCAGGTAAGTACTTACAAAAATTTAAGTGAATTGGTCTAATAGTTTTCAAGATATGCTGGAAATACAAATTTTGGGGCAAGATTGGCCTTTTTTTTTAAAAAAAAATCAGCAAATTTGACTTGATTTACCATACAACTAATACATCTTGGACATATTGGCATCATGCACAACATTACCAAGTTTAAACTTAATCACTCATATACTTTTCAAACTATTCTGGAAAAACCACTATTTGGACAGGTCCGGACGCACACACACACACATACGCACACACCCATTGGCACGGACACGTTTTCATTTATACCACCCAACAGGATCCTCCTGTACCCACGGTCACTCTACCATGGGATACCCCTGGGGTGTCGCTACTCATCCACTCCAGGCATTTCCATGGCAACCGTTCTCCCATGGGTGCACAGTACAATATATAGCTCCACTACCCAAGTGACTACAATATCCCATCTTAGCCCCTACAGTATAAGGCGATGAGATAATAATATCTATTATTGGAGCATTTGGCAAATATGGGGGGGGGGGGAGGTAACACATCTTTTTGTCACTGGGTCAGTGCAGTCACAGGTCTTGTTTGCAGGGCGTCAAGAGACTTTAGAAAGACATAAGCCCCAGGAGCAGAATTTGTTTTTCTCTTAACTGGACCAAATGACTGGACTGAATGCCGGGTATCAACGAGTTCGTGTGTATCCCTCTATTGCAGTAGCGTGGCACCCAGAGGTCTGAACTATAAATGGACTGAAAGTACCTTACGTCACACAACGCATTTGAAATGTTATTTGCAAGCGCAGCAACTTGTGTGAGACAAAAGACCCAATAAGAATATTATTTCAATACTTCTAGGTCAATGAAAGAGCTGACACGCCGGGGATATTGTGAAATGAATATGTAAATAGAATGCAAATAAGTAGATACAGGGGAAACTGCACATGTATATGTTAGAGAGCAGATACAGGGGAACTATTAGAGAGTCTGTAGCGAGTGTGTGGCCCTGTTTTGCCCCATCTTCATTTAATCCTTCATCAAACTGCTGAAAGGAATGCTGATTGATAACAGCACACGTGGCTTTCTTATTGCAAATATACACAATGCGATCAAATATTGATAAACGAGAGCAGGATGCAATAAATAATAAAAACAATTATAAATGAGGGCAGTATAGCCCCCTGATCAGCCAAAGGCACTGACTACCAAAGTACTATGAAAAACCGTGAACCACTGTAACACATAATTTGTAGAAAAACTATCGAATTGTACAATATAATACTTTATGGCCCATATGGCCCATTCTGAAGGTGGACCCACAAAAGTTGAACACTGCAAGGGTTCCACTACCACAAGACAAACCTTTCACTGTAAGGCAAACTGTTCAGAAAAGAAACATTTTGCATGATTTCATGAAATGGCCCATATGGGACTAATAATCTTGAACAACCTGAAGGATCCACTATCATAGTAGTAATGTCGGCACAATTTTAACTTAATACCACACAATCTGTAGGAGAAGAGGCATTTTGCATGATTTCATAAAGTGGTCCACATGCCCCCTTATAGGACCAATAATCCTGGAAAACCTGATGGGGGCACTACGATAGTAGCAATGTGACACAATTTCAACTGAATACCATACAACCTCTAGAAGAAACATTTTGCATGATTTCATAAAAGGGCCCATATGGACCTTGGACCCCAAAATACTGAACACTCCAGGTTCCACTACCACAGTGCTAATTTGACAAACCTTTCACATTGCAAAGTAAAGTATGTAGAAAAGAAACATTCTGCATGATTTCATAAAATGGTCCATATAGCCCATATAGGACCAATAATCCTGAACAACCTGAGGGACGCCCGGAAGGGACCATTACCAAAGTGCATCCATGTACCAAGTATAAACTTTGACCAAGCTTTATACCTTGAGATATCCTGTATAAAAGGAGTTTTCCCCGGTGCCCCAATGACCTTTGACCTCCACTAAAAACAATAGGGCACACCTTCTCAGTATGGCAAATCTACACACCAAGTTTGACGTTCATGTCACTTTCCCTTCTTAAGTTAGAGCGTACCTTAGCAAGTGTCACAGAAACACAGTCCCCCCCCCCTCCCGTGTCCTGAGACAACCTTTGACCTCCACCAAAAACAATAGGGCACACCTCAATATGGTGAACATACATACCAAGTTGATTTTCATCTGACTTTCCCCTATTGAGTTAGAGCGTATCGAAGGAGGTGTCACAAACACACACACAAACACACGAGAACCTGACTGTAAAGGTTCTTTTGCTGACGCAAGAAAACGCAAGGAAAAAGGGGTTTTTTTTTTAATTCTAGGGAAGTTTCTAACTGAATTTGCCATCGGCAGACCATTCTTTCAACAAATCTGTACAGGAAATATGCAAATAACCGATTTGGAAGCAGAAAGTTAGTTAATAAGATGTATATCTCAACTACCTATCCTCAATATCTTGAATTTTGTGTGTGTTTCAGGAGAGGTTGAGATGGTGCATTTTGTTTACATTTCAGGCCATTTTGTGACAGCATGACTAATTTGGGGTAAATTATCTCAATTTTGAGGGAACTTTTCAAGTAAGTTTATTGCTGAGTTTTTCAATGTTATAGCACCTCTCACCTTTTCAGCATAACGCTCCACATATCAAGTGTGAAATCTACCATACATTGAGATATTCTGGAATTGTTTTCAGTATTTGACCCCAGATGACATTCAGTGAACTCCACTAAGAAAAGTGGGCAGTATCGGCTAACCATAAGACATGTACACCCCATAGTATGGTAAAGCTGTGTACCTTGAGATATCGTGTAAACATTATTTCCAATGTTTGAACACTATTGACCTCATCTGACCTTTGACTGTTCTCACCATAACACACCAACACACCAAGTATAAAATCTATTCAAGCGTCCTACCTTAAAGTATCACCATACCATTATTTTCAGAGTATGAAAACATGTGATCCAGAATGACCTTTGACGTCTATAAAAAGACAGAATTCATCTTTTTTCTATACAAATTCACACCCAATAGAGTGGCATCTATCCCAGCTGCGTACCTTGAGATATTGTGTTAATAATATTCCCAATGTTTGATCCCCGGTGATACCAGATGAACTTTGAACTCTAACAAAAATGTTTTATCTTCTTACCATAATGCATCTACGTATTAAATATGGAATCTCTCCAACCTTCTTACCGTGAGACAGTGTCTACGGGTTTTCACTGTTTGGTCCCGGCGACCCAGATGACCGTTTAACTTCCACCGAAAGACAATAGGAGTTATCTTCCTACCATACTGCCTGCTACATACCACGTACAAAATCTATCCTTTCTTTCCTTACTTTCCTCTAACCCTAACCCACCCCTAACCCCTAATCTTCAGATATTTTGGTATAGCTTGCTTGTCAGTGTTTTTGATCCACAGTCACCCCTGAAAGACCACTGAGCTCCACACACAGAAATTAAATTCATCTTCTCAAAATAATCAAATTAGGTCTTCAGACCTAGGGTAAAATTGTCAAAGCTTTCTACCTTGAGATAGAGTGTATAGAGTGTAAGCGTGTAAGAAATGTGTTCAGAGCTTTAGCCCCGAGAGCCTTTTCCCAGATGACCTTTGACCTCCCCAAGAAACTACAGGGCACCCCTTCTCAAAATGGGGAATCTTCATAACAGCTTTGACTTTAAGTTTCCGACTTTAAGTTCCCTTATTGAGTTAAAGCGTAGGTCTACCTAGAGGTCACACACACACACATGGCACACTGACTGCATATGTTTCTTTGTTAACGCAAGCATCCACAAAGGAGGAAGTTAAAGGGTGTTTACTTATTCTTATAGCCTATGTCACCGAGTCATGGGTCCTCTAAATGTCATTAAGGTCAAAAGACAAGCTAACTCGCGAAGTGGAACTATCATGATCTAAACATAACATGAAATAAAAGAAAGCATTGTTTGCTGGTTCATTGTGTCTGTCTGTCTGTCTGTCTGTCTGTCTGTCTGTCTGTCTGTCTGTCTGTCTGTCTGTCTGTCTGTCTGTCTGTCTGTCTGTCTGTCTGTCTGTCTGTCACTCATGAAAGATTTCGAACAATCCAACATTAATGCAGTTCTAAGTGATGACCACCAAGAACGAAATCCTATGCCCATATATGGTAATACTGAAAACCATAATTGGAAGTACATGTAAACTGCGTATGACTTGGCTCTGAAATTATGTGGTTTTCGTGGAATTGACCGAAAAAGTATCTGGCCAGTTTTGTTGATGAATCTGATACGTTAATTGAAGGGGACTTCTGTAGTAGATTACGTGATGTTATATACCACCAGTGTTAGCTTTTCTTACTACAGGAGTTATATTCGATGACCAGTGTGTACGGACAATACCCTGCCTATACTCTCTAAATTCCAAAGAGTGAAGTTAGGGAAGATTCCAAATTAAGACTGAATATTCACTCTACAAGGATTGGGAATAAATCTTTTCGAGAGGCATTTTTCACTCAAAATAAAGAGTCACCCTAATTTCACTCCGAAAAGACTGATTTTTCACTCTAAAGGTTTTAGAGAGTATCAGACTTTAAATGCCCTATTAATTGCCAATCAGTGTGCATAAAATGTGAGCAGCAGAAACTAAGAAAAGAATCAAACAAAAGCGTTTTGATCTATTTTCATCGCTTCCCTTCACTTAATTTTGAAATACAATTCCCTATGATTTCCCCACGATCTCCAAGTGAAAACAGTCCAGCGACTTATACACTTCTCCAGCGCTTCTGAGCCACAAGGGAGTCGTTGACTCTTTTGAGTCGACGTTGCAATGAGTTAGAAACACTTTTACACTACGCTAGTGCTATAACGAAGGCAGTACGTGCATATGGCAAAGGTCAAATATCTCAAGAACACAAATGAGTCGCTCGTTTGCACAGCGGGGCACGAAAACCCCTAGAGAGAGTTGACCTTACATTACAGCAATACTAGATTCCTCTGTTACTGGTTCTTCTATGAGGTGACTAATGACGACAACTCTGTTGTTTTACAACTATAGAAAATTACACACATATGAACGTAACTTCGAGCATGATACTTGAAAGGTAGGCTTTCAACGTAGACAAGGCCACTGACATCAAGCCTGGTCGATATAGGGGCTATGCATACATTAATAACATCTCACTGGGCGTGGTTCACTAGTAATGGGCGTGGTGCAATAATATTCATATTCCAAAGCGCCAGCCTATAAAAAGGCCAGCTTTCATCAAACAGGAGTTACAAATAATTCCAATTTTGCTCATGCAAGGTGGCCATCTTAAAATGGATAACACAGGTGTAGTACAAACGTTCCATACAATGTCCATGAGACAAAATCGATTATAAGTCCAGCCCCTCCCCAATACACACCATATGCTTATCTTCGATTTACAGCGGGATTTACTCCAGTCTGTACTGCTTTAAACTCCCTGATTTTTACCCCATTGGCCTACCATAAACATAATGGCTGTCCTCTAAACCAATACCAAGTGTACCAAAGTGAAGAAAAGTGAATTGAAGTGGGAAGTTGGGAACCCAATAATAATATCTTTTGCAGGAAGCTTGCTAAAGGTACCACCTCAAAATCCCTATTATGTACAGTTTTCTTATTTTGGCTTTTATTTCTTACTATGCCATTGTTTTGGGGTAATGCTGATTCTACACACGTAAATAAATTTGTTCCTTGTTCAAAATCAAATCGTACAGTCAACGTCAAGTCACACCTGGACCATTCGATTTTTAAATAATTCCCAAACTATCTTTGGTATAAGTGAGCATCAAATAGTTGTATTTATGTTCCAATCTCGCCACAGGTATTCTCACATGTTTTCACTCTTTCGCTGTTATTGTTACGACATTAAAGACAAATCTTTTCTACTATTCCATTCGGTACACTCTCAATTAGCCAACGTACCGTCAGGTATCTAGGATCGTTCACATAGAATGTTTTCCCAGGCAAGGTAAGAAATTCTTCCTCCTCAATGCATCCTGTTTGTTCTCTCATTACATTTGACATACATTGATATTATTATCTAGATATGCCGCACCCCCTTCTTTGATGTCCTTCCTAGTTATTTATTCTGTTCGTTTTGTTACATATCCCCCTTTGTTTGATGTCTGTCTTTCATAGTTATTTATTCTACTTGTTTGTTAGATGTCGCCCTTGTTTGATTTCTGTGTCCTTTTTAGTTACTTATTCCGTTTGTTCTGTTACATGTCCACCCTTGTTTGATGTCTGTGTCCTTTCTAGTTATTTGTTCTAATCGTTTTGTTACATAGTCCCCCTTTTTCATGTCTGTGTCTTTCCTTTATTTACACTTCTCGTTTTTTTTCTTTTTATTCACAGGGGGTGCACATCTCACAAGTTTCAGCAGCTTTCTTGCGTCAATCCAACCATTTATGATGTTGTTCTTTATGTGTCAAGTAATTACTCCTAATTCCTTGCATTCTTGAACGAGCTTTTTTCTTTTTTTCCCCTTATGTTTTATTTTAAATTCTTTCTTTTCTATACTACATGGTCAACATGAAATATTACAAAATCGAATAACCAGAAAGCCAAAAGGCTTTGTGATTCCTTGCTACATGGTTATATTACAACAAACATGAATTATTCAAATGGCAAGTATAAGATCAACTGCAGTTATTTTTCTTGATACACCACAAGCCTTTAACCCCAAAATGACCTTTATTTTGGTGACCTAAAATGACTGCGACATTTGATGTCCACCAAAGGCAATAGGGATCACCTACCCAGGCCATACAACCCACACATCAAGTACAGTATGAGTACGGTATGAAATCAATCAACATTATCTCTGAGCTCCAAGAAACACACAAGTAATCAATGCTGCTTCTAGTCTTGCCTGTTGTTAGTTGAATCAAATAACTCAACCTTACCTCATCTGAACTCAGCTTGTCTGCCATATTTACCTCAAAATTCTTCGTAAACCACCAGGATAATTTCTTCCTTGTTACAAGTAGCTTTTAACACACTCAAAGTCCTGGTAAGTTGACCCTAAGTTATGATTCCTCCGCAATATTTTTGCTTCCTCCATCTTTTCCGACATTGTGAAATATGATTGAAAGCACTCCAATTTGATTGTTAAGAAACCTTGTTCTGCTACCAGCTGTTCCTCTGGATATTGATATTATCCAAATAAATGACAGAACAGATGTTTTTTTATTTTCTTCATTTTTTTTCATACACCCATTAACATTCCATTGCATGCTTTTCCATCTGACCCCATGACCTCCCATGCCAAGACTCTCTCTCTGGACAACTTATTAGCCCCCCCCCCCACTAGAAGTTACTCACTAAGTTACAAATGCAGTACTGTAGGGAGCAATCCCATTGAGTTAACTGCGTGCGAGAGAATAAACATCTGCTATTGCACAATGTAGATCAATATATATTTGTACGGTAGTTTATAATAACCACAATAATGGTGTTTAGGCTATTATTATTATTGTTTTATAGTGAAAAATTATCCCTTCCTCTCTATTGATAAGCATTAAATTTCACAGGGTCGTGAACCTGTTAATAACAGACAACCTTATCAAGTTTAAAACAAATCTGACCCATGGGTAAGGAACTATGGCAGTTTAAAAAATTTTTATGTTTTACCCCATAACCTCATTAATATGCAAGATTTGGACACCAAAAACGATAGGGATCATCTACTCAATATGGGCAACCAACATGCCAAACATGAAATTACTCAGAGTTACCCTTCTTGAGATAGAGTGTTTACGAGCAACCGTCACACACACACACCCACACACATACATACCCACACACGACATCAGGACTGCATAGATTCCCCTGCCTACGGCAAGGAATCAAAAATTAGGACGGTTGACGTTTCCATATTAACGTTGGTGTTTTTGTGTACTCTCCGCATTATGGCAACAACACAAATAATGTGGAAGTAAGGCAATTACGAATAAAAGTACGTGGAACGAGCCCATCCAACCAATATGCAAAGTTATTGTTAATTCTGTTATTTACCACTCAATGGTTCACAACTTACAAATCAATTTCGTCTTCCCTGAAGATGTCCTAGTCATTTCTACTGACTGACGAGTAGAGAACACAGCCTAACGAGAACATTCAGACAGACTAAGGAGTACACACTCAATGTGACCAGCAAACGAGTTCACTCTCAGACTGACTGACTGACTGACTGACTGACTGACTGACTGACTGACTGACTGACTGACTCACGAAGACACATTCTGACTGACTGACGAGAAGCATACAATAAGACTAACTGTACAAAAGATGAACTTTCACCAGAAAATTCCTTACCCGGTTGAAATATTCCTGTCATGTGTGGAGGAGACAAATGGTAAGTAAGCTAGAACTAAAGCTACGTATGATATCAGTCTAGGAGCTGAGACTCTCAGCCAGAGATTCTTTTAGGGTTCTATGATCACCGACAGGAGTATTGTACGTGTCTCATAACAAAAGTACGTCATATTCAAACAATTGTGTGACTTGGCGAGACATATCATGTTATCCTTGACTTGAACTCGATTGTTGTCAAATTAGACATGCATACATACATACATACATACATACATACATACATACATACATACATACATACATACATACATACATACATACACGCACACATACATGCACACACACACACACACAAACACACACCGACTTGACTGCATAGATTGCTTTATTAACACAAGGAACCAAAAAATGACTGGGGAAGGGGATTTCCCCTGTCCATAGGTCTATGTATTTTTTTCCAAGCTTTGCAGTCTAAACGCTCCTGACGTCAGTTGACCTCTACCAAATACAAGAAGGAGCTTAACATGAGAGATGTACACACTAAATACGACATCAAAAACAAAGTTGCATTCTTGAGATTTTGATTTTAAAAAGTTTTCACAGATCGATCTCTGCTGAGATCATCAAAACAATAAGGGCCGCAACATGGCACATACACATACCAAATATGACATCAAAGGAATCTAAGGTACAGTTAATCTTGAGATATGGTGTTTATATTTCAAGGCATCATAAATACACGTCATCATGACTACATATCAGGTTACAATTTCCATCGAAATCAATGACCAGAAACAGACATCTCGTCTTGCTTTTCATTTTAAAAAAAGATTTCATTGTTTCAACATTAGCATAGGGAATAAACATTACACAGCTGGTACGTTTCTTCAATCTGTGAAGATCTTACCATCGACGAGGCACTTCTCTTGTTATGTTTTTTTTTTCATCTAGGCTCTGAATCGAATTGACAAAGTACATCTTATTAATACCGCACATCTTATTAATACCGTACATCTTATTAATACCGTACATCTTATTAATACCGTACATCTCATTAATACTGTACATCTTATTAATACCGTACATCTTATTAATACCGTACATCTCATTAATACTGTACATCTTATTAATACCGTACATCTTATTAATCATGTACATCTTATTAATAATGTACATCTTATTAATACCGCAAATCTTATTAATAATGTACATCTTATTAATAATGTACATCTTATTAATAATGTGCATCTTATTAATAATGTGCATCTTATTAATACCGTACATCTTATTAATACCGTACATCTTATTAATACCGTACATTTTATTAATACCGTACATCTTATTAATAATGTACATCTTATTAATACTGTACATCTTATTAACACTGTACATTGTACTAATACTGTACATCTTATTAATACTGGACATCTTATTAATACCGTACATCTTATTAATACCGTACATCTTATTAATAATGTACATCTTATTAATACCGTACATCTTATTAATACTGTACATCTTATTAATACCGTACATCTTATTAATTATGTACATCTCATTTATACCGCACATCTTATTAATACCGTACATCTTATTAATAATGTACATCTTATTAAAACCGTACATCTTATTAATGATGTGCATCTTACTAATACTGTACATCTTATTAATACTGTACATGTTATTAATACTGTACATCTTATTAATAATGTATATCTTATTAATACTGTACATCTTATTAATAATGTACATCTAACTAATAATGTACATCTTACTAATACTGTACATCTTATTAATACTGCACATCTTATTAATACCGTACATCTTATTAATACCGTACATCTTATTAATACCGTACATCTTATTAATACCGTACATCTTATTAATACCGTACATCTTATTAATACTGTGCATGTTATTAATACTGTACATTTTATTATTGATGTACATCTTATTAATACTGTACATCTTATTAATACCGTACATCTTACTAATACTGTACATCTTATTAATACTGCACATTTTATTAACACCGCACATCTTATTAATACCGTACAGCTTATTAATACCGTACATCTTATTAATACCGTACAGCTTATTAATACCGTACATCTTATTAATACCGTACATCTTATTAATACCGTACATCTTATTAATACTGTGCATCTTATTAATACTGTACATCTTATTAATAATGTACATCTTATTAATACTGTACATCTTACTAATACTGTACATTGTACTAATACTGTACATCTTATTAATACTGGACATCTTATTAATACCGTACATCTTATTAATACGGTACATCTTATTAATAATGTATATCTTATTAAAACCGTACATCTTATTAATAATGTGCATCTTACTAATACTGTGCATCTTACTAATACTGTACATCTTATTAATACTGTACATCTTATTAATCATGCGTATCTTATTAATAATGTTCATCTTATTAATACTGTACATCTTACTAATAATGTACATCTTATTAATAATGTACATCTTATTAATACCGTACATCTTATTAATACCGTACATCTGATTAATACCGTACATCTTATTAATACAGTACATCTTATTAATAATGTACATCTTGTTAATACTGTACGTGTTATTAATACAGTACATCTTATTAATACCGTACATCTGATTAATACCGTACATCTTATTAATACCGTACATCTTATTAATACCGTACATCTTGTTAATACCGTACATCTTATTAATACCGTACATCTTATTAATACCGTACATCTTATTAATACTGTACATCTTATTAATACTGTACATCTTATTAATACTGTACATCTTATTAATACTGTACATCTTATTAATACCGTACATCTTGTTAATACCGTACATCTTATTAATACCGTACATCTTATTAATACTGTACATCTTATTTATAATGTACATCTTATTAATACCGTACATCTTATTAATAATGTACATCTTATTAATACTGTACATCTTATTAATCATGTGTATCCTATTAATGCCGTACATCTTATTAATAATGTACATCTTATTAATACCGTACATCTTATTAATACCGTACATCTTATTAATACCGTACATCTTATTAATACTGTATATCTTATTAATACTGTACATCTCATTAATACTGTACATCTTATTAATCATGCGTATCTTATTAATAATGTTCATCTTATTAATAATGTACATCTTATTAATACTGTACATCTTATTAATACTGTACATCTTATTAATACCGTACATCGTATTAATAATGTACATCTCATTTATACCGTACATCTCATTAATACCGTACATCTTATTAATAATGTACATCTTATTAATACCGTACATCGTATTAATACTGTACATCTTATTAATACTGTACATGTTATTAATACCGTACATCTTATTAATAACGTACATCTTATTAATACTGTACATCTTATTAATACTGTACATCTTATTAATACTGTACATCTTATTAATACCGTACATCTTATTAATACCGTACATCTTACTAATACTGTACATCTTATTAATACCGTACATCTTAATAATACCGTACATCTTATTAATACCGTACATCTTATTAATACCGTACATCTTACTAATACTGTACATCTTATTAATACTGTACATCTTATTAATACCGTACATCTTATTAATACTGTACATCTTATTAATACTGTACATCTTATTAATCATGTGTATCATATTAATAATGTACATCTTATTAATACTGTACATCTTATTAATACTGTACATCTTGTTAATAATGTACATCTTGTTAATACTGTACATCTTATTAATAATGTACATCTTATTAATACCGTACATCTTATTAATACCGTACATCTTATTAATACCGTACATCTTATTAATACCGTACATCTTATTAATACCGTACATCTTATTAATACCGTACATCTTATTAATACCGTACATCTTAGTAATAATGTACATCTTAGTAATACTGTACATCTTATTAATACTGTACAACTCATTAATAATGTACATCTTATTAATACCGTACATCTTATTCATAATGTACATCTTATTAATACCGTACATCTTATTAATACTGTACATCTTATTAATACCGTACATTTTATTAATACCGTACATCTTATTAATACCGTACATCTTAGCAATAATGTACATCTTAGTAATACTGTACATCTTATTAATACTGTACAACTTATTAATAATGTACACCTTATTAATACCGTACATCTTATTAATAATGTACATCTTATTAATACTGTACATCTTATTAATACTGTACATGTTATTAATACTGTACATCTTATTAATAATGTATATCTTATTAATACTGTACATCTTATTAATAATGTACATCTAACTAATAATGTACATCTTACTAATACTGTACATCTTATTAATACTGCACATCTTATTAATACCGTACATCTTATTAATACCGTACATCTTATTAATACCGTACATCTTATTAATACCGTACATCTTATTAATACCGTACATCTTATTAATACTGTGCATGTTATTAATACTGTACATTTTATTATTGATGTACATCTTATTAATACTGTACATCTTATTAATACCGTACATCTTACTAATACTGTACATCTTATTAATACTGCACATTTTATTAACACCGTACATCTTATTAATACCGTACAGCTTATTAATACCGTACATCTTATTAATACCGTACAGCTTATTAATACCGTACATCTTATTAATACCGTACATCTTATTAATACCGTACATCTTATTAATACTGTGCATCTTATTAATACTGTACATCTTATTAATAATGTACATTTTATTAATACTGTACATCTTACTAATACTGTACATTGTACTAATACTGTACATCTTATTAATACTGGACATCTTATTAATACCGTACATCTTATTAATACGGTACATCTTATTAATAATGTATATCTTATTAAAACCGTACATCTTATTAATAATGTGCATCTTACTAATACTGTACATCTTATTAATCATGCGTATCTTATTAATAATGTTCATCTTATTAATACTGTACATCTTACTAATAATGTACATCTTATTAATAATGTACATCTTATTAATACCGTACATCTTATTAATACCGTACATCTGATTAATACCGTACATCTTATTAATACAGTACATCTTATTAATAATGTACATCTTGTTAATACTGTACGTGTTATTAATACAGTACATCTTATTAATACCGTACATCTGATTAATACCGTACATCTTATTAATACCGTACATCTTATTAATACCGTACATCTTGTTAATACCGTACATCTTATTAATACCGTACATCTTATTAATACCGTACATCTTATTAATACCGTACATCTTATTAATACTGTACATCTTATTAATACTGTACATCTTATTAATACTGTACATCTTATTAATACCGTACATCTTGTTAATACCGTACATCTTATTAATACCGTACATCTTATTAATACTGTACATCTTATTTATAATGTACATCTTATTAATACCGTACATCTTATTAATAATGTACATCTTATTAATACTGTACATCTTATTAATCATGTGTATCCTATTAATGCCGTACATCTTATTAATAATGTACATCTTATTAATACCGTACATCTTATTAATACCGTACATCTTATTAATACCGTACATCTTATTAATACTGTATATCTTATTAATACTGTACATCTCATTAATACTGTACATCTTATTAATCATGCGTATCTTATTAATAATGTTCATCTTATTAATAATGTACATCTTATTAATACTGTACATCTTATTAATACTGTACATCTTATTAATACCGTACATCGTATTAATAATGTACATCTCATTTATACCGTACATCTCATTAATACCGTACATCTTATTAATAATGTACATCTTATTAATACCGTACATCGTATTAATACTGTACATCTTATTAATACTGTACATGTTATTAATACCGTACATCTTATTAATAACGTACATCTTATTAATACTGTACATCTTATTAATACTGTACATCTTATTAATACTGTACATCTTATTAATACCGTACATCTTATTAATACCGTACATCTTACTAATACTGTACATCTTATTAATACCGTACATCTTATAATACCGTACATCTTATTAATACCGTACATCTTATTAATACCGTACATCTTACTAATACTGTACATCTTATTAATACTGTACATCTTATTAATACCGTACATCTTATTAATACTGTACATCTTATTAATACTGTACATCTTATTAATCATGTGTATCATATTAATAATGTACATCTTATTAATACTGTACATCTTATTAATACTGTACATCTTATTAATAATGTACATCTTGTTAATACTGTACATCTTATAATAATGTACATCTTATTAATACCGTACATCTTATTAATACCGTACATCTTATTAATACCGTACATCTTATTAATACCGTACATCTTATTAATACCGTACATCTTATTAATACCGTACATCTTATTAATACCGTACATCTTAGTAATAATGTACATCTTAGTAATACTGTACATCTTATTAATACTGTACAACTCATTAATAATGTACATCTTATTAATACCGTACATCTTATTCATAATGTACATCTTATTAATACCGTACATCTTATTAATACTGTACATCTTATTAATACCGTACATTTTATTAATACCGTACATCTTATTAATACCGTACATCTTAGCAATAATGTACATCTTAGTAATACTGTACATCTTATTAATACTGTACAACTTATTAATAATGTACACCTTATTAATACCGTACATCTTATTAATAATGTACATCTTATTAATACTGTACATCTTATTAATACTGTACATCTCATTAATACTGTACATCTTATTAATCATGTGTATCATATTAATAATGTACATCTTATTAATACTGTACATCTTATTAATACTGTACATCTTATTAATAATGTACATCTTGTTAATACTGTACATCTTATTAATAATGTACATCTTATTAATACCGTACATCTTATTAATACCTTACATCTTATTGATACTGTACATCTTATTAATAATGTACATCTTATTAATACCGTACATCTGATTAATACCGTACATCTTATTAATACCGTACATCTTATTAATACAGTACATCTTATTAATAATGTAGATCTTGTTAATACTGTACATCTTATTAATACTGTACATCTTATTAATAATGTACATCTTATTCATAATGTACATCTTATTAATACTGTACATCTTGTTAATACCGTACATCTTATTAATACTGTACATCTTATTAATAATGTACATCTTATTAATAATGTACATCTTATTAATAATGTACATCTTATTAATACTGTACATCTTATTAATAATGTACATCTTATTAATACTGTACATCTTATTAATACTGTACATCTTATTAATAATGTACATCTTATTAATACTGTACATCTTTTTAATACTGTACATCTTATTGATACTGTACTCTCCGTGTTGTCACGTATCTTAGTTTTATAATCTTTCATCAAACAGACTGCTCTGAATATACGACACGACAATTGACTTTATCGATTGGCACATTTATTGGTTATCTCCGAAAACTAATCTTTGCAATTATGAACTTTTGCATCCTTTAAATCCTGGCAACCGTTACAACTTTAAATATTAGCTGAAGCCTTTCCCTGTGTTAATGCTTACACATAAAGACGATGAAACCTTTGCCCTTGCGTTACCGTACTGAACAAACAGAAGTGTACTGTATGATACATGTTATTCTGCAGGTAGGAATTACGTTACAACAGATGGCCAATACACAACACACAACTAATGTGATCTTTCTACTGAAATAGTGTGGTTCAATAAGGTGTGCATTGACAAGCAGTAATGACATTTTAGGCGGATGGCGAACAGCATTCTAGCGACAATTACTGCAGGCCTACTGTTCACATTTATAGGTTGTAGAATGCCACTAATTCACGGGCTTTAAATGCATTGTAGTCAGCAAAGGAAGTATGCGAGCAGTACGCCCGTCAGTTTGGATTCCAAACGATCAATACAGTGTTAAGTGGGGAGGTGGAGAAATAAGTATTTGAATATTTCATTGAAGTCAATATCTGCATTATTCCGCACTTCACAAACGGCATTTAAAATTTGCCCGGCCGACCTGTGGCCAAAATTCATCTGGTCATTAAAGTACATTGCGATGTTCCTTACTTAGCAATTGTGAGCTTAAAATACAACTGGTGGGGGTGGGAAGGCAGAGAGGAGAGATGGTGAGATTGGGAGTGATCAACAGGGAGACATCCATTCTATGACTGAGTCATTTTAAAGAATACGCCCTATATATTAATTCTGCATGTTGTGCATTTCCAGTAAAATATATACGAGACTACGTAAGTGAAAAGAATTGAAGCAAGGTCTTGAAAATGTGGGAACGAAGTTTTCCTTCTCCCTCTAATAATTCTAGTGCTCTAATACGATTTGTTAAATCTTCCGATATATTGACTCTGCTTCCATACTGTATGGTCTTTCAAGACGAAGAACAAGGATATCGCAATACACAATACTGATGCATAAAAACAACGATGAAAAAATATACTGCTTGCCTAAATCTAAACAAATAACTTACAGTACTGCAGATGTAGAACATATCCGACTAACACTGACTGAATTAGAAACTAATAAGATGATGACTTACGACATACAGCAGTAAAGTGACAAACCAGAACTCAAGCTACTGTAAGAAAAGCTGCTTGTTTACTAGTAATTAACACATAAACGATAAAATTTGGTCTGTGATAAACAGTACATGCTTCCTTCGAAGAGTAATGTTACATTGAGGCAACAGTCTTTATTTTTGTTTTCTCAGCAAAATGTAGGCCCATCTTGCCACAACACATAATACTGTATATAATGAGCCAATACTTGACAGATTCATGATTTTCAACAAAAGCTTTTGATTATCTTCAAGCATGTACAAGAAATAATACATATGTAGAGGCTTTTTTGTCCCAGCTTCCTTTCATGGTTTACAAGGTTGCCAGAGTTTGGTTGACTTGCGCATCAAATGAATTATTCTTAAACAATTTCAAATAAAATATGGTTCTTGTATTTATCATGCTTGATCACTATACAGTGCAATATATGAGACTGCAATTCAAAACTGATGTAAGAGAAATGGGGCGTTAATTTTACAAACTTTAACAGTTTGACCTCTGATGACGTCAAATGACTCATGACCTGAACCAAAAACAATAGGCTTGTTATATTCAAAATGGTCCATAAAAACGCCATATATGAAAGCAGATTAAGGTTGCATTCTTGAGATATTGAGTGTGCAAGGTTTGTAGTTTGACCTGTACTGACTTCAAATAACCTTTGACCTCGACCAAACACTCTGTGGTCTTTTACTACATTGTGAATGATGACCATACCATAAGTCAGATCAACTTCACGTTTCCGCTCTTGAAATATGGTGTCTACAAGAAGTCAAGATTTTCTGACGACTCTAGTATAAGACTCCAGATTCAACTTTGTGTATTTTTGTTAGTTAATTGGATTGGAAAAACAAAGTTACATTAGTAAGAGATTGCTTTATTTGAACAACACTAACCCATTCGTAAACATTGGTGCTTTCCCGTGTTCAGACATGAGGAAAGAAATATAATAACCCTAGTATGTGAAAATGGTCATGTAGTAGGCGTGTGTTGTGCGCTGGCAGGAATAGCGTTACCTGGTGTTATATGAATAGGAAGGGAGGGGTAACTATCCTAAATCTCTTCTAACGTCTTGGGTGACGTCATCAGTCATTAGTAATCTTAATTATGCTTTTATTCTCTAAGAACATTTTAGTATCAACATACTGCGACAATGTTATTAATAAATATGTTTTCGCATACTAAGCGTCCTGTGTTCACAGTCCACTCAAAATTTACCTAAGAATCCCCACCCCCCTCTTCAGAAAAAAAAGAAAGAAAAAATGTTTCAGAAGTACTGGTATAGTTGATGTGTCACTTGGAATTGTGGCCATTTGTGGCCTCTGAGCACAGATTTCAACTACATGTTCATATGCTGGGTACCGTATAGGTCTACTATAGCCTTCAAAGTAAAAACATGTTAAGATAGCCTTTACGTGTCGATCCAAACTATTTTATTCTACGCTAACGTCAACCAAAATTGCAGTAAAAAAACATACTTCTTTAAAGGCATATTTGAATGCCAGTTGGAAGGGGTCCTAATAGAAAGAATAACTTTTTACTGCAGTTGTTTCAAACCTCGTGTCAATATCTTATTCTAAACTCAAGATATTGCGTTTCAAAACAAAAAGACTTCTCTGGTATAGAAAGATTTCCAGTTGCCTCAAGGTTACCAAAATTCCACGTAACAAATTATTGCAAGATGTCCTTGGTTTTCCTAGAAACTCATTTAACCATGAAATTATGACTCCAGTGTGTAGATTGGGTAAACTGTAGATTCACATATTATAGAAAGTTAGAGGCCATTTATTAAACTATTGTAAAGCTTCTTTTGTAGGATAGTCAAGGTTTATGACGAAATACAAAGGATATTCACAAAGTTGTGAATGGGGGACATCAAAGAGGTCCAGAAATTCTAAAATAGATATTTCTTTAAAATTCATTGCTTCCAAACGGAACATGCTATCGAGGTATGGTTCCAATCAATAAAGAGAGAAAAATACAACTCATTTCACCGAATACCAAATTCGAATATCAAAATTTTGTCTTCAGAGGCCAATACCTATGATATGTTGCATACTTTTGAAAACTATGTTGCTGTCAACGCTTCCAACGCTTTTTTTTCTTTTTTTGTAACTGCTCCTGAGAATTCGTTGAAGATCATGTTAGACGGCAAAAACGAAAAGTAGCTCACACAGTATTTCACCAAAATAGAGTGCTTGAAAGATTCAATCTCTTTTGAGCGTGACTTCAATAAAGGTTTTTAAAAATATAAATTCAGCAACTCATGATATTACTTAGTGTGGCTTTATTTATATATTGTAAATACTAGCACCGAATTGCAAGATTACCACACGGTGAAACTAGTTAATATTACGCATTTCGAACCCTACCTATAGGCTATCATACGTTTACTGCGTTGATTATTTTAGTCGAAGAGCGTTTATTTTAATTTTGGTATGGTAGCCCGTTGCCATGGGAATAGTCCATTGTGCTACATCACGCTGCTGTCTTAGTAATGATGATCTGTATGTATTGTTGCAGTATATAATTCAACGGCCTTGGTACCAGCAAACATGTTCCATTCACCGTGAGATGAAATATGATGTATAGGTAACGTTTATTCAAATTTCACAGCAACTGACATGTGACACTCATGTTTACTCTGACGCAGCTGACTGCTGCGGTGACTTTATCTGTGGTAAATCGAACTTAGTGCAAGCGTATGCATGATGCACGATAAAATTACTGTAAGCCAAGGAATTGAGATTGATAGGCAACCTTCGTGATATTGGTGCATGGGACAAACAGGTCACTGAAAAATTCAAAGAACATTGTGTTGCCTCATTCATGTACCAGGCTGGGTATATTCAAAGATTGTTCTAGACGTATGCATGATCACGCAAGCTAAACGGCAAAGACGTACATTTGACATAACTCAAATATGCCTGTGGTATGCTCTATTGGCCCAACGTTTAAGAGAAGTTTAGTGGTAAAAAAGAGTGAAATTCCATACACATTTGGGAGACTTTTTTCTCTCTTTATTGGTGAAAAGAATCAAAAGCTTTTAATTCTGTTTGGAAATTAAATTCTCTAAAACAAATTTCTTTTTCACAGAGGTGTATTGCTTTCTTGGAAATCAACGAGGTACTGTGAGCTATGTACTAATGACGTTGATTTTCACAGCAGTTCCACTCCAGTCTATCTGTAAATACGCAGTTCAATCTTAAAGACTTTTTGACAGTAGTTTGGCTGTGCTTTAAACATTTTGTAACACTGAGGACACTGGAAACCTTTCTTGACCAGAGCAAGTCATTGTTCAAACAGTCACTTCAGAAGTACAGCATCTAGCCCCATAATACATTCCTCATGCAAATGAGTTCAAATAGAGAGAACTACCAATTTACGCTCATAGCCTCTATCTACGTAGCTGTAGTGCTAGATATAATGATATTGATCCATTGCGTCATCAAAATAAACATCAGGTTTTCCAACATAAGCCTATATGAATTCATAAGGTGGATTTTGCACCTACGATTAATAAGGGGCCCAATGGGCTAGCAAAGATAACCACATGACACGTATGTGATAGGTATGGTGTACATATGGGACAATTGCCCATGTGGACCCCAGAACTACCCCATATGGGTCATATGAGTTACCTTGGCTGACCCATATGGGCCCTTAGGAATCTTGGGTGCAAAGTGATAAAGGCCCCCTATATTTGGTGCAAAGTAATATGGGCCCCATATGATTGTCGACATGGGGCCCATAAGGGGTCCATCTTAGAAAGTTACCTTGGATATTGACGACAAAAAAATGACTGAAGGTCTTCACAATTGATATTTACGAAACGAAGAAAACAACACAGATTATTTGCAGCCTTCAAACCAATAAAACACTCTCCCTGTTACTGTACACATAAGCAATGGGAACCTACATATTTACAAAACGAAATACAAAAACTGAGAAACACAATAAGCTTGGTAGGTAATGATACCAGACACAATAGGCTACGAATAGAGTTGACAATGTTTACAATGTTGAACAAGCATGTAATAATGACGTCGTCGCGATTCTGCATTTTCCAGTGACGATCCTACAACCATAAAAAGTTTATTGCCTTCTTGCACAGCGTGTTGAATGAAAATTGCTAGGGCAATCAAGTCACCCATAACAGGAGAACAGGAGAAGACAGTGCTCACATTTCGTGACAAAAGGCAATGACTTTCGAAAAAACAAAGCAAAGACAGTTCAAGTCTTCCATTTAAAGTCGAGTAAACGTAAACACTTAGTATCTCAGGAATGTTCAGTGAAGATATGAGTTTCATCTTTTGAATTCTTTTTTTTTTTAAGTTTTCGTCGTATATTTTTAAAATTCTAGATTTAAGGTACACATTACAGTCTGGTTTCGCTCTCTTGTTAAAAACTACAGCGAACATATTTGATTTTGGTGGATCCATTACGATATACATAGTGACTCCGTTGTTATTTTATTCAGGTGTCCCTAGCTTTAGCCTCGTTTACGACCTTTATAAGATGATCTAATTCTGCGTCTAGGTCAACTGTTTCAAAGCCAACTTGACGCTCAACTGTGTCTAGAAGCAAATCATTGTCCGTGTCGGGCAAAATCAAGCAGAGAAAGGACTTCCCCGTTTTGACATCTCTTGGAAACATTGTTATAGGTGCAATATGTGATCCCTCTTCAACGACCCAATTACACAACCTTTGGTACACTAATGGCGCAAAATGGCGTAAACTGACCCCTCGCTCTCTTAATTCTGACTGTATGTTGATAAATGTCACTTGCTTATCTCTCCTACTTAAAGACGCCCTTTCTTTTTCCAAGTTTGGTGGAACTTGTATAATCAGGGGCTCAAAGCCAGATCTAAGTACACTACTGTAGGGCGAATCTAAGCCTATGCTAGAACTCAGTGTCACTTTGGCGCACTTCCTTATTACCGAGCCATTATTATTATTCCTTAAAATGACTTTTGTCTTATTGTTGACAAACAATTCACTTTCAATATTGACAGAAACTGCCAAAACGAATTTCAAGTCCGAGTTGCAATTGTAACAGAGTTTCCACAAAAGATGAGAGTTGTCCCTAAGGGTGTCTAAAGTTAAATACTCGGGAGTGGTTACGTCACAACTG
This sequence comes from Stichopus chloronotus, assembly GCA_021234535.1. NCBI lineage: Eukaryota > Metazoa > Echinodermata > Holothuroidea > Aspidochirotida > Stichopodidae > Stichopus > Stichopus chloronotus. The sequence continues at coordinate 29,151,138 of CM037841.1, forward strand.
CCTTGTGGCGCAGCAATAAAACGATACCCATCGTCGATAGAGCAGAAGTCTAGGGCCACGATACCTTTGCCATGTAACATGTACTCTCGTTTGGCGAACAGTGACAACTTGTGTTGTATACCACGGTTATATCGGCAATGAAACAGAATTCGCTTACAAAGGCTATTTACATTTCCAAGCGGACATATCCTTTTGTGTTTACTCCAATTGGTCAAACGACATTCACGTGAACAATAGTAAGTGTAACAATGATGACATGTTTTGTATCTTTTCCTTGCGTCAACGAGCTGCATTTTCTTACCGCAATGTCTGTTGCTACATTTTACAATGATCAAACTATCACTGCTTTCCGCACCTCTTTCTAACTTTAACAATTTTCTATGTTTTTCCTGTATACTTTTAATGACTAACTTCCCGGGCGACTCTCTATCGCTTTCACTGGTAAACTCCGCGGCGTATTGATCCGAATCTAATGCCGCCGTCGAGGAGTCCCATGCTGTTGGGAAATCAAGAAGCAAAGAACCGTCTAAGAGACTACTACCACTACTGAAAGTTCCTTCGAATAAACTTTTGGAGGATTCCGGTAGTACGCTGTCCCCTTGCGACTGATCGTATTTGTCACGAGTGAACAAAAACTTTCTTCCACATTTTTCATGTAAACTTGCACCATTAATTGCCTCTGATGAGAGACCTCGTTTTATACTTGGAGTAGAGTAGCGGCAAAATGAGTTCTTTGGTAAGGAATCTTCAAAACCGTCAAATTGTAAATAGTTTTCACTAACTTGACTTGAATATGATACAGAAAGAGAATTATCCCGATTGTTTACAAGAGTTTCATTCATTTCACTTTTTGTTTTCAAATTGTGTTTAGAACAAGGTCCTTTTTGACTCACCTCAGGGTAATTATCAAGGTCCTGTTGATCTTCACGGTCCCTTATCCAGTTGCTGCTAGGGTTATAGTATGGCTTAATGTCGGAGGAAAACACCTCGTCTGAAGAAATTTCGACACCATAGGCTATGCCACCATCCCCTCTGTCATCAGGCTGGTTGAGGACCTGTGTAGTCACTAGACAGATAACTGTTAGACAATTCATTATTATTTACATGGTCATTTGAGTCATCAGGGGTCGGTGCACTGTAATTACTAAACATACTGGACGTGAGACAAAATACAGCTGAGCCACTGGCAGAACGGACGGCTGGGTTCACTGTCGGTTTTTTTCAACGGTTTCACATCCTCAAGATCGTCAGTTTTGGTTCTAAATTCCCTTAATTTGTTGTTTTCGTGCTGATCCTCTGATTTTGGTTGCATTTCCATTTCTCTTGGCAGATTAGGTGCCGTCATTGATGCATTCTTGAACTGTGGAGGTTCTGTTTCTACAAGCTCCTCAGCAGACTCGACTTGAAATAACTGTCTAGGTCCTGGGTGGTCTTTAAAGTTGTAATTTGATTCCGAATGCTTTGTCTGATTGGGGGACGGAGAAGCCGATGTATTCGGACTTAAACCTTGTGTCTGCACGTTTAAAGTATCAAACGTCCAGCTATCTGGAAGAGAGTTTGCTGGAGAAATCCTTCCGTCATCAGGTCGAGAAAAATCTTTTCTTCGAAAACTTGCCGCAGTCAAGAAAGGCAGCTGGGTCGAGATGGTGGAAAAATGCTTTCTTTCCCCTGTGGGGGTAGCAGGAGTACTAGCTGTCAAACGTTTTGGTTTAAACGTCCAGTAACTTGGTAAGCTCCGCACATTTCCACTCGTAACTAATCTGTCATAGTGTGGAGATTTTCGAAACCAGTCAGGTAATGACATTTGCTTCAGGTTTTGTCGCATACGTTGTAACTGCCTGTCGATAACTCCATCATCGGCATATTCACAGTTAGTAGGAAGCTCTTCGGAGATTTCAGGAGCAACGTCGGGTTCTGTAAAAAATGTTCTTTTGGACTGCACTGGTTTCTGTTGAGATTTAACTTCAGAAAAAATTTTGTCGTAGTTCGGAATTTCGAACTTAAGTGAATCGATATCGAAAACTGGGCAAGGTTTTGCAGATATTCTACTATCCTTCGATGCTGGGTTTTTCGCCGTATTAGAGTTTTCGACTACAGGGTTGGTGGCTGGAGGACTTCTTCTAGGCACGCTATCAAGATCTTGGTGCCAGGCAGTTGCATTCTGAGCAGAGCTGCAGTCCTTCTGTTCTAAAAGATCTGAGCTTCGTATATTTGATTCTTGAGGTAGTTCCTTCTCTGTTGGCGTAGATATTTGAGGAGCTTCTCTCTCTGTTACAGCAAGTATGTCTTGTGTTTCATGAACTGAATCGTGTTTTTGTTGAACTGGTTTTGCAAGTCTTTGTGTTGTTGTCAATGACCTTTGCTCTTCTGTTACATGCGCTTGAATTACAGGTTCTTTGTCCCTTTGGTCAATACCGGTTTGTTTACCAAATTCTGTTGTTGCCAGACAACTATCTCTCTCTTGTTTATCTTCTCTCGACATTTCTACACCAAGATTTGTTTCAAGATCGGTAATAACATCCTGAATTGCAGCCCGAGCATTACCCTGAAGTTTTCTAAATTTCCGCCTACCGGATCTATCTCTCGAGGGCTTCTGAGACTGGGAATTATAGTTTTGATCATTTTCCTTTTCCTTTCCTCCGTCCAGCAGAAAAGGGTCCTTGTTCGCAATACTTTCGTCTGTCACTTGCGGAGGACTTTTGTATGCGGGATCAACTTTTCTTATAACAGAAAACACATTTGGATCTAAATTGTCTTTGTCACCAGTTCTAGTTTCGGTCACCTCTGAGACATCTTCTGCATTACCTGTTACGTTCAATGAATGTTCCCTTTTGAATGGTTTAATTCTTCCAAATGATGAAGGCGTGTTTTTAGCGATGGTGGACAAAACATCTTCATCCTTTGACATGATTAGAGGTTCTTCTGCTACACTCGTGGTAGTGGCAACTTCACTAACTGCAATCTTTGTCGGATACTGAACAGTCTGTGGTTGGGCTGTTTGTGACATTATCACCTTCACCGGAACTTTGGAATAACTTTAAATTAATTGCTTTTGTTGGCGAAATTGTGGCCTTTACTCCAATGTCTTTGTCCTCCTCAGGTGAAGTTTGCTCCACTACCTCAGCAATTTTGACAACTTCCTCTTCCATGGGTTGCATGATCTTAAGTGGTGATATAATCCTTGTTGGTGACTCATGATCTGTAGGTGTAACTTCGTCATCATCATCAGAAGAATCTTCAAGATCTTCGTTTTCAACTAAAGGGGCACTATCACTGACAGTAATACTTTCAGGTGTATCTTCTCTCTGGACGATAGATGTTTGCCCGACGAGGGCAATGACAAAGCTACGGTTCATAGCTGTAGCGCTGCTATCCTCACCAAAACTTTGCTTGGAATCAGTATCTGCATTTTCCTCGGATTCTTCGTCTGTAATTACATCTCCGTCCTCCATTATGAAAGCAGAATTTTCGCTGGCATCATCGTCTAAACATACTTCTATTTCGATCTCTTCATCTTCTCCGTCACTGCTTTCACTTAATGAAACTGGACTTTTGTCTCGACGTATATCATCGGTGGAGGGGAACAAAAAATCAGGATCTGTCGATTTTTTCTCGTTGCGTCCAGCAGTATTTTCTGAGGACTCATCGGTAAGCACCAGCGTATCTCTCTCTGACGGTGCTGGTTTCATATTTTCTAGTGAGTTATTTGTCTCGCCTCCAGGATTTTGAACAACTGTGGAACTACTTGACTCACTTTCTACACCGCTACCAACTTCTGCAGCCATGGCATCTTGTAAAGGTACATGTTCTATGAGGGTTGCTGCAGGTGGGGAGGATGGATGAGGATCAAAACTTCTTGGGCTAACGGAAACATCACCTTCTTCCGCAGATGAGGTGTCCTCCGCAGAACTGTATTCACTGGTGTCATTAGACCATGGCTCTACTTCTTCGGGTATTGTTTCAAGCCTTTGAAAAACTGGCTCCATTGCGTAATCTGGGAAATAATCTAATGCGGTGTCACCAACCACGACATCGTCATCAAAGTCGTCATCGTATTCGTCCAAGTCTGGAATATACATAGTCCCAGCTCGACTATGATATTCTGGTTGATTGGAGTATCGCAGATCTGAGAAATGCATGTAATCATCAGAACTCGCGGAAGGCATTATTTGGGACTGGCTATATCCATCTTCATACTCGTCATAACCAACAGCATCCACTGCTGGATAATACATGGTTCCACCCTGTGGTGAAGTGGATTCATGGTAGGAACGATCTACTTCTGCATTGTGGTAGTGATGGGAAATGTCTGGATGGTATTCGTAGTGTGGTTCTCGGTCATATGGTTGATACCTTTCGGAATGATCTGCTTGGTCATATGTATACCTAAAGAATCGATCAGCATTGTTCTGCTGATTATGACCTATACCTTCATTGCCAGCAACAGTATTACTACCTTCATTGGACTTGTGCACTTCACCTTCTTCTGGAATCTCCATTTGTGGTGACTTTGGAAAATTATGTTGGGATAAGTCTAAATGACCATTGACTTTCTCATCACTGTTTGTTACATTACTCGACAATGAAGAGAAGGTGCTATCTGGCACAGAATATTGCTTACTGGGAGTGGCAGAAGAATCTACTTCTTCTATTCTGGTAGCTGGAGATGTCACACTGTAATTCTGAGAATAAGAAGGTTTATAACCAAAACTCATGGGGTGGTCGGACCCTGGGTTAGACATGTAAACGGATGGATGGTATACACTACTTGTTTGCGGGTGTTGAGTGCTCTCATTTTCATTATTGTTGGTTAAAGCGTCAGAGTATTGAGGTGGAGGAGGTAATTCAGGCTGCTCTTCAGTTTCTTCAAACTTGAATTTCGATAATTCTTCCCCTGGTGGTTTTATGGTGAGTGGTGGACGAGGGGAGGGTATTGGCCTACCTGTCTTTTTATCAAATCTTTCACTTTCTATCACATCCGTGTTCAGAGGACTTAAGGCAGGAGCAGCCGTTAATATCGAATTAACTTCATCTCTGTCACTATCTGGTTCAGTAATGGTTGTTGCGCTTGATTCAGATATACTCAGAGGTGAAATGAGGTCATCCTCTTGCTGCTTGAACAGTTCTCCAGTCTTGGATGTTTTGGTACTATTACCTATCTTTTCATTTTGCGATGCTTCCATGTATCCAGATCTGTCGTAAGCATCACCTTCTGCGGTATATCCTGTGCGGGGTTCTGAAATACTGACATTGACTTCAGAATGTTGCGGTAATGGAATAACAGTTTTGTTGACCTTCACTCCTCTCAAACAAAACACAGTTGAAAATGGTTTCTTAGGTAAGATTTTATCCGCCTTTTCTTCCATTTCTTCAGAATCGGATGATGTAGAATGGCTTCTGTTTGAACCATTGCCATCAGCGATGTCATTTTGAGGTCCACCCTCAGATGCGTTTGGAGAAATCATAGTTTCCTGGTCCTCACTTGACAACACATGTTCTTGGACATGATCGCGGAAATCCGGTGTCTGTATAAGTTGCAACACACTACGTGGTTTTGGTTGAGGATTAGTCGACGCAGCTAGCCTATCAGTAAGACCTTCTGTGTGTTCAACACTACTGCCAATCATGCAGCTTTCCTTATCCACAGCTTCATTTGGTATGTTGACTTTAGTATCGTTGGTATCACCCGCATGCAGTGTTGGTTTACTTTGATCCTGCAAAGATGGCTCTGTGGGAAATCCAGTTGGATTGCAATAGGCACTCTCGTTTACATCCTTGAAATTACCACTTTCCGTATTTTCTTTGACAAATTTGGATGCCTTCGCATTTTGTCCTTCTTGAGAAGCTATGGTATGAGGTTGGGCGACAGGTGCTGGTGGTTTTGGAACAGACAAATTTTGAGGCCGCTTCAAAATTTCTGGCTTTGACGTTCTTGGCTGGGTTGTCCGCTGGTCTACAACTGTTTTTGAAGGCAACGAAACAGCTACATTCGGCGGATGCTGTGTAAATTGTCTTGGTGGCTGTTCAGAAAGAGGTCTTTGCGGTTGTTGGGGAATAGGTTTCTCATTTTGCTGTCCCATTGTTTGAGATGGTTGTTGGGCAATTACTTTTGATGACTTTTGCACAGCTATTCTTGCCCCCTGTTGAGCGCTTGGTTTTTGATGTTGCTGAACAGCCATTCTTGGCGGTCCTTGAGAAGTTGTTTTTCGGGGCTGTTGAACAGCAATCTTTGGTTTTGGTTTGACAAGTGGTTTTGGGTGAGTCTGAGCATTTGGGATTGGAGACTGTTGAGGAGCAGAATTTGGTTGTTGGTTAATCATTCTAGATGGTTGCTGCGCTGCCTGTCTTTTTGACTGCTGAGCAACTGATTTTGCTAGTTGCTCAGACTCAGGTTTTGGTCTTTGTAGCACAACGGGCTTGGAGGGCTGCTGCACAGCTATTCTTGGGAGATGTCTAACTGCTGGTTGGACTGGTTTTGGAACAGCAAGTTTTGGTGTCTTCTGGACAGGAGGATCTAATACTTGTTGGATGACGGGCTTTGGAATAGTAACTTCTCTTGGGTGTCCCACTTGTCTCTGGACAGATCCATTCGGTACCTCGATTGATCTTGCCTTCGCCAGTGCTTCAATTTCAACAGCATGTTGCTGAGATCGATGTTGTAATTGAACTTGTGGCTCAGTTTGCTCCTGAGTGACTCTAACTGCTCCAAATCTGCTTGGTGTGATAGAATTTCGTCCATTTTTGCTTTCATTGTCAGACTGTCTGGTTAGCGAATCGTCGTCTGAGGAGTGGCTACCGTCGTTATCATATCCAAATTCGTTTATCTGAAAAGGAGGATAATACTCACTGTGATTGTTCGGTATGTCTTTTTCTTTCTGGCTAACGGCACGACCAGAGAAAGAAGTTTCGATTCGATTTTGACTAGCAAGTAACATTTCAGGTTCAGTAAAGATTGTTTCAATTGATTTTGGCTTATTTGGTGGTGCTGGCTCTTGATACGGTTGTTCTGGTACACTACTACTATATAACGACATATCGCTTCCGTCTGGTTCAGAAAATGAAGTCTCCATTCTCTGAAAACTAACAGGCTCAGTTCTTGATCCTGAAATGGAAACCTTGTCTTTTCCATTTGGCTCCTGCTTTCTCTCCAATAATTGGGTAGCATTAACTGTGTCATGCTGTGTAGCTAATGCACCAACTGTCTCTTCTGGGGGATCACAGAGAGACGTTTCTTTACGCACAACGTTTATGTTTGACTCTACACCAAACGTTGTCTCTTTCGGTTGGCTCACAACTTTCTTGCCACTTGAGGGAACTTCGTAACCTGAGACATTTTCTGTTAACGTTGCATCTTCGAATAAACCATCATGTTTCATTTGGGAATACCTAGCATTACCTAAATCTGTTTCTAACTTTCTGCCACGGCGTTGCTGGGAAAATGGCTTTGAATAGTGCTGCGCTGTATGGTAATCATCACTACTTATCTGTGGATCATTGCTATGTTGCGATTTTTCTCCACTAAATCGACGATCTGCTGGATTTGATGGGTCACTCATAAGAGAAGACGAACGTCCTAACGCCATGGGGTACAAACTGTTAGTTACCGGTTTGTCATAAATGTGTTCATTCTGTTTTGGTATTCCTTGCATCATTGCACGGTGTTTCAAATCTTCGTTTCTTCTCTGTCTCTCCAACTGTCTTTCCATGCTTCCCTTCGTCCCAGATGAACGAGCAAATACACCAGCTGTTTCTTTTCCCATCATTCGTTCCCTTTCTTTCTTCTTCTCCCTTTCCTCTTTGGTTTCTAAGCCAGGTTCCCAGTAAAAGCAAGTTTCCACTCTCATGTCCTGTGCCTTGATTACCTTCGGTTCGTTTGACTTTTGACTTTCACCACTAGATTCACCCTCTCCAAAAGCACTTTCGTATCTCGGGCGATTCTGGCTCCCATGTGAAAAAACAGAATTTTCATCTGAGGATCCTCTGTCAGACTGTCCACTGTGACTCACTGGCAACCTCAGATGATTTTCTTCTTTTCCAGTGGGTGGGCGGTCTATGACCGGAGAATCATTTACCTCTATTCTGGGGGTGGTGATCTGTGACCGTCTAGTATTATCAAATTCTATGGGCGTGACATTCCGAAAACTTGCCGACCTACGTCCCATACCATTCTCACTTTGTAACCTAAGGTTTTTTGACGAACCTCCAGATTGATCGCTATGTACGATCTCGTGCCTATATCTAACATCATTTCTGTAATTATCCTCTGAGTGAATTCTTGATGATCTGGGCATACTATTATGGTGTTGTTGCATATCATGTCTACCACCTCTTTCAATCTTTCCTGAACTCAATGACCTACTTCTATGATCGTGACTTTGTAACTGTGAGGGCAAACTTCCTGCGTTTCTAGGCCGATTATGTCCATGCCTAGCCTCTGCCTCTTGCTGCCCGTTTTGTAAATGAAATGGTAAATTCCTTGGTAAGCTGTGGGCACCTCTATTTCCTGTTGGTCCATAGTGCTTTTCTGAGTTTCTTTCACTGCGTTTAGCATTATTAGGTGAAACCTGATTATTTGAAGGTACATCATAAATTTGCTTACGATTGGTGGTGTGACCATCAGGAAAATCACGTTGATACGAACTGACATCAGGCAGACTTCTAGGTGGTCTAGGTTTGCCAGAGTGATACATATCGACAGAGCTGGTACTTCTCCTTTGTCTTGGGTCCCCTCTAAGCTGATCCCAATCTGGAGGCTTCTTTCCTCTAAAATTTGGTGGCAAACTGCTTCGCCCATTCATCCCACGAACTAGAGCTTGATCTGGTAAGCTTGTGGGTGATCCTGGTCGTGGAGCAGGTGTGCGGAAACTTCTCCGAAGAGATTGGGAGCTGAAACCACTTTGAATGGAATACCGATCATCATCGTTATCAGGCGCTAACTGTACAAGGCGCCCTTTGGGTTTCTTTTGGGCCTTCTTTTGTGCTTTTACGTGTTCAGCTTCAATAACTTTTGGGTCCCTAACAATGACCACCCTTTTAGGTCCAATCTTAGCATATCGTAAAAGATTAGGATCACTCACCGGAACTTGCAAAACTTTCACCTTCTTCCCCTTCTTCGGTTTGGTAGATACATCCATGAAACTGTCTGTTATATTCCCTTCAAGTGAACAGTCATCTACCTTTACTTTACCATCCTTCCACTTCAGTTTATCTTCTGGGACTTTTTCAATTGGCGAAAAACGTTCACTCAGCTCACAATAATTCTCTCTGAGAAAATTTGCACTTCGCCTAGTTTCGACAACACCTGCAAAAAAAGAAGAAGAAGCCATTGCTACCAGTAGGCTTCACATTAAAGGATATTGGAAGAAGTCTTACTCACATTTTGAAATTTAATATCCAGGAAAATATCTTCCCATTGACATGAAAGTCGACTTAAGTTCTACGGACCTCCGTTCGCTATTTCTATACTTGAATAATATCGGCGAAATTCACAGCAATCTCGTACTAATTCCGATATAGAAATCTTGTCGACTGATAAAGGACATACTAACATATGCGAAAGGAGATAATTTCCGAGAAATACTGTACCGAAGCTCATGTAGTGAAATACAAGTCTTTCGCGTGGACGACCACGTTGAGAGAGGACACGTTGAGAGAGGACCGAAAAACTTGCCTTCTACAGTTCTCTGACGTTTGCGTCTTAGGTATTATTTTTCATTAACCAGAATGCAGAAATGTATTGTGGTTTCGATGATCTGCTTAAGCGAAGTTTTTCGATTGTTTTTATGTCTTACAAACATTGTTACTTATTTTGATGTTTCATTGTCGCCAAGTTTTTTATCTTTCTACTAAAATGCTAATTTGTGTTTGATGTGCCCTGCAAGGTGCACAGCTTTTGTGTACACAACTTGAAGCGCATGTCTTGGAATTTTCTGCAACCCCTAATCACGGACTATTCCAATTTCATACTTCCATTTATAGCATGTATATTACACCCATCCATTGGGCAATGAAGCACAAGCCATTGTGTGAAGGTTAGAATATGTTTGCAGTTCAGTTGCGTTTTCTCTGATCGACTACCTGAGTGAGCGAGCAGGTATCAATTGCTTCCTTCACACGGCTTTACTTTTTGCTAAGAATTATCCACCTTTCTAAGTGTACCTGGTATGTTTGGATACATGTTAGCTGTTAAGTCAGCTGTAAGTTTGATATCATCGGTGTAGGTGTCAATGCCATGCTATGTATGCCAGGTATATTGACGCAGTTTATTTACAATGTTTTCACAGTTTGACCCTTGTTGACCTCACGTGACTGTCGACCTCCATTAAAATAATAGCGTTCTTGTACTCAATAAGATACACACTTCAAGTGACATCTGTTCAAGCTTCTCTTCTTGAGATATCGTGTTTACAAGGTTTTCACAATTTGACCCCTGTTGACCCCAAATGGCCTTTGACCTCCACCAAAAACAATAGGGTACTTCTACTTAATGTGATACACCTACATACCAAATATGAGATCTGTCCAAGCTTCCCTTCTTCAGATATCGTGTTTAGAAGGTTTTCACAATTTGACCCCTGTTGACCCCAAATGACCTTTGACCTCCACCAAAAAGAATAGTTTTTCTTCTCAATGTGGTACATCTACATACTAAATATGAGATCTGTACAAGCTTCCCTTCTTGAGATATCGTGTTTTCAAGGTTTTCACAATTTGGCCCCTGTTGACCCCAAATGACCTTTGACCTCCACCAAAAACAATAGGATACTTCTACTCAATGTGGTACACCTACATACCAAATATGAGATCTGTCCAAGCTTCCCTTCTTGAGATATCGTGTTTACAAGGTAGGGCGTCACAAACATACATACACACACACACATACACACATATATACACACACACCCATGCATGATTACATAGGTTATGATTATCACCGAAACCAAAAATCACATCAGCTTATTTTATGAACGTTAATTTACTACATTTTCGTCGGAAAAGTTGGAAAGCGTCATATAAGTGCAATGTTTTGATCACCAAAGACACTGCACCTATGTGTTGTTGTGTGCCCTAAATATCTATATCCTAACGTACGTACGTACGTCATGTGCATAGGAAAACTGATCTGTTATAGCGTGTACATGTTATAGCTTTAGTATCTTGTGTCTTGTTTTGTAAGGCGATCGCTCACGTACAGTAACTGCACTTAGTTACATGCCTCATCGTACTGTACTATTCATGCCAAGGCCTAATAACGTCTACAATGAGTTAAAGGGGCTCATTGAGTTGATATCAGTAAAGATTGCGGTGATTTTGAAGTATACAAACACACGACAATACTCACAATTAGCATAATGAATCAAGTTTCACATCCAATAGTTATATGAAAACTGTCAATTTTTTAGAATTTTTGACCGTTACTTGCTCTGATTTTGTGCATGTGAATGTACTAATGTGAAAATGTCTGGTCACAAAGTTTCAAAAACCAAATTTAATCGTTGGTTACTCACTCATTAATGTTCCAACGTATGTAAAACTTTGGGATCCTTTTAGTTTGACTGTTTGTCATTAGTATGTGAAGGAAACTTGACCGGTTTAGAAAAATTGAGTGAATTCCACAAAATAACTCAATGAGCCTCTTTAAAGACCGTAGCTCATCATCCCAAACTAATTTTTACCTTCCACCTAGCAAAATTCTCAAATGGTTCTAAGTCACAGTATCTTTGATTGACAGCAAATTCAAAAGATGCAGAGTAGGTATCACAGCGTGCACAGGGATCCATAGTTCGATTACACATTTGGAGGAATTTAAAAGCTAGTCAAGAGTTAGACCTGGGGTCTATGACATGCATGGCAACCATAGACCTTGGACCATTTCCAAGTGGTGAAGTTGTACTACTTTCACATTCAACAAGCTTGCAGTTTCAAATAGTGCGGCTGCAAAGAAAATAATTATAGTACAAGTGAAGGCTATGGCAATTGACATGACACTTGACCTATTATGACGCCTTAATGGGACTGAAGTTGCATTCTAAATTCTTGAAATTTGTAATAGCCAAATACGTTAAGCCACTGCACACGGAGCTGGTAGCAGGCAAAAGTTAAAGCTAACTTTAGTACAGCTTTCACCTGACTGGAGGAAACTGGTGACTTGACTGACGCTTTAACATTGTTCATGTCTTGATAGGCAGCTGTCATTTCGTAACTTTTGTGGCGATTAAAAATAGAGGTCACAAGGAATTTTTCAAACTTGCCAACGCTCACGGTTTGTCCATGGGCCTCACGGTTTTGGGCATCTTCTAGCTGTGAAAATGCGAGGTGTCACAATGAAGATCACTTTTATTCAAGGTGACATGTTTTCTTACTTAAACATAAATCGCAAATATCTTGTTGGGGAAGTGCGTGATATAACAGCGATTTACTGGAAAGGATAATACAGTATCTACAGGGTGAAGAATTTTCCCTTTTCCTTATTATTCTTAGCTTTAAGAAAACACTTTTTCCTCAGCTTTCCTTTTCCGATTTACAGGTTTTCTGGTGAAATTCTCCGGTTTGTCGTTTTTGGGAGTAGATCCGTCTGTTCAGTTGCGAAGCTGAATGGAATAGAATACTATTAACATGTGGGTGTATTTAAGTAATGCTCACTGTATCATTTGTCTCATTTAGTGAAGGTGTTGCATGGTTTTCTTTTAACTGTGCACCTTGAAGCAGTCCACACTACCGTAACGTTACAACTGTCGCTGTACTGCCACAACACTCGCTTTATTAAAACACTTTAGCTCAGGAGCATATGGCGATGTTAACGATGTCTTTTTTCCGACCCTTTGCTAACATTGGTATTGTAATAGTACGGCAAAGCAGGGTTTTTGTTATTATTATTATTATTATCGTAACTTGCTTGCCATCAACTATCATATGCACAACAAAAATGCCCGAAGACGCTTTTCAATAATCTTCGGAAAAACAAAATGGCGGCCGCGAGTCTCAAGTCACTCACCAAGCCCTATTCTTTGAATTTCTTTCTATGACTGATAGTCTTAGACAAGTATTTTATGCAAGCTCTGCCAAACCATGAAGAAGACTTTCGATTCTACATTTAGGGAAATATTTTAGCCGGAACTCCCTCCTACTGGTATGTTATGGCCAATTTGGTGCGAGTTGCGAGAGCTCACGTAAACATGAATTCAACTGAAAATCGTTGTTAGATAGTTCATCTCTACGCAATTGTACTTGGGAATCTCTTTTTATCCATTGGATGAGGTGTGGGTGACACAAGACGTTTTATGAACGAACATTCCGTAGATTATTCTGATTCAGGGGATTACATTACGTAAAAACCGCTGAAATTCAAACGTAATGAGATGCTCATTCCCTAATAATTTGAGGTCAAAGCGAGGTCAGATTTCCAACTGCTAAAATTACTCTCTGATCATATCTCAAAGTAAAAATATCTCTCATACCTGTAGGTAATCCAAATCAGATAATAAAACAGAACTTCTCTGTACGTGATCGACAACCACAGTGTCAATTTAGGGACAAAGATCTGAAATCTGGGATTGATAATACGGTCTGTCTCAGTGACCGCAGACGTCATTGGTCACTTATCAAGCTCAAAAATTCTCTCTGTATGCAAAGGATTTTATCTTAGTAAATAAAAACAAACAATTGTTTGTCTTTTTGGGAATTTTAAACTTATAACGATCAAAATAGCTCAGTAAATAATAACAGATTTATAGCAAAAGGATGACAAGGGTATGAACTGTTTTCTGTTGTGCACTGCATTAAAAGTCACAGAATTCAAATTTATGAAACATAAGACCAAAAATACTGACTGAATTTTTTAAAACATTTCAAGTATTGCTGGTATTTGCCTGCTGGTTACACCAAATATTTGTTTACCCATAAGAAGCGAAAAGACACAAGAAATAAACAAAAGTACCAGCTGAGAGCTAACATTTGCACCCCCTTGTGACCTACACTGTAAATAATCTTCAATTTACATTAAAACCAAACCCAAGAATGGTATTTGTGTACTTCACCTTAACACAACTTGTAAAGTGCAGGGTTACTTATCCTTTGAAAATAGTGTGTTCACACGCTTTTCGCTGTACGACCTCTGATATCCCATATGACCTTTGATTTAAAGAACCTCCACAATCTCATCTATTTAGAAGGAAGTACACACTCTTAACGTTAACAGCTCATGCAACATGTGGTTTCTGAAATACTGCAAAAATTGGTTGTCTTCATTCTGCCCACTGGTGACATCAGATGACATTTGACCTGCACCAAAAACAATCCTAGCCGGGATTTTAATATCTCGTACACCCACTTTTCATCTGTCTTGGGCCTTTCCTTTAAAAGCTAGAGCATTGACGAATGTTCACAAGCTTTTCATATTATGGTCTTTGATGACCCCGTATGACCTCTGACCTCCACGAAAATCATCACAATGATATTTAATCAAAAGTGAGTTACACAGCCTCCTTGTTTGAACTTCATGAAACATGTAGTTCCTGAGATACTGCAAACATACTCTGTCTACAGTATATACTGAAGGCTGGTGACCTCATATGACGTTTGGCCCACGCCAAAAACAGTCCCAGCACACAATCCCACAAATTTATTTGTTTTCCCCCACACCAACTTTCACCTATCTCGTACCGTCCCTTCAAAACTAGAGTAATGACGAGATTGCTGTTACACACGCACACAAACACACACACACATACACTGGACCAAAATCACCACCGCATAGATTCCTTGCCTTCGGTGAGAAATAAAATATTATGGTTCTCTAAATAATACAGAAACAAACGCAATGCCTTTAACATCATCCAGTTCCCCCAAGTGCAGACAAGTTCGCCTCCTAACCTAATAGTTGCATTACGCGAAAAAAAACAAAAAAAAAACAGAATGCACAAATGAATTGTGGTTTCGATGATTTCATTATAAAGATTCTTTTTCATGAATCTGACATACTACAGTTTCAATGTAATGTAATGGTAAGATGCTTGGTTACTGTAATGATACAGTAATTTACCTTATCACTAATTGAGAAATACTGTACTTTGCAATGACATCTACTGCTGTAACCTAAGCTGATGTCTGATGTTGTAGATATTCTTCTCAACATACACAGCTGCATAGTACAGGGTTATATCCACGAACTTCACTACATACCAAATTTATATCAAATCTGTGCAAGCTTCCCTTCTTGCAAAATCATGTTTTCAAGGTTGTTTTAACTTGACCCTCGTTGACCTTAAATGACCTTTGACCTCCAAAAATAACAATAGGCCTATTTTTACTCCGTAAGGTACCTCACCAGAAAAGAGACCTCTACAAGCTAGATTTCTTGAGATATCATGTTTACAAGTTTTTCACTATTTGATCCATGTTGACCCCAGATGAGCTTTGATCTACATCAAACACGATAGACTTTTTGCACTTCGTGAAGTACACCTACTAATGAAATATTAGATCTGTACAAGCTTCCCTTCTTGAGATATTGTGTATGCAATGTTATTATTATTTGAACCATGTTGACCCCAAATGACCTTTGACCTGCATCAAAAATATTAAGAATCTTGGGCTCCATAAGGTATACATACAGTATACAGTAATATAAGTTTCACTCTTGAGATATTGTGTTTGCAAGGGTTTCACTATTTGACCACTACTGACCCCCATGTGACTTTGACCTCAACCAAGAACAAAACGCTTCTTAATAATAATAATAACAATAATAAGATAGATTTACATAGCGCCTAATATAAGTAAAATAACAAAGCGCTTAACAAAGGTTCAGTCTTTGAACAGGTGTGTTTTGAGGGATTTCTTGAAAGAGTTCAGAGATGTTGCAGTACGAATGTTGGGAGGTGGTTGTTCCATATGGTTGGGGCTGCCACAGAAAACGATCGTTCACCATAGTAGGAGGTACACACAGATGGTGGGCGGCAGAGCAAGGACTGAGAAGAAGACCGAAGAGAGCGGGAAGGCTGGTATTCAGACAATAGATCAGTGATGTATAATGGTGCCATGCCGTATAAAGCTTTGTATGTGAGCAACGCGATTTTACAAATGATACGCTCTTGCACGGGTAGCCAGTGGAGCTCATAAAGAATTTGTTTGATGGGTTCATGTTTCCTTCTGCAAGTAACGAGGCGGGCAGCTGAGTTCTGCACACGCTGTAGTTTATTAATCTCAGTTTTTGGGAGGCCGTAGAGAAGGCTATTACAATAATCAAGGCGTGATGACACGAAAGCATGAACAATAAGGTACACCCACATACTATAGAGTTTCCCTTCTTCAGATATGGTGTTTACAACGTCTTCAGTAGTTGACCCCTGTTGAAGCCAAATGACATTTGACCTCCATCAAAAACAATACGCCAAAAACTGTAGGCTTCTTTACTCCATAAGGTTCACCACGTACTATATATGAGGTCTGTACAAGCTTTTTTTCTTGAAATATTGTGGTCCAAGGTTTTCATTATTTGACCCCTGTTGACCCCAAATGACCATTGACGTTCACAAAAACGATAGGCTTCTTGTACCCAATATGGTACACACACCTGCCTAATATGAGATCTGTACAAGCTTCCCTTCTTGAGATATCGTTTTTACAAGGTATTAATTATGCGTCACAAACATACATGCACGCACGCACGCACCCACACATATACACACACGCCCGCATGATTACAAAGGTTACGATTTCATCTAAACCAAAAAATGTGAACGATATTCAAATGGGTTATTTGATCTTGTGTCATGGATTTGTATGTTTTATTAACGTTCTATGTTTTGGTTGTGTCTGATAACTATAGTGGCTATGTTATCTTTTGTGTTCATTGCTTTGTTCATGTGTTTTCTCGTCTTTTATTTTTCCTCAAAATTCAATTAAACATTTTACTTGTTTCGTAAAATGCAAAAATATTACTCAAATTAAAACAGCAAAAAGTAGTTGAACTTAACAAGCACAGAAGACATAAAATCATCTGAACACAGTCACTTTTGCGAATAGCGGCGATATAAAATGCTCAAGTTTTGACCGTTCTTTGTCACACCTTACCATCATTGTCGCTATAACAGTTTTGCTACCTTGAAAATGATTTTGCTCTCATGAAATTGCAGTTGAAAACTATCACACCAGCATTTGACGTCAGTTAGTTCAAGGGGTCGAACTGGTTGATACTATATTTGGGACGAAACAACTTTTCCTTTGGGGCGAACTTGCATGGGACGAAACGACTCTTAACCCATGAGAATCTGTTCGTTACAAGAAATCGGCGAAGAACAGCAGGAGGAATTCTTAGTCAGATCTGTGCAAAAGAAGCACGGTGCTGTTCATACTACGGTACTTCACTAAGGTTTTAGAAAGACTGCCACCGTACACCAGGCACACTATCAACCGATTGCAGTACTTCAGGAAAGTTGTGGAGAAACATAATGCTTGCACTATATTCGCGGGAGACTACGGCCCTTGTTGATAACGGGAATCTAAGAGGCTGCTAGACCTACGAATGGAAAGCTTTCGACCTTGTAGACGATAGTAAGCCCACTAGAAAAGAAAAAAAATTGAAATTTATCACTGTATTGATTCATTAACAAAATGGTTTTCATTAATATCTTCACACTAAAACTCAAACGGTGTGCTTAACGAAGAATGGTCAACCACCACGAGTGGTTAACACACTACTTAGTAGTGTGCCACATTGTTCAATCCAGTATCTTTTATTTATTGTACAGGCCTACATTAATGTTTTGTATTCAAGCCTTCAACATATATGCTGATGATATGACACTTTTATCTACGCTTAAGCAAAGAGTTCCCTGAGAAACCAATTTTGAGCAACATTCGAGCCCCAATTCGAACATCATCATCTGTGAGAAATCAGAATCTCAATTTTCTCAAATCAAGATGAAGATTAAAAGAGTCCAATATGTTTGATTTGCCTAAAATAAGGATACCTAATGTAGGCCTACGTACCAATAGGAAAGTTTGGTCTCAGTGTAATTGAGGTCTGTCTGATAACGGTTGTCGGAATTAAATAATACAGGGTCAGGGATAAATACCACAAAAAATGTAAGTTTTTGCAAGTTTTAATGAACAAAAACATAGAATTATCTACGATCAGCTTCTTCATGACCCTTTTAAAATACAGTAGTTATTGAGAAATAAAAACTGGCGAGATATAGAAGATATCTGATACTATAAATACAAAACCCTTCTTTAATAAAAAATAAGATAAGTCGTACCACAAGTTAGCAATAAAGGTAAACAGTTCAAAAGGTCATTCAGTGACCAGCAATGTCACACAAGCAAGCTGCAAACTTATGTGATTGCAAGCTTATGACGTTCACCGTAACTTTAAAATGACAATCCATAGGCCTACATTAAATTTCGATGTGTATTTTTCATCAAGTTATGTTCATTGATAATTTGATGGTTCAGGCCAATTTCGCCACCCTGAGGGTCGATTCCACTATTTTTTTTTATTTTACAATTTGGCCATATCTAGTAATTCTGCACACCAAATTCATGACATAAGAAATTCAAATCTACCCGAAAAATTCAAATCCGAGACATGAATGTGCTGACAATTGGGTGATTTGAATGATTCTTTTTTAAGAAGTAAATCTACAAATCTACAGTAATATATGTCTTTCATATTTGTTTGTTTTTATCTACAGTAGCCTAATATATGTCTTTCTTATTTTTTTTTTCTTTTTTTAAGACAGATTAAGCTTCAACTAGTTTCATTTGAAGGCCTCATCGAATTCCACGAAAAAATTAACATAAGTAGTCCCATAAATTCGCATACTCATGCAAATGAATGAGAAATTGGGACCTAATGGAAATTACTTGAGACCAAAAGGAAGGTCTTGTGTGGGACTCCAACTCCATTAATTCCTAAGGACCTAATTCCGATAAGCCTAAGCTTTCCCTTCTTGACTCCCATTGAAATAAATGGGCACTATCCCAATGCATGGGACTTTATAGGAATTTTCTCATGAAAGATGAGTTACGGCTACGCAAGTTACCTTCCTGAAATAAAGCTGAAATAAAATTAAAAAAATTCACGTTGAATCTGCATTGTATAGTATGACTATAGGCTTGCCATGTATTTGTCACAGCCGTTACAATATGTCCATATTGCAGACTCAGTCGTCACTGGTCAGACCAGGATAAAACACTCAAACTAAATTGAACACTAACAATGTCGAATGAAGCTTTATCTTCTGTAAGAATATCAAGCAAAGATGAGAGGGTTCTTACCGTTTTCAATCTCATTTCCTTTTGTTAGCTGTTTCAAATGTATCATTATCCTGGTTGATAGTATTCACTGTCCTCCGTAATTTAGTTCCGTTCGAATATCCAACAGTAAATGGTGTACTACCAGACACGTACGGTGTACGCGTCACAACACACTCATTATTCAATGGACTCTGTACGACAGAGTCAGCAGTAGTGTACCTTGTTGTATTGATTACGCTGCCGTTACTCACG
The DNA here is from genome assembly GCA_021234535.1 of Stichopus chloronotus. Taxonomy (NCBI): domain Eukaryota; kingdom Metazoa; phylum Echinodermata; class Holothuroidea; order Aspidochirotida; family Stichopodidae; genus Stichopus; species Stichopus chloronotus. The sequence continues at coordinate 29,170,650 of CM037841.1, forward strand.
TCTATTGTTATTTCTTCAAGCGTGTTGTGCAAACAGTGTGTCACAAAAGAACATGACAGTGTAGGACCAACCTCAGTCGTGGCACTATTCACCTTTTTATTGCTTATCTCATCACAGACTCTAACAGCCGATGAGTGTTTCGGGGTGTCTTCTTTGGCGATTTCGAATCTGAAATCGTCAGAATTTCGATCGCGTATCTGAGAGGCGTGCACAACAGTTCCGCGGTTGGGTTCGGGTTTCTAATTTCAGTTTCTCCACAACGCTGGGTTGATGGTAGTGAAGTTTCTTTATCACTTTCAAAGTTATCAGGACAATATGTTTCTCCAGTGTCGCATATTTCTTCCTTGATGCTCCGTAATGATCCAATTGACTGCCATGGTGTTTTGTTTCTCACTATTTTGCGAGTCTTTTGCTTTTCCTTTGTAACATCTGAACACAAATCTTGATACAATTCACTTTCTAGGATATCCCGATATTCATCTTTTCCTTGTTTCCATTCACAAAGTTTTGGACTTTCTTCATCCTCCTCTTGATTCTGAACTAATTTATCATCAACTGGTGGGTCAGTGTGGGTTGTCCGTTGTTGAGATACTGTATTTGGACTATTTCGTTTGGTCTCTATCGCGGTAATATTTATGGCCGTCTTAGTCGTCGGATGTCTTACGTCCAGGACTCCGTTAGGTTTTTCCCGGCTTGTTGTAAGTCTTAGATCACATTTTGGTGAGCGTGATTGGTTAGAAGTACCGTTGATGGCTTTGTTTTCTTTACTGATTCCCTGGAGCTGAAATACAGTTGACAACGAAGTCAGATAGCCAGGAACTTTCTCAATTGATCCATTAAGAGGTTCACTCACTGAAACTTTAAATACATCTCTTCCAAAGGCTACATATTCACATTTGTAAGGTACCTTTTGACTGAGCAGCTCCCCGTCATGCCGGCGATTATTATTAGCATCTGGTTCGTATTCAGAGGTCTCCTCATGTGGGGAATTGTTCGCTGATGTATCACTGACTTTCCCGGTCGAACTGGTTCCGTGATGTATTTTACTCGACTTCCTGACCGATCCACCACTAATTTTACTTTTGACGCTATGGTGCTTCTGAGTTAATGTGGAATGCACTTTACCACCATTTCCATTTTCATAAACTGTCTGCAGTGATATTTCTGATTCAGATACAACTTCTGGCCCTTGCTTTGCAGGCCAAAAAGTTGACAGGCCACCGTTTGAAACGCCCTAAGGGCACAAGAATGCCCGGCAATGAAGAAGGGGGCGGTAAGCTCTTTTTCACCGCACTGTCTAGGTTGATCGCCTGCTTTGGCACTACGACGCGGTACACATCACCACTGAAAGAAATTAAAGGCACAGGAATATCAAGATGCCCTTGGTAGAAAGAACCCGTCAGGTTTGCTCTCTTTGAATCGGATATGGGAACTAAAACTCCTGGTAAAATATCTCTCTCATTAGAATGTTTTGAGTTCGTTTCTGGTGATACTGCGAGTGGTTGAAGAACAGTGCCATTTAAAACGACCAGATGGTGTCCATGTCTCCAATGCTCTGAATCACATGATTCTATGACAATATTAGGAGTGACAATATCTCCTTTTCCGCAGGAGGTACCACGGGGAATGTGAGGCAGCGGCGTGGAATCTCTCGAGGTAGGTACATGCTCTCTCTCTGAACTTAAAAGTTTTGCAGTGTTTTTTACAATTTCTCTGCCTTTGATTTTAACTCTCAGTGTGCTATTTCCAACTACGAAATACGGTGTAAACGAATCTTGTCTTTCTTGTGTATATTGAGGAAGTTGATGAATAATTACGCCAAGACCTGGGAAGTCACACTCGCCAACCGCTCCAACGGTATCGGTCACGTGACCTAACGAAGTTACTTCAGTGCTTCGGCTCAAAACCTGGACGGTAAAGATCTCCTTTCCTAATCCTATTCCAGGACTTTCGGATATAATTTCTTCCTTCGAATATTCTTTATTTTTACCAGTTTCGACGATGCCTTCATTATGAAGGTTGAATGTAACCTTTTTTGTTTTGCGTAACTTTACCTTCGAACCTTTACTGGACCCGTTCCCTTGGTAACCATCATCATCGATTCTCTTGGAATTCGTTGATGATGGAGTTACATCCAATATCTTACTATCTCTAGTCTCTGGTATAGATGAAATTGCATCTTTGCTGTTCCTCACCCTACTCGCTTGATGATGTGATATTATGTTCAGTTCGCTTCCCGCATGCGCACTGCTCTCGTCTTGTTTCATTTTGTCTCCATCCGAACTGCCTGAAACGAGAGGCATATTATGAGCTATTTTGCAACCAGTTTCTCCATCTTCTGTATGTGAATGGAACTGATTCCCGCGCGAATGACTTCTTTCGAGCTTCGTTTGCATTGTCCAGTCGTTCATATTCGTAATCATCTGTTTACGATTCTGTTGCTCTGGCAACGAGGCTGTTTCTAGATCTTGGTTGCTACTGATTTGAAATGCATAATGAGGCTCATAGCGTATGTTTACCGACGATATGCCGCTGATGTCCGTTGACATATGCTCCGGGTTAAGAATAAATCGACTAGAACAGTTAGGTCCTTGAAATATGTTTCCCAGTGTTGCGCTTTCAGGTTCTGGCCTCACAACAGCTGTTGTGAAGTCACTGCATTCGCTTTCTGAAATGGGTTTGAAACAAAATTTGTTATTCCAAACGAAATCGGAGAGAGTTTGCTCTGTGCCTCTGATGGTTCCCTCGTTTAATTGATGCTGTAATCGAGGAACACACTGTTGCTGTAATGTGTTATGCTGGTTCTTGCTCACTGTTTGTTTCTCTGATCTGCTATTATTAGCGCTGATCTCCATTACAGAGAGAGGTTCACAATTAGAGTGATCGCTGGGTAGATGGGCAACACTTACCGGTCGATCGTCGCCGACCTCGTCATCATTTGTGCAGTAATGAAATGATTCTACTCGTTTAGAAGAGAGAGGTCGTGTTACTCTCAGCGCTCCATCAATCTGCTCTTCGTCAGCCCAAGCAGATTCTACTCTGTAACTTGACCGAAAGTCTCCCGTGCCGTCTGTTGTTTCTTGCACCATGAGTCCATTGTGAGCTGACAGGGTTTGCCCAACGTTATCTATTATTCCCCCACTTTGTGGACGGCCCACAAGTTTACTGTCTGTTTCACCATTGGGGAAATCGCCCGGCGGAAACTTGAAAGTAAACGCATCGCCGTTACCTTTGTCCCTCAATCTATGCAGCCTGCGTAAAGTTTGACGTCATAGTGTCCTCGTTGGGCATTTGACCCTGAAATAAATCCCCCTCATATGCAATGTCCACGTCATCCCAACTTACATTTAACCAAGTTCTAGGGTGTGTCTCAACTTCATCATCTGATACACTTCCATCGATTTGAACCAGCTCTGATCCCTCAAAGTTAATGATATAGTTATGTTTCAAGTTTCCATTTTGTACTCGATTTGGGAGTTGCCTTACCTGAGCATGCGCTATTCCTTCTTGATCGTTCAAAGATGAGCATATCTTACGCACAAGAAAGCCAGAAAAGGCGAAAGCGAATAATCCTACAGATATAAATATTCTCGGAGATACAGAATCCTCTGTCTCGTTGTCATCATTCAAATCATCCATTTTGTCTCAATAAATGCAGCTTCCCTTCTGTCCTCGTAAGAATGATATGATTCGGAAAGATGTATTACCTGAGGGAGAAGAAAATGGACTTTATTGTAACCTTTATTCTTCTTGGAAGTTGTTTTCCTCAGATATACAGTACTTGGCAGTGTCAAAGTCAACGGTCCCCATCCAAGCACACACTCCGCGGTCCGGTCTGCAATCTACCAGCTAGAATTCTCACTGTACGTCTTGTACCTTTCACTGACACGGTATGAGAGGTAAAATGATTTCTGACCGAGATTTTTTTGATAATTGTTCGACGGTTCGTTCCTCAAAAAGTATTATGATCATCTTCATCATCATCATCAACAACATCATTATCATAACCATCATTCATTTCATCCTCATTTTCATTATTGTCATCTTCATCATAGCTAGTAGTATAAACTATCATCATCTTCATCATCATCCCCGCCACCATCATCATTATAATCATCATCATCATCATCATCATCATCATCATCACTGCCTTTTACAGTTCAATTATCTTCCCTCATCTCAGAATGTCTTTTCTGGCATTCCACAGTTGGTAAATAACTCTCATTCTGCCGTTTGATATGGTCAAGTGAAACCAAATTTTTACTTCATTACAGCCATGCGGAACCATTTGAGTAAAAGATCTTTTTATTACATGTGCACCCCTCCCTTTCTCTGCACGTCTCCCTCTCTTATTTTCCAGATGGGCAACATTAACATTACTTTGATGATAATGAAAAAAGATTGTGTTGTTTAAATCAAAGTTTACTCAAAGACGTTTTTCTTATTTTTTTCTGAGAGCGAGATCTCTGCAATGTTTGAGGATGCTGTGATACTTTGCTGGGATCGGGGATTCTGTTTGAGATATTTAAAAAAAAGGGCTCATGCATGACGAACGAGAGCATAAAACGGAACTAAAATTAAAACAAAGCTGTGAGGGTATTAAAGTCATATTAACTTCACACATCCTTGATTACCAATCAATGAATGCACCTATAGCTTTGAATTTGAGTCTTGAACTAGTTTGAGTCTTTTAACATCTACCGTAGCCTTTTAACACCTACCGTGGCATTTTAATACCTACATATACGGCTTTTAACACCTACAGTATACTTACCGTATAGGTTTTTAACACCTACTGTAGGCTTTTAACACCTACCGTAGTCTTTTAACACCTACGGTGGCCTTTTAACATCTCACTGTAGCCTTTTAACACCTACCCTAGCATGTTAACACCTACCCTAGCATGTTAACACCTACCCTAGCATGTTAACACCTACCGTAGCTTTTAAACACCTAAAACTCCTCTTACCAAACGGATCCCCCCCCCCCCCTCACCTCCCCGGCCCAGCACCCTTTCTGGTCATGGAAACGTAGGCCGGCCTGTCTGTAAATCTAAATACATAGGTCTATAACTGATACTGGAAAATTTGAGACTGAAATGCAGTGTCTACACTGATTGCAACAACAACAACAAAACGTTTTTTTTTTCCTTTCCTTCTATAACTTATTGTTTTGAGGTGACCACAGTAAACTAATGAAGTATATGATATAAGTGCCTCTCAAGAACATATAACTGTTAGTTTCTTTAAGGTGTGAGGTACGCAACACACATAAAGTTCTGAGAAATGTAGTCGAAGATAAAATGCAGCAGCTTTGGATTTGTTATAAATCTCCGATAGTGTACCGTTTAATAAATGGACCACTGATGCATGGCCACGGGCTATTCGACTTTTCTAAACTATACACATTAAACATATACATTTATTCTAATTACCTGAACTTACTCTTTGGATGAGTTATTCTCCTTTTCAAATAACTTTTACATATCTTTCAAATCTTTAAACAACATTTAAGCAATTCGTCAGCTATTAAACATTAGGTTTGAAATTTAGCTAAATACGTAATTTTTTGTACAGAAGAGCTGTTACTGACCTGTTACATTCTAGAAGTCTGATGGATAAAATCGAGTCCATAAATTTTAGAGTTAACCCTTCAGGCTACTCCGCCGTTGCTAAGGACGCATCGAGATAAGGCGTAGTTAGTTATGTGTGTATCAGTTTTCTTAAATCCATGATAATCTGGCACACGACAGAAGCTGAGAGAAAAAAAATAAGAGATAGAGAAGAAAATGTCAGGAAATCAAATCCGGAAAATCAGTTTGTTCGAAGTCCTATGTGTTGTTATATACTGTCGTTTACCATCTCCATGCTGCATCAATCCATTCAATCTCCGTATCTATAAATGACAGGCTAGTCAATACATCTCTCAAACGTTTAATATCCTTTTATATGTATCAAAGCATTGCCTCTCACATGTACGTATTCATGGAGCTTTTCATCAGCCTTTATTTATGTCGCCGCAATAACTTCCCGGTTTAGTTTTTAATACTTCAAAGCTTTACTCAGTGTCGCAGTTTATCTGTCACGTGATCTCGGGAAAACATATAAAAGCGAAGAAGTCACGTCTTAATTACGGATCGACTCAAATTTCCAACCATCCATCACAATATTAAACCATTAAAGCTGTATCCACGGTGATACATTTTTTTCTTTTGTCAATTTTATTTTCATCCAATGCAGCTTTTCTGAGTCCGAGAACTTACGTGGCGAAAATTATCTTCAACATTGAGTCACTATCATAGAGATTACTACCGTCTGATATGAGCGGTATAGGTGCATCATTGTCACTGTACTTGCAAGATAGCTGGAGTTCTGACATTGTGCATTCTTACCAAACATGCCGAGGAGTTAACTTACAACCAACACGGTTGATAAATGTAGTTGTGACGGTCTTTTTTATGAACCCACGTGACATCTCAACCCCTTACTTGATGGTATAATGGTGTAATCATGGTGATTGTTCCTATTGTTAACCTACACAATAATGGCATAATGAGCCAGTATATACTGCAAGCCAAAAAAAAAACATAAGTTGTATTAGGGAGCTCTGTAACAGCTCCCTGGTTGTATCTCCACATATGCCTGTATACATCACTGAATATGGCGTATGAAACTCATAGGAAGGGGAGAATTCTTGACTGTAAATAGATGACTACATCAGCCAATCGATGACTGGTTATCTACAGGCAAATTAGATTTTAGATTTGACTTTGTTATTGCTTTATTTATTGCTGTACGACGTTGGATTTGTCGTTTTTTGTGTGTGTGTTTTATAGCAATGGTTAGTAATAATTATATAGCTGACAGTTCAGTGTTGTGTATAATCTCTTGGTGTTCGAGGACATCGTAACTTGATTTGTTTTATTACGATAGGCTATCTTAAATTTAAGATGCTGACATGGACTGAAGGATTTATGAAAGAATTATCGATTCAAGGAACCTCGGTGTGCAATAAAATAAAAAAGTTTGTTGTAAAATATACAAGAAAAAAATACAGCCTTCATATTTGGTCTAATATTATAATATTGATTGAATTTAACAAGATCAATCATCATATGGTTTTTTGTCAACTGTCTACTTTTGGTAACAAATCCAGCATATTAAGCTATTAACCAGAACCACAGAAAAACTGTTTTTTAAACTGAGCTGGAATATGAGTTGACAATTTTTCAGTGAAAGTCACATTGGGCAGAATATGGCGTAGCCACTACAGAAAAACATTTTTCAAGTTCCATTTTTGCATGAATGAATATTCATAACCATTGCCATTGGTCTGTTTGATTTCAAAGTAACGGTGATTGAATGCTATGCTTCCTTGGATAGAGTCTGAATTTTTTAGGGCAAACAAAATATCGAGACAATTTGAACAAAGTACAATAATGAACAAAACTATAATCTAAGACTTAGGATAGGAAACAAAAAACAGTTAAAACCAATAATTTGTTAACAAAAACATCAATTCAGAAACATCACGCAAGTAAAAACCTCAGGCAACAGCAACTGAACAAGAAGCTAAAGTGAAAACAGTAAAATAGATGAACAAGTACACAAAGTGCTCACACACACACACACACACACACATATATATATATATATATATATATATATATATATATATATATATATATATATATATATATATATATATATATATATATATATATATATATATATATATATATATATATATATATATATATATGCCGTCAATCTCCGTGCGAGAAGAACAAACGAGATCATCCTTTCTCGACTCGGGAAAACTCAGTCGGACATCTACTTTCTGACCTCATGCAAACGTCTCGACATCATCCCTAAAGGCCTCCAGATTAAGAATCCTCTAGGTTCTACCTTTCGCACACCAAAATCGGAAGCCATCTTAAAGTGGCATACAGCCGTCAACACACACTCCTAGATGAATCCAAGAGGGCTAAAGAAAACCTTCTAAGAGACTTACCACCTACGGAACATAAAGAGGTATGCAAATTTTTATCTCTCTCCCACTTATCCAATCGTCGACGATGTTTTGCTACTAAGAACTCCAAGCTGAAAAGCCTCACCAAAAACTTAAAACATCTTGAATCGGTCAAAATCCATCCCTTTCGACCTACTTCTCGTAAAGATCTTACCAAATCCAAAGACGAATCTACTTCTGCTGTTGTCAATCTGTCCAACTACGAGTTAACTAATCACCAGGAACACCTATTAAACCTTGGTCTCTCCTTCTGTCCTTACAAAGAATTGGATAGGGTAGGACTCTGTCAGGACTTTAACAACTTCTGTGGCCGTGTTCGTCTCAAGGAGTTTTTCAAGGACTCACAGTCGCAGAATGAGACATTAATTAAGACCAAAGGGCCTCCGAAACCTAGATCTCAATGGACACCACCTAACGGACGTAACGCGTCCATAGATGCCTTCACTGCCCAGGCCAAGGCTCATTTTCAACAATTCTTAGGCAGTGTTAAGGATGAAGAAAACGATAAACACAAGCATAATCTATCTCCACCACAACGAAGAGCACTATTAGAACTTTAAGCGAACAACGAAATTGTAATTAAACCGGCAGATAAAGGGGGCGCTGTGGTTATCCTTAACACCACTGACTACAAAATGGAAGCCCACCGTCAACTAGATGATACCAGTTTCTACACCAGGCTTCCCTGTGATCCCACAAGTGATTTTCTCAGAAGATGCGAAACCATGATGAACAACCTGTCCGGCACCACACAGAAGCACATACATCCACTGATCCCCACCACTCCGGCTCCGGGACGTTTTTACATACTGCCAAAAATCCACAAAATGGCGCAGATTCAAGTTGACGACAACCAACGAAGAATCCCCCCAGGCAGGCCCATTGTGTCAGGCAACGGCACTTTGACGGAATACCTTTCCGAGTTTATTGACGAATGTCTGCAGCCCTTACTTAAGCATGTACCAAGTTATATTCAGGACACAACTCACTTTTTGCAGAAATTGCATGATTTTGATAATATTCCTAGTAATTCTCTTCTTGTAACAATGGATGTGTCAGCTTTGTATACTAATATACCCCACGATGAGGGCATACAGGCTTGTGAAGTGTTCCTCTCTAGAAATGGCTCTTCTCCTGAATTTATTTCAGATGTAAAAGACATTACCAAATTTATTCTCAACCATAATTATTTCACCTTCGATGACCAGTCTTACTTACAAACCCACGGCACCGCCATGGGCACCAAAATGGCTCCCGTATATGCTAACCTCTTCATGGCATATTTAGAAGAGAAGTTTCTAGATGAAAGCACACTTAAGCCTCTAATGTACTCTAGATGTATTGACGATATTTTTTTCTTCTGGCCTCATGGGAAACTCTCCCTCACGAAATTCATCGACAAAGTCAACTCCTTTCATCCAACAATTAAATTTACTTATGAACATTCTACATCAACTATACATTTCCTGGACCTTCAAGTGTCATTGATTGACGACACTATACATACATCTGTCTTCACAAAACCAACAGACAGACATACATACATACCATTCAATAGTTTCCACCCAGAACACACAAAGAAATCAATTATCTATTGCCAGACTCTCCGTTACAAAAGAATCTGCTCTGACGACAATAATTTAAACATCCAACTTAATGAGCTCACCAAACATTTCATGCTTAGGGGCTATCCTCTAAAATTCATCAGAAAAAATATGGAGAGGGCCAATAATATCTCTAGACAAGAACTCCTACAGTACAAACTTGCAGCCCCACCTGAACGGATTCCCTTCACAACTTTTTTTCACCCCAATATGAGAAATCTTTTTCAGAGTCTTCGATCTCTGTGGGCTATCCTCCAAAATGACATGGCATTAGAGGGCGTTTTTAGGCATGCGCCCCTTCTGTCTTTCAAACAGTAGAATCCGTGGGTTGGTATATAAATACAGATAGCAAAGCATAAATCACATGCGTCCATATAATGGATGAGAGTGCCTTTAATACCAACATAATATATAAGAGAAAAACGTGGTCTGATATTTCGAGGTCCTACCTCTTCCTCAGAGACCTGAGTAATGGAGCAAACGAAAAATACATCCTACAACGTAAACTCAGTTAAAATGCCTAGATCTCTGTTAAGGCCCCTGGTATGGCTGTTTGATGCGTAGGATTAGCCTACACTCCTCAGCTTTACGCGTCTCGTCATTCTTAAAGTTGCCTTTCCAAATACAGATTTTAAGATTAAGTATTGTGTGACCCGGGGAGGAAAAGTGTTCGGCTACAGAATATCCCTTGATTTTTACAACAGCTCAAAATATCAGACCACGTTTTTCTCTTATATATTATGTTGGTATTAAAGGCACTCTCATCCATTATATGGACGCATGTGATTTATGCTTTGCTATATATATATATATATATATATATATATATATATATATATATATATATATATATATATATATATATATATATATATATATATATATATATACTTGTGGGTGTGCCCCTAAATGGTTTATCTAGGCTGTATTTACACTCTCATTCGGTTGAACCAATTGGCAATCAGTCTTCAATTGTAATATTAAAGTGGAAATTTTACCCGAGTTTCGAATTTATTTCCAATGTTATAATCTTAAAACCTGTGGGTAAATTCATGTGCATTGCTTTTGAAGCTGACATCAAGATTCTAACATTGACCCAAATTTGACCATTTCAACCTTTGAACTTCGTAGGCCCGCCCTCTTTTATCCTTTTCTGTATGCTCACTAAACGTTATCAAAGATCCTGGAGAGGTAGAGAGGACACTCGCTCGGTTTATCAGAGGAGACGGTGTGACGGAAGTGACGTTATATTTAAGCCTATGGTGGGGGGCCAGCTCAAGGTGGGTATGAACACGTTATGTACAATCTATAGGAGTATTAGTGTTGTAGTACCCATACCTGTGCTCGAGTCGCTGTTTCTGTACTTGTACCTGTACCCATTGACTCGTATTATTGAACATACCCACTGGTCCTAGATCTCTTATGTCTTCTTGGGACCCGTACACATAGCCGTGATCATGCCTTGGTACGCATACCCATAACTTGGTACACGTAACCGAACTTATGACTGCTTTAAATATTGAACAGTTTGCTTTCTCGGTAGGTACCAAAGTCTACATTTTACGGTCTCCTCCCCCCCCCCCCCCCCGTGTGCTATCAGGGGAAGTGTGTTCGTGCCTCAGTCATATTTGGACCTCTAAAAAGAAATTAAAAAAATAAGTTTCGCTTATTTGTAGGTGTAATGTGACACATAAAATAGAAAGGAAAAGTGGTCTGGAAAATGCGATTTCCACAGTGGCGAAGTTTGCAGTTTCAATCAGTGAGGGGGGGGGGACGAAAATATCACACAAGATGTATATCCAACAGTTTGTACTGCGGCTGAGCGTACTGCCAGGTATTAGCTCAGATGAAGTGTATGCAGTAATAAATACATTGCGGTGTAGAGTCATAGGAAAATTTGCATTGCCAATCCATATAGTTTATTTTGGGAATGCTACTCAGTAAGTCTATTAGTTTTACCTCAAGAAAAAAAAAAAATCAATAAAATAAATAAAATCCAGTGGCGTCGCCAAGGAAGGGGATGGTGGGGGTAAGTTACCCCTGGAAAACCTTGTGCCAACCATGCAGTACCCCCAGGTGAGATTTGGGATTTTTACAAAATATAGATCTGCTGTAGTAAGAAAATTCCAGTTTTTCAACTCACCTTTAAATTTAAACCTATGTATGATCAAAAGAATTACTCTTGGCAAATGATGAAGTTAATAGATCACAAATACCGTAATACCCAGGAACTTCAGGTGACTGCCCCTTGACCCCCCACAGGGACTTTGTCCCTTGACTTTTGGTATCAGACCTGAGTCTATGGATAATAGAATTACCTTGAAAATGATGACGTTAATACGTCACAAAAAACATAAAACACAGGCTCTTCCCCTGGACCCCAACCTAGGACTTTGGCCCTGGACAACACCAGGGGCCCTAGACCTTACACGTTAAAAGAATCCTTTTTCGAACTACGTTAACGTTGCGCCTCCGGTAGAGTATTGCTCCCTTGAACAATTACTGTACCCTCAGTGTGTCCCCGCCCTTCCGCTCAGCCTATGATAGTAGGCCTACGTTAGCAACATATAACCTTTCTTTGAGTGTGTCCTCGGCACTAGTCGGTCATAATTGTCGGGTAAAATGTTCCACTTGTGGTAAAATTGAACCCCCCCCCCCCATCAAAAAGCTGCATACGGGCCTGCAATCGTGTAAAATTATTCATGCTGTTAGTACCTTAGCTCCAAATGAAATAAATGTTTTGTACATGTTACACATTGAAGTTCTTCCAATCACTTACTTCAATCTAGCCCTTCCAACAAAAACGACTCCTCCATTGTGTAATCAAAACACTGGCCCTTTTGTATGTTGTGTAATAATGAAATTCTCTGCATATTTTCAAATTTGCTGCCAATCAAAGAATAGAACCAACTGAGAAGTTTGCTTACCCCTACCCAAAAAAGTAACTTGTCTTGATAGTGACTGCTTGAATTGCCCTGAAATTTATAAAGCCCTCGGTAGTTATATTTCTAGAAGTGTGGAAGACACAGATTTTCTGCAGTTAGAACAGAAGAGAACATTGTAGAAATCTGATCCTTTTCACTACGTTGAACTAGTTCCATGGAGTGTAACAAATGTCCAGACACCCCCCACCCCCACCCCCCCAAAAAATTTTTCATGAAAATGGTAGGGTTAAAGGGAAAATGTAGTCAGCCCAATTTTTATTAGTAGACCTATGGTCATCTATCCTACTTCATAGTCTTTTTTTAATCACGTGATGACATTTTGTCACGAGACTGCTAAATTTATGCTAATTTTTTGTTTACTTTTTACACGAAATATATATGAAACACCATGGAAGATACTTGTAACGTATAAAAAAGGAGATTTGTAAGATTTAGCTGATGCTTCAGAATAACATTGTGGTGAATGCTTATTCCCTATAGTCAGGTGGAATGTCCAATGAAAATTGTCCGAGTTAGGAATTGTCAGGGAGGGACTTTTCTGGTGGCACTTTTTGAAACTTGTCTGGAAGGGGGGGGGGGGGTTTCATATTACTTCCATCGTTACCACGTCAACTACCAAAAGTTGTGCTGTTTGGCACAGAGTCAAGAAAGTTAAAACTTGTATTTGTACAGTACAGTGTTTGGTATTACAGTACGGTATTGATGGACCTGCAACGATTCTAAATTTCAGGGGACATCTTAATAATTTCCATTTCCATGGGTAAAGGTATGAAAATTTCAACAAAACATTTTGTTCAATAAACCTGAATGAGCATTCTCACATCATTAATGTGTAGCACCGACTACATACAAACACTACTTGACAGAAGTTATGTGACTTGACTCTGATATGGAGAAAAATGACTTGACTTGACTTGAGGTAAACTGACTTGAGACTTGACTTGCCATGAAATGGGGTGACTGCGTCTTGACTTGCTTGAAAAAAATTACTTGTCTTGTGACTTGCCATGAAGTGCATGACTTGTGGCTTGACCTGACAAAAAGTGACTCGTCAACAACTCTACGATCAAGAGACTCAAAGTGCGCCCCCGCTATGATGTAGCTAGTTTTGTTTTCGTACTGGGCATAGGATATGGATGAGGGGAAAACAACGCGACGGTATGATGTAGAAATAACGTACGTATGTCTCTGCTTGCATTGGAACATCCAGAAGTTTTTATTAGGAGTAAACTGAGAATTGTTTGAAGATTATCTAAGAGGAGCACCAACATCATTTGGAGCGGAACGCACCAGAAAGAATAAAAGTACATAAATCACCAACTCCCGAACGCAGCAGGTAAGCTCCAGAAAATGGTATTGTCAGTATTTTGGGTAAGAAAAATATCTTATTTTGGGAGTTCCTGCTGAACTGACCAGATTTACACATTTCATGATGAATACTGTACTTGCTTGAAATTGAAGGCAGAAAATAGGTAACACCACCATCATCATCATATCCTGGATGTGGATAGACTTTGCAAAGTCTTTCTCGGCGAATGAATTCCCCTCCTTTGATACATTCCTCTCAATTTGAGCTGCAACCTATTCATACCCAACCGAGGATATTTACTATCTAGTAATCACTTTTCCCTGTGATCGCCGTCCGCCGGAAAGACTTTGGACACTCGATATAATTATGTACAAATGAATAGTCATGTTTGACGTTACGGTTAATGCATATTAAAATGCTACGCGTTGGTCTCATGAAATGAACCAATAGCAGCGATCGAACAATGAGAGAAAATAATGGTACCTAGGCTAATTTTAACCCTATCACCAGATTTGCCTACGGCAGAAATAGGACATCGCTAAGAGAGACCTAAAACAGTTGAGGAGAGCAGAATATTAACATGATAATTACTTAACTAATCAGTCGTAGGTCCTGTCCCCATCATTACTCCCATCATTTCTCACGATGGCCGTGATTGGCTTCTACCGAATTTGGTAGCGAAAAACAATGGTTTTAGTTTTAGTTAAAAGTAGTGTGCATAATTAAAACGAGTGTCCAGAGTCTGCGAGGGCAGCTATCAGTGGGGGGGGGGAGTAAACACTCTTCCGGAAGAGCAGTACAGTGTGGGTGTTCAGAGGTGGCAGAACCAAGATTTACAGAAACTTTCCAGCCCAAGCAGGCTCTGCAGAGTCAGTAGGATGTGGAGGACGCTGAAGTATTTAAACTTGCATTTTCTTATCTTTTCTTTCATTTCTTTTTCCATTCTTATCTTTTTCTATCTTTTTTTCTCTTGTTTGGAAAGCTGAAAAGGGAACAGCTAATCCATTTGAGTCGGTCAGGAAGGAGGGACCTCCCCCCGACCATATGGTAGCTTCAGCTTCCGAATTCCCAGTTGACCTGGGGAGTGATTTTAGACCATAATTTTCAGTCTCCGCCCCAACAAATGATGGCGCTCCGCCAGATAAGTGATGGCGCTCCGCCAGATAGTAAATACAAGCGACAGAAACTATTTACCGATATCACGGGAAAAAGGCGAAAATGAGATCAAGCAGGGTCGCCCTATTCGCCCTCCTTGCCCTGGCTATGCCTATGCTCCTGGGTATTTCTGGCGAAGTCCTAAAAAAAGAGAAAAAATACCGTGACCACATTATGGCCAAGAGGGGGGGGGGGCGAGGCTTGCCCCCTCCTTGGTTACGCACCTGAGTAGACACTTTCGCAGTCGTGGCCGTTTGAACAGAGATTAAAATGCACCAACTGCACCCGACTACAACTGAACATATTTAATCGGGCCCAGCGACGGCTTATGACACAACTGAACTCTAGTCGTGGAGTCGGTCACACCGCCACGACCACAGCAGACGCGGTGGGTAGTCGCCGTCGTGTCGTAGGTTGTCGTGGCAGTGTGTCCCGGGCTTTGTATTGTACCCTAGTTCAATGATATCCACTTTCACATGGACATAACCATGCAGGCGTGTTTGTGAGCTTATCTCATATCACCCCACATAGTATATGTTTGTAGTGAAAAGATATTGTGGTCAGTTTGGGCCTGTATACATTTTATGACAGAAGTGGAAAGGTTTTATCTTCCTGCTAAAAGTGAACGGAAATTCGGCCTCAATATGTCAAGATAAAAAATATTTCATAGCTGACCCTTCAAACATAGGGCTGAAAAATGGACCTCCCTCAAGTTGGGGTGGGTCGTTCGAACGCTAACACCCCCCCCCCCCCCATACGCTCCCGACTACTAGCCTGTATGACTCCATTGCCGGATAAGGAGTGCGGCCGTTTGACAATGAAAGTACACCTACTTCACTAGGTTTGAACAGAGACTCAGCGTGTGCACCTCCCTGACTTGACTTTCACTACTACCGTATACTTCACCTGTAAAGATATTGTTAAAATGGCTAGTGGCTACAGAATGACAAAGAAGCTACTGTCTGTGGGCAAGCTCTTCAATCATGTGATCATGACGTAAGCATCGACCAAAGATCACGTTTCATAACACTGATCAGATGACACCTACCGACAACATTTTGCATGTTGCTCGTACATTGTTGAAAGTGGTTTTGCGAAGCATACTACTGACTACTGTATGTTAGTATAGGCCATCACACATTGCCGACGGTGATTTTGGTTCCGTCGGTAATTTTGGTTCCAACTTCCACGGCATATAACTTGAAGCCCGTCAACCTCTAGGCCTGCGCAGCCTTGAAGTCCCAAGGGTCAATTGTAAAACCCACTAAACACAGAGAGGTGAGTGATCAATACTACGAATACTAGTACGATTTGGCCTATACAGCATAAGGCCCTCAATAATAATAATAATAATATACAGCGTGCACAGTACGTAGCGCAACGTTAGTGTTTATCATTACTACCAGTCAGTGTTGCCACTCCTATGTTTTTTCCACTAGATCTATGTTTTTTTACCTTCATCAGGGTTTCTGGGTTTATTTTTCTCAGAAAGGTTCAAATCTGGGTTTTTTTAAGTTTCCAGTCAAAACTCATATATTTCATTTTGCTTCACGTATTTCATCCTGCATGACAAATTCAGTTGATCTAGACAGACTATAATCTAGTCTTTTAAATTACAAGCTATAAATATAGCCTATTAGACAACTTGAGTGAGAGCTGACGAATGGCACAGCCCTTCAGCCAAGCACCTCCGTGTTCGTAGTTTTCCTGAGAAAACTATTTCTTACTGTGTTAGTGTAAAATTCATTTCACTAGACCAAAGTGAGAAAAATCTTAAATAACTAGGCCTTAATCATGCCTGGGCTGGGGAGGCACAGATTCTCAAAAGTTAAAGATAAGCTCATCACTTTAGCGCCTACATTTGGTCTGATGATCAAGTAACTGCTTTATCCACTGATATCCCTAAAGAAGATATTTTTGTCTTCAAAGCCCTAAAGGTTACTCACTTGTTCTGCGTGGCCAACCTAACTACTTGTGCGTAGTGCAAGCTAGCGCTAAAGTGTAATGAGGCAAATTCTGTGGGATGCCAAAAGGGTAAATTTATAGTGACAACCACTCTTTGATGAAGACGAGGTCTGGGTGTCAGCGCGGAAACTTCAAGCCAACAGCTTATTTGGCCAATAATTTGACTTGCCCCTGCATGACTACCACCACATCTAAATATCCCAACATTAGACAGCCGAAGGGTATCCCTAAGTTTCGTTCTTGTTGCACCCTACTGAATAAACTGGGGTGTCAAACTTGGTAATTTAGTTAACTTTTATACTTAACAATTCCAATGCCTGAGGGTGAGTGGAATCTTTCTGAAATGTTCAGACTGACCAGTCCCAATCAGATCCTTAATTATACATTGCTGAGATGTATTAATACTGACTGCTGATGTGACAAACAGTTCACCCTTCCCTTTATGTAATAACGATTACCTTTAACTTTTGTTTTACTCTTTGTTTGATCGTTATTTTAGGTTTTTCTTGCGGGTTTGGGAAAAGGGGAATCAGCTCCACCTCCAAGAATTAAAAAAGGTTTAAGTAAAAAATAGATAAGATAAAGTCATCATGTTTGTCTTGTCACCACTTGAGTAGTCTTCACTCTTCATCTTATGAATTTTTATTATAGTTAACAGTAATTGCACAATCATCACATATTCCTTTGCATCTTCATCATGTAACTTTGCATCAGAGATGTTTCACCAGTCTTCAACAATAGACTTCCCTTTTGGGGTTCCATAGAATCACTCCTCAAATAAAAATGGACAGAAATGACACGGACACTGACCAGCGCTCATACAAGTGTTGTTGTGGAATATATTCAAATTCAGGTGATACCATTTCTGTAAGATTTATTTTTGTACCTCACATCAAACGGTTACATTTATTGCAAAAGACCCACTAGTACTGTTAACAACTTTTAGGCCTTAATCTTTTAGTATCATACACCTTTTATTTCTTCTCTCAAGAGCAGATGTCATCCATTGATTAACAGTTTTGCATGTACGTGTGGTTGGTGTGTGGGACATCTATGTAGGAATGAATATTCAAGTGATTTGAGGAAATGCTGAAAACATACACTGGGGAAAAAAAGGAAAGAGCTAGATGTACAGTCAGGACACAGTGTTGTCAAAAAGGATACCACAAGTATAAGAGTGCTCCACCTTTGGCTCTGGAGAAAAGGTGAAGATTATTTTCCAACCTGAACATGGCAATTTAAATGATAAGGATGCAATGCTTTTCCGAATGCCAAGTATCACAGATACAACCACACTAAATTAGGGGACCTATTTATAAAGACCTAGTGCATCCACATCCTCTTGTAATCTTAATATCTTTGGACATTTTCCAAGATATATAGTTGTTGTATTCAAAACTGGGAGAGCCTGTTTCTGGCTTTCAATCTTGACCTCACCTGCCAAAGAAAGGGGATGATATGGTAACATCATGGTTTTAGAAAATATAGTGCAAACCAGATCAGACAGATGAAGAGGCTGGTACTGTAATATATAGTAAATAATAATCTCCCTGTAAAAGTCATGAAGCTTTGAAATTAAATTGTCATTTCTTTTTTCAAATATTACAGAACTGTATCAACAGGAACTTCCATTTGGAACCTTTCAAATATGGTACACTGAAATGGCATACACCATCAGGAACTTTTATTCATCTTGGGATAAGATTGCTTGAATTGTAAAATATATGGAGATTGTCTGAGGCCACCCTTACATAGGTTGGATGATAGGCTGGCTATCAGTTCATTTCTAAAACAACCAAAGAATATCAGAGATAAGAAATACATATCTAAAACGTTCATTGTATGATAACAAATTATTTTAGAAATCAAGGCATACATAAGAAGTTAGAATTGGTGGGTAGGGGAGCCAGAAATATGCAAACCGTCTCCAAGTCTGGCCCTTTTAAAGTAGTAACAATTGACATGATTGCATTACTAATCAGACCTTGAGTTTTAGATTTTCCAGGTGTGCTTCAAATCACACTCCTCAGGAAATTCAGGAGTGTGGAAGATGTGATGTTTTATTACACTACAATAGATTTATCATAGTCCCCATTCTCTATCAAGGTGTGTAACAAATTGCACTCCTCATAGTCATTTGAGGTGAGTGGTGGTGTGCAATCGCACTCGCACGGCTAAAAATTCAAGGCCTGCATTACTTACCTTTGACATATCTTGTGCAGTTGAGCATTGTCATCTCATGCTGGTTGCTTTACTTGAAGATATTGCTTTAAGGGCTACTAGTAACATTTTTTTTCAGTGACTCAAGGTAATGAATGCCACTTCACTGGACTCACTATGGTTCCCTTTGTTCTATACATTTTATGTGATAATAATAGTTGAATAGCTTCATGCAATGCATTGAAATTCAAGAACAGAAATAAAATACAAATAAAATGATTTCAATAAAAAAGCAATTGATCATTTCTTTTCACTGTAATTTGCTTGTTCATTTCTACTTGATCTTCTCAGTCTGCATTAAAATGCAATTTGTAATCAAAATAGCAAATTTTATGTTAATGCAAAATCTGGTGCACCCCAAGGCATTCTGATGGACTTTTAAAGACAAAAACTCATCACTCCAGACAGTTTCAATTCTCCCAACTACCAACATCTAGTCCCTCCCTCAGCCTGTCTTAAAATCCTCAACATGTGTTATCAAAACAATGGATCCCTTTCTGGAAAGTAAAAATATAGCTTATGGTGATGAGTGACGGCCTTTAATTCTTTAACTTGCATATACCAACATCTGTGTTAATGCCTTACCTGTGATTCTTCGGTACACCTCTTCTGTGAGACAGTACAGTATCTTAGTAAAATTATATCTGTGACATAAGAGACATCTGCTATGCTGGATTATTTATTTTTATACAAACTATGATATATACGCACATGTCCCCTGCCACAGGAACATCCGTTCACACAGAGTGAGTTAAGTTCAAGGTAGACAATGTTGCCAACCATGAAGCCATGCACCCTTTCATTCCTAAGGTTACTATACACTTGACAGTGGTGGGGTGAGTATTCCGTAATGAGGCCAACATCCTGCAGTTGAGTTCCCTATAACAATCTAGGCCGTAGGCAAGGCCTAACTGCTACTCTAATTTATGCCTACAAAGTAAACTTTGACAAATGCAACTGAACAAGTCTTAAAATGCTGTATATTTGCAATAACATCCTTGGGTTGACCGGGTAACTATGACTGCACCCACGGTAGATCACTATTTCTCCGAAACCGGTACATAAACAAAACGTTGTAGGCCTAGAGTGACCATCATTTACCTTAATTGCAAAAAATAGAGTATTACTCATCAAAATAATTATCAAAATCTGCTTGCATATCATTTCCAAACAATAATCTTGCACAAATTTGGCGTGATTAGTCAAAAGTTTGTTAAAAACGAAAAAAGTGAAACGTCAGTTTCGTCTACGCTGAACTTAGCTAATTACGCACATTTGGTAATTTGCCTACTTCAAGTTCGTTCACATTTACGTCTTAACCATAAGCGAGAGAAAAAATCCAAACCTGGCAACAAACAGCAGACAAATTATTTAGTTTGGCATTTTAATTGAATCCGGTAATATTTGATTTTGCCCGTGATATGCGATCTTTCATCTAGCCTACGCAGAAACTGTACACCTACTGTATATATACTTGAAACGTGTACTAGACTGGTCGAAATTCATTTCAAGTGATCTGGGTTTTTTTTTTTGGCTATCTGGGTTTTTTTAATACTAAAATCTGGGTCTTCTTGTTTTCACTGAGTGGCAACACTGCTACCAGTGTCCATTCGAGTGTAATGTGATTTGGAGACGGCCATGTGACTGCAACTGATGTAAGTGCTGTGTAAGTGCTGTATACAAGACTTTTAGTAACCAGACCTAACTTAAGGCTACCCAAAATCTAAGGATAAAAATTCAAGTGTCATCAAATGATAAGGAATAGTTCCTGTTTATTGCTTCATTAATGATTATTGATGCTGATATTGTATGTAGAGCCAAAAAGTTTGCTGATGACACTAAACTGTATTCTGGTTTCCTCTGAAGGTGATTGAAGAAGTGTTCAGAAGGATTTAGACAGGGTTGTTTTTGGTCTCATGAGTGGCAAATGCTGTTCAATATTGATAAACGCAAGGTAATGCATATTGGCAATAATAATCCTAGGTATTCATTCGTACACTTTGAATGGACAGTCACTGCAAGAGGTTTCTGTTGAATTGACTTGAATGTTCACATACAGTCATCTTTACACTACAGCCAGCTAAGCAGTATGTTGAAGCAGTTAAAAGAGCAAACAGGATTGTAGGTGTGATTGAGAGACATGTTAGTTTGATGTTAGGCTCTATAGGCAGTTGGTTAGGCCTCATTTAGAGTATGCTGCGCAAGCTTGGAACCCATATTTTTCTAAAGATCACTTGAGAAAGTCCAGCGCAGGACTACTGGATTGATTAGGTCCTCCAAGGTTGTTCCATATAACAGAAGGTTACGTCTCTTAAATCTCACTTCACTTAGGCTGAGAAGGTTATGTGGAGATTTGATACAAGTCTTCAAGATTGTTCATGGTTTTGATAATTTATCATTTTCTGATTTTTTCAAAATTGTAAATAGGGTCATTGTCTTAAACTCCAGAAGGTTCAAAGTAGGGTCAATATCCATGTTAGTTCTTTTCTCAGAGGGTAGTGAATGAGTGTAATGGGTTGCCTGAGGATGTAGTGATGGCAAGAAGTGTTAATGGGTTTAAGGATGCACTGGACAAGTACTTTAAGCTTTGTGACTTGGTTTGATTTTTGTACCTTTGTTCCTGTTTTGGTGTATTTCAGGGTCCTTGATGGGGACTTAATTGTCCCTCCTGATCCTTTTTCTACTAAACTAACATCAGGACTAGGAGGAGCCTGGGGTCTAACAGTTAGGTAGTATGGTACACCTACAGTACACATCCCCTAGAATGCCACACCCCTAGCTGTTGTTGAAACTGTATCACTTCAGATAACTTAACCTATTTTATTGAAGTCGGAATTGCATAATTCCTTTAGTATGTTGCTGATGAAGCTACAGGTCACAGTCTCACACTTATGGTTCTTTAATAAGGTTTTTCCACCCTATTATGATGCGCCTGCTTCACATATGTTTACAAAATACATATACCTCATGGCTTAATGCTACTGCTGCAATTTGACTTTTCTTGAGACTCCAGAAAAGTTACAATTTAATTTAGGTGCATAAAAGTACTTCTAACAGAAGATATCTTTTAAAATGTGAAGGGACCAGCACAGAAAATCTTTTCATATCATTCCATTTGTGCGGTACTGCTTGCACTAAAACTCTATCAAAATGAGTGTTTTGGATTTTTATCAACTTCATAATCATCGATCAAATCCTTACCCTGTAGGCCATGCGTCATTCTAGGTGCAACCATGCTATTACTATGTTAGGGTTGTCATAGTCCCATTAAAGCAGAATAGGTACTTGTTAAAGAAATCTTAAATAACTTTTTGAACTTTCTTTCTCCAGGTCATTTAGAAGCAGGTTTGTAGAGAAAAATGTTCTGCCAATGACAACTTCTGTTAGGAAGTGCCCCAGCAGAGGGAGAGAGAAAAAACATTAATTGTGAATTTTTCTTATGTGGAAGCATGCAGTTAAGATAATACTCATGAGTACAGTATGTCTTTTATGCCTCGTCCCAGCTTGAACGTGGAAAGTTGTTTGGTCGAAGGTCATCAATGCTTACCTGGACTCTGCAGTTAAGAAATGACTGTAGTATAGTATGATATGATATCATATGATATGTATCATGGTATCATACTGTATATGGCTATAATACCATGATAATTTGACATCTCCCTTTTACCCACATTTTCTGAAGGACTCTGCCCAAAAAAGAAAAACACAACTTTTAAGCTTCATTATCTTCACATATGTATGTCCCTTTGTGACCATATTTTTCAAATCTACAACAAAATCAGGTCTAGAGGGTGAGGTCTAGTTGTAGCCAGCTCCCACAAAAAGTTAGTAACCCTTTAAGTTGTTCTGCCAGAACAGTGATGCGCTGCTGCACATACATATAACACAGTGCAGAAATCTTGGAGGTAAAAAAGCACTTAGTTTTGGTCGTTTATAAACCAGTTCTAAGTTACAGTCAGGAATCATTGAATCACTGAATTTGTCACTATGGGTAGTATTAACATATGAAGTTACCGAATTTCAAGTCACCTGCTAATGCCACTATTTTGGCCCCAATGTCAAGGTCACTTTATGATGTCCCATCATCATTCTTTCAGATCTTGTTTATGAAATCTGCAGCCAAGACTACTTCTAGACAGTGAATTTCACATTTATGCTCCCAGAACACTGTTCATGTTCATGTGACATGGGCATCCAAACTTTAAGGAGGAGCCATCACGGCGATCGCTCGCAAAGTACATGGCTGATGTCACTCAAACATTGGATTTCCTCCTAAGACATAACACTGTACTAAGTGGAGCTAAGTGGAGTGGCCGAGTATGGGACTGGGGGGCCATGGCCCCCCAGTATGTATGTTAAAAAAGGCCCTGGTTTGAAAACTTTGCAGACGTGGGACCTCAGTAAGGGGAGGTTGCTAGAAGTGCAAAGTTGATTTATACTGGTTGTCCATTGTAATTAATAGATGTCTGATCCCTATATCTCAGCAGTTCAAGTTGAATGTTGCTGGAAATTCAAACTTAGTGTGTTGGTAGTCCATTGTATAAGTAGATGTTAGAGATCAAAGGTCATTTGAGGTCACCAGAGGTTGGTGAAAACTAATCAATTTGAGGAACCTATCTCTGCAACTGAATGTTGCTCGACATTCAAGCTGTTAAAATTGGTAGACCTTCATGACCAGTTGAGCCCTGTCATTTCTTACAGAGGTCAAAGGTCATTTCGAAGTCAGTAGATATCATAGTCTGTAAACTTTTAGACATGGTATCCCACAAACAGTAAGGTGTGCAAACTTCAAAATTGGTATTCTGTATATTGTCCCTTGTTTTCTATGACTTTTGGTTTGTATCCAACTTGTAACCTAGTCCAGGCTTATGCCTATAGATGGCCTAGGCCTATGCATGATTATGATTAATGTTACATACATAGTCCAATCCATGCATTTGACAAGTTGACTACTGTAGGTTCTTCACACTAACTCCCCCCCCCCTCCTCAAAAGAAACCCTGGTTATATACCTTTATCCAGAACAACTTCCATGACAAAAAAAAGAAAAAATGCTCCCAAGTTTCATGTCAAGGCTACAATCTTGGACAAAATACCCTGGGACACCCTGCACCCCCGTTCAATGTTGGCTATAGGATTGCTGTTCAAAGGGTACATTCACTTCTATAGTGCAACATTGGAAAGGGGCACTGGGTTTCATGTTATCCTCTCACCTAAAATTCAGTATTATATTTGCAACGTACGACAAAGTGTCCCAACAATTTTGTCCAAGATTGTCTGCGAATTTCGACAGGTGAGAAGCATGCGAAGGGCACAGGAAAAATCTTCAATTTGAAATAAGTTAAACTGGCAAAATGGAGGGTGATATTCCTTGCAACAAAAGACATCAGCAGTGCATGTTCGGCATGTTTGGGGCCTATATTGAAGTTTGTTTACTGTAATAATATTATTGTGTGAATGTTGTCAATGTTATTGCGGAGTAAAGGGAGGAATAAGTCAGTCAAATCCATGTATTTGCACTAAACGTGCTAAATAAAATGCAGTCATTGAGGAGGTAACATCATAACTCCAGTGCATCTTGCCGACAAGGAAACTACTTTAAAACATTTTGTATGATACAAATGATGTACTTTCGGCTCAAACTCTGATGTTGAGACAAATATCGAAGAAAAAAACAGAAACAAAAAACACCCCCCCCCAAAAAAAAACTAACACGTTAGTGGTCCGTTGAAGAAGATCGATGTTTATGTGTTATTTATTCAAGTTGCTTCACAGTGATGTGGTGGTGTCTGGTATTAAAGTAACTACACTTAATGACTATTATGACTGGCTTACAGGTTAATCTGGGTAAAAAAGTGTACTATCATTATACAAAATAAACCCCTAAAATGCAAATTTAATAAATGTGACGTTTTCTCATATTCACATAACAGTAACATTGTGGTACCCATTCTGTTGTACCGTACATGGTGCACTGTAATATATGTCAGTCATTTTAATCAGTTTCAAGGGACTTCAGAGTACATGTTTGTTGTTAGAGCTACTGTATATATTACCTTATGTTATATATGAATGAATGAATGAAAAATGAGCAGTTGACAGACATTTGAGTTTATAGATGGATAATTTAGCAGTGAAAAACACTATGGTCATGCCGTGAATCGAACCCCGGCCTCCCCATCCAAGCTGACTAAGACCTAATAACAGCGTCCGACAGTATATGTTAATGAAACCCACGTTCTACCAAATGTTTTGACAGGGAAATTTCAGCAACCCGTGGGAAAATTGCGTAGATTACAAGACTGAAGATTACATACGTTACCATCTTCATGCAATGTAAAAATTGCAGTCACAAATCTTGATTTAGTGGCCAAAAATGTAAAACAACAGCCTTTACTAACGTTCTACCATTATTTTAATATTAAGCTGAATCTACAGTTCTGACTTTAACACATTTTGGTAGAACGTGGAGCTACTTCAGAATATATTATAACTGGGATTCCCACCAGCATTCTACAATTGCAGTAACACTCCTGTTGCAACGCAATACAAACGCTGCCCATCAATGTTATTTCTAAACGCAACTATTTCTGTCCGCATACAAAACCATTAAACAGTTTATTCATTCATGATCACTCCTTTTCAACAAAAGATATACAAATAAACCCCCAAAATTAAAATTAAACTTGTTATGTTCACAGTCGAAATTCAGAATACTTTCATTTGAAAATCCCCAGACCTGTAGGCCCCGATAACTAATTTTTATGATGCACCTTGTCCAAAAATGTTCAATTTTCTTTCAAAATTTCGCTCCAAAATTTGCTCCCAAAAACTCAGACAATCTTGGACAAAATACCTTGGGACACCCCGCGACCCCATTCAATGTTGACTATAGGATTGCTGTTCAAAGGGTACATTCACTTCTATAGTGCAACATTGGAAAGGGGCGCGGGGTTTCATGTTATCCTCATCACCTAAAATTCAGTATTATATTTGCAACGTACGACAAAGTGTCCCAACAATTTTGTCCAAGATTGTAGGCCTGGGTCAATGCAAATCAGTGCAATATCATTTGTAACACTTAAACCTAGTGTAACCATCAAAACAAAATGAGAAATGATATGGTTCACTATCATGAACTATACTGCAATTGTGACAGCGTACAGTATATGATCGTCCAAAGAAAATCCTTCAGATTGAACCCTGTTCTTTTCCCAAATATCTCACATATTTCCAAATATTCATTCACTGAACTAGCAGAGGTGTCACTGGTTAGCTAGCCTGGTAGAAAGATTCGTTTTGTTTTATTGTCATTTCTTTTTTACAAGGGAAGTTTTTTTTTTCACATGAACATGGGCCAGGAAACAGTTGTTGTAGCTTTTTGACATGGAATACCGTAGAATGGACTTGAAACAAAATCGATGCCATAAATTCAGCCGTAGAAGGTTATTAATTGTCAGGGAAGCAGTCTGAATCGATGAGGGTGATGAGTGTTGTTCACAGGATTGTACAAAATCATCAATAAAAGTCATTGAAACGCAATGCATACAGGTTGAAGGTTATGCCTGCCTGTACCTTACATTGCCAGACATCGACTACAGTGCATGTCAGTCCTTGACTCTTACAGTGCAGGGACCAGCATATCAAACAGACAGCTGTTGATGAGCTCTGATTTCATTGGTCCGTAGCACTACATGCTCAGTGTATATTTCTCAGACCTTCACAAGTATAATGGATTTCGGTATACAACAACTAAGCCTCCTACAGTTTCATGGATGCATACAGCTGTACCAACACTGCTGTATGGTTAGTTGTGATACAGCAGGGTATTGCGATTTTGACTTCAGCACATCATAATGGCCAGTAATGTGCAGAAGGATTTACCATTGTTTCATAAGAGTCTAAAACCACCAAGTGCTACAAATAGCAGCAGTCCAACCAAGACAGATGCCAACCAAAACAGTGGTACCTTAAAGTTTTCTATATTAAGGGTGGCACAAATCTGTATCTTTGTTCTGTCTTCCATTGTGCAGTATGTTTCTGTATTTGTTTCCTTGTGCAATATTATGACATATGACTAATGGACTATTTCTCAGTTGGAATTTTCATTAGTGATAATTATTATTACAGTTGCAGGGATAATAGAATACCCTGGACTTGGCTGCAACAATGGAATGTTGTTTTAACCCATGCATGTTGTTATAGATTATACATTAAATTTGCATTCTTTTTCTCCATTCAGAAATGTTAAGTATAGATATCTTTTGTCTTTTCAGAACCCGCTCCTCAGAGCAGCATGCCTTCAGGTTCTCGCCTTCGAGATGCAGGAGTGTATGCTCTCTATGTGCTCCTTTTGTTGCTGTTAACCTACCTCCTGAATCAGTTAGACAGATATGCTCTGGCAATATGTGCAAAGCCGATGGCCCAAGAGATACACTTTGGTGATAAAGGGTGCATGAGTAGGACCGACATTAGCAGTAACATCAGCATACCGCAGAGTGAATGCCAAAAAAAAAGGAGTTAATGAGAAGACGTAAGTGAGAACGAACAGTCTTGACTCATGTACTCTTTACTTTCAGATTGACACATTGGTACTACCCATTCTCTGTATGTGGTTAATTGTATTTGTGCAAGTAGGTTGGTCTTGTTGAACTTTGGCTAGAATACATGTATCTATTATACTTAATTACGATAGTGCATAGTCAATGGCAAAAGTTCCAGTGAGGAACATGGAAGGGCATTGTTTTTTCATGTAACTATTTTGCTGGAGCCATTTATATGTTAAACAGTTTAGAATTTGGATTGAAAAGAAGTGGCATGGGACTCAGAGATGATGTCATGGGACTCAGAGACGATGTCATGAGACTCAGAGACGATGTCATGAGACTCAGAGACGATGTCGTGAGACTCAGAGACGATGTCGTGAGACTCAGGGACGATGTCGTGAGACTCAGAGACGATGTCGTGAGACTCAGAGACGATGTCGTGAGACTCAGAGACGATGTCGTGAGACTCAGAGACGGTGTCGTGAGACTCAGAGACGGTGTCGTGAGACTCAGAGAGGGTGTCGTGAGACTCAGAGACGATGTCGTGAGACTCAGAGACGATGTCGTGAGACTCAGAGACGATGTCATGATCGACTCAGAGACGATGTCGTGAGACTCAGAGACGATGTCGTGAGACTCATAGACGGTGTCGTGAGACTCAGAGACGGTGTCGTGAGACTCAGAGACGATGTCATGAGACTCAGAGACGGTGTCGTGAGACTCAGAGACGGTGTCGTGATACTCAGAGACGATGTCGTGAGACTCAGAGACGGTGTCGTGAGACTCAGAGACGGTGTCGTGAGACTCAGAGACGGTGTCGTGAGACTCAGAGACGATGTCGTGAGACTCAGAGACGATGTCCTGGGACTCAGAGACGATGTCCTGGGACTCAGAGACGATGTCCTGGGACTCAGAGACGATGTCATGAGACTCAGAGACGATGTCATGGGACTCAGAGACGATGTCATGGGACTCAGAGACGATGTCATGATCAGCTCAGAGACGATGTCATGATCGGCTCAGAGACGATGTCATGATCGGCTCAGAGACGATGTCATGATCGGCTCAGGTGATGTCAGTGATCGGCTGAGATGATGTCGTAATCAGCTCAGAGATCATGATGTCATGCCTTAGAGTCTGAGTTTTCCCATCATTCAAAACATAAGTGATTATCCCTTCTACATATTTTGACCTTGAACATGTATTGTAGAATAGGTAATGTCATGGCCATCATGGCAGAGGGTATGATTTGACCCCTTCCTAATTAGAGCTATGTGTATGATTTGTTAATTAAATAGTTGTTATTCTCACAAGGAATAATTCCTCTAAACAGTTGCAACCACATTCTTGGCAAAGACAACAAGACCAGTGCATGTGACTATGACTACACAGGTCTGGGATGGGAGTACCAGATTTTAGCCGGACCTATCTTCATTGTGGTGTACACCTTCAGCGGAATCATCCTCGGCTATGCTGCAGATATCAGCAATCGCAAGAACATCCTGGCAACTTGTCTGGCCATATGGAGTACCGTGACTGTCCTGACTGGATTTGCCCAAGAATATTGGCACTTGGTGGTGCTTCGTTTTGCTTTAGGGATTGGGTGAGCTCTCACAATTTATATTGATATTATTAAAAATTAGAATAACATCTTAGGAGAGCTGACTTTGAAGTAGACACGCCTCAAGTCTCTCATGTTATTCTTTCTTCTACCTCTCATGAAGTTTTTTTCTTTTCCTATGCTGAAGACTTCATCCAAATATGCCGCTATTCTCACTTCCCTTGCGTACAGCTACTGAACTATATAGCACCTGCCTCCAATGGTTCTTGCACACACACACACTGTGACCGACTGCTCAATTGAAGTGGTTTCTATGTGTTAAAGACTTGTATCATTTGTTTCTGTTCTTTCCATCACTTTTTACTCCTGTATTGTTTTGTTCATTCTAAATTAAGAATGAGTATATTTGAAGATAACTAGCTGTTATCATTCAATCAGCATTGGGTATTGAGTCTTGCTGGATATTTTTTGAATCAAATATTGATATCATACTATGAGCATGACAGTAGTATACGTACACCACACATTTTACTGCAGTAGGAGCACAAACATACAATGTTCCTACTCACATATTAATGTCAGTTGCTTATTGGGGCTAATGTGAAATTATTCAGATTTGCGGGCTGCAACAGCAATGAATTTGTGACAGTGCTGATGGGGACCTTCACAGGTTTTAATTTTTAGGGAGCTTTGAATAATTTTTTTGATATTAAATGTTCCATTCCAGCTTTGATAGAAAGTTTTCTTAATATTGTGCAGCAACATTTAAAAAACAGAAGCAGTCATGGCAGTGTGTACTGTGAAACAGTATTGGAATACTCCTTTAAGCTAGTTATCTAGCTAAAGATAATGTGCTGAGAAGGTCATATCAAGTAAGCATCTGTGATTTAATCTTTGAGTGTGTTCTTCTATTCATGGCCATAAAACTTAATAGCTTTAGCTTTAGGTAGAGTGTCAGCTATATTTCAACCCTTAGCTAGCTGAGACCTGTGAGACCTGTGTGTATTGATTGCAAGCTATATTATTCTACTGAACATTTGTAATTCTGATTAATAAAATTACTACGTCTCCCTCACTTACCTGTTTAAGCACAACAACTGCATAATCAGTATGTTTGGCATAAAATAAGAAGTTGTTTTATCATGTTTTGTTTTTAGTTTTGAATGAAAACATTCTGATTAGTGATTGCAGTGTCTAAAATTATGTCCTTTCTTTCAATGCTCTTGCACACAGTCAAGCTGGGTGCACACCATTTGCCAGCAGCCTCATTGCAGACTACTTTGGTCAGGAGGTCAGGGGAACTGCTTTAGGGGTGTACAACCTGGGCATCTACATTGGCTACAGCATGTCATATGCATTTGGTGATTTTATCACAGAGGCAGACATCCTTGGCAAGGTTAGCTGTCTTTAAGACTTTTTCAGATGCACTTTTGTAGTTTTGTTGTATTTGTGTACCAATCTTCAACATGAAATGGATTGAGTGAAGATGAAGATGCAGAAGAGAGAAGTAGAGGAGCCTGGGAATGTTGATTTGAGGGAAGGAGGGCACCCAAAATAGGACAAGATAGCATGAGAACAATTGTTGTAGTACTGAGGTAAATTTGGACACCCTGTGTCGTTATCGGGACAAGAGTCTTGATCAAAACTGGATTGATGATTATCATTATTGATGTAAACTAATCTTGTTTCTTTTTTGGTAATTTAAATATTCTTTTATTAACAGAGATGCAAAAACTGAAATCAGGAATCAATGGCTATTATCTGATGTTTTTAATAATACATCATCTTTATGGTATTGCTTAGTCTGGCAATGTATTAGACAGATTCATAATTTGCTGTAAAAGTTACTGATAATTTTAAAAATACACACATTATATTTACCAGTTTTGCAAAACCAGTTTGATGACCAAATTCAACACTAGTGTAGTTAATTAATCTCCTTAAATATGATCATTTATGATGTCAGATATTAGATAGCGGTATTTAGTCTGCAAGGACAAATGAACGCCAATATTTAATTGGTTGAAAGAAGATGAAGTTGAATGACAGTAAAGTCGAAGGCATTCTGCTTTTTGTCTTCATTACATAATGTTTGCAGGTTTCTATGAGCAATAGTATTCCTTGTCTGTCTTTGTCACTGCAGTGTCGCAAAATATCTTTAAGCACCTTACTAAAAGTCTGTTACTAGTTTCAATTACACTTTCAATTTTATTTCTCACATGTTTCACAAAGTGCAATCATATGAACTTGCAGTTAGTAACACAGTATAGGCTAAGTCAAACATATGAAGGACATTAGACAAACAGAAAATGAGTGACTGTGTACATGAAGGACATAGCAAACTGAGAAGGCTGTTACCTCTGCTAGTGACCTTGTAGAAATTAAAAGAAAATGCCAACATTGATTCAAAAAAAAAAAAGGGAAATATTAAATGAAAAAATGAAGCGAGAAAAAGGAAATTACTACCAAAGTAGAACATAGAGGAATTCTCAGGAAACTAGAGGATACATTACTTGTCTGTGGCTCTTAGTAATATTTTTGATATTAACTATGCAACCTCATTGGTGCATGTAGAAATGAATTGTACAGCTGAATTGAGTAACATCTCGGTTGTTATATTAAAGTAAGTTTCTCCTTTATATGTGGCCAGTGTGTGCACATTCATTGGTGGAATCAATTGATTAATTAGCAGAGCTTCTAATGTACACTGCATGGCTTACTTATTAAAGACAAACTTGAAATTTTCCTTCTGTTACCCTTGCTCATACGCAAATAACGCAAATAACAAGTTTGATGCGCTAAGAGCTCAAAGAAGCACTTCATATTTGTCAGGTGTTCGTGTTTTATATATCACATTTCAAGAGGCCAACAATTGCATGAAGAGTTAACCTGGTACTGTATATTTTGCCTTCTGTTTGAACTTCAGAGTTATTGTCATTTTCATTTAACCATTAGTCTTGGCTTTGTTTTTGTTCAGTTAATGTCTCTTGGATGACCTATATTTATAGCTCAAGTATGAAATCTTTTCATAGCTTGGGTGGATTGAACACAATGGAATATCTTTTACTGTGGAGTCCTTAGTAATCTTAGTAATATAAATGAGCTCCCTTGAAACTTGCTAGTTGGTTACATCTTAATGTAAATTATGCAGTGCTGCCTTAAATATCCAGTTTGGGGCTAGAAGTGTAGTTGCTTACCATGGTATCATGCTGCTTTATAATGTGTACTGTTATTGGAATTTGCTTTATCAAACCTGTGAATAGAAGAGAGGGAGAGAGGTTTCAAATTTGTCATTGCAGGGTTGGAGGTGGACTTTCTGGTTGTCAGGTCTCCCAGGGCTGGTCCTAGCAGCTGTAATCTTCATTACCATGAGGGAGCCTCCACGACAAGGTGTCTTCAGTGACAAAAATGAGAGAGTCAACTCGTACAGTGAACTCGGTGCTTGCCAGAAGCTTATCTCAATCAGGCAAATGTTTCCTGAAACCTTCACTTTTAATGCTTTGTTTAGCAGGTTCCATCAGAAATGGAGGTAAGAGACATGTCAGTTTGTCAGTTGATTTATTTATCATTAGACTAGAAAGTTTCTATGTGATGCTGTCACCAGACTATGTCATGATGTGACATTGTCAATAGGCTATATCTCCATGTGATGCTGTCACTAGGCTATGTCACAATGTGATGCTGTCACTAGGCTATGTCACAATGTGATGTTGTCACCAGACTGTCATGTGATGCTGTCTCAAGGTCATATCACAATGTGACACTCTTGTCACCAGACTATGTCATGATGTGATATTGTTACCAGGCTCTGTCACAATGTGATGCTGTCACCAGGCTATGACATAATGTGATGCTGTCTTCAGACCATGTCATGATGTGATGCTGTCACTAAACTGTCATGATGTGATGTCTCCAGACCATATCACAGTGTGATGCTGTCTTTAGGCTATATCAACATTGTAGATATGACATGCTAGTACGAGTAAATATGGTGGCATGTATGCAGAATTTGCAAAATTCTTAGTAAAATTCTTAGTTCAGAATTTTTAGTACAAGGCCTTATGTCTGTGCTATGGCCCAATATTGTTTGAAATGCTGCTTCTCACACATGCTTTCATATATTAATATTTGAATTGGACACAATGTTGATGGGGTGGTAGTTCATGTGTGGTTATCAGAAACTTTCAGTCCAAGGTTCCATGTGGACCCTATGGTCCATTTTATGAAATTCTGCAAACTGTGTCTCTTACATATTATCTTGTACTATGTTGATGGTTTGTCATAATGATACTCTGTTATTAGTTATCTTAGGGTGTACATGAATTTGTATTCTATGGTTTTATATGGGCCTTATGGCCCATAATATGAAATTATGCAAAATGCTTCTTCTGCTATTAAAGTGTCCTTTTAAACTGTCATACCACATCTCAAACATACCTATCATGATGATTGAGTAATGGGACAGTGTCAGTTGGTGCAAACACTGAAGCTCTATATTGGCCGCCTCAGGTATGTTGACCAGTATATGGTCATTAGTGGGACACTTTGAGAGTTGGTTCATAAACACAATTTTGTGTCAAGTTTCCTTAACATAATTAAGGCTTCTAATGAAGATTGATGGTCAAACTAAGAGGGTCCCCATGATGTGTCACAAACAAATAACTACAAATGAGTGAGTAGTTAATGATTTACAAGTGGTGAGGGGTTAAGTGGTTTTGGAAAACTTGTGACCATTCACTTTTCTACATTAGCACTAATTCAAATACCCACTTCCAGTACTAGCCATGGAGAAAAATAAAAATGGACAGTTTTCATAATTATTGGCTGTGAATAGTGATGCTTACTATAAGCATTGTTATTTGGTAGTACCTATCAAATTTTGTACAAGTTTATTAATAAACTTCAAACTTCCACACTGTTGGTGCTTATGAAATTCTGCAAATTGTGCAGTCCTACAGATTCTCCTGTACAATGTTCATGACTTAGTGTAATGATAGTGGTTCCTATGATAATAATGATATGTAATGGTACCCTCAGGGTGATCAGGTGTGAGCATCTGCTCCCTTTGGCTCTAGTTATCTAAATTGCTATAAATAGCTCTGAGTCAGTGATAACATTTAGAGAGTCTGCTCACAAATACATTGAACTGAAAATGAGTTGGAAACAATTTTTGAGAAGAAAACTTTCTCTAGTAGCAGCTTAGAAAAAAGAGTTCACAATTTATTGTGACAAGTTCGTATAAACCAATCTGCAACCAGCACTCTGGGCAAGCATTTGATTTTGTAGTTTTGGTCATTCTAAGGAGACAAGTTTCTTTTTGATTCCTTGCATCAGCAAAGGAACCTATGCAGTCAGGTTTGCATGTTAGTGTGTGTATGTGTTTGTGTGCGTATATGGACCATATGGACCATTTAATGAAATAATGTAAATTGTTTCTTTTCTGTATGTATTGTGTTTTACAATGTGGAAGGATTGTCAGATTAGCATCGTAATAGTGAAACTTTTCCCAGTGTTCAACATTTGTGGGCCCAACTTCAGGTTAGGCCATATGGGCCATAAATTATTACATTGAGCAAAGCAATTAGTTTTATATGTTACAGTGTTGAGGGTTTTTCAGATTAGTATTCGAGTACCTTTGGCTGATCAGCATTCTTATGAACAAAATGGGGCCCACACTTTTTTGGGAGGTGATGAATTGTGGATTAACTTTGTTAAGACTAAATGATTACAAGTTGATTTACAATAATCTTCATGCAAAGAACCACAGTGCCCTTGGGCCATTGTTTTCTGTTGTAATAATTGAATTCTCAATTGTTTTTGTTTTCTTTCAACTGATTATGTTGTTTTTGTTTTCTTTCAGCTGGGTATGTTGTTTTTGTTTTCTTTCAGCTGGGTATGTTGTTTTTGTTTTCTTTCAGCTGGGTATGTTGTTTTTGTTTTCTTTCAGCTGGGTATGTTGTTTTTGTTTTCTTTCAGCTGGGTACGTTGTTTTTGTTTTCTTTCAGCTGGGTATGTTTGGGGTTATAATACCCAAAACTTTTTCAACACATATCACGCTGGTGTTAGTACAGGCAGATGGCTGTCGTGGATACCGCTGGTAGGGGGCAGTGTAGGAGTGATATTTGGAGGCTTCATATCGGACAGAATTGTCAAGAGAAGCGGACCAATCGCTAGAATATGGGTGCTGATAGCAAGCTTGGTAGGTGGTAGTCATAGTGACAATGCAGTATGATATCACTTTCTCCGTTTCATTTAAATTATCTAGTTTGTTTCTCTTCTTTTTCAAGAATTACATGTTGTTTCTGCTTTTACATCCAGGAATCTATCAGAACTTTGTGTTAGTATTACACTACCGAGTTTCAGTAAAAGAGTCCATCTAGCAAATCATTTCTTCAATTAGGAAATGCTACAATAAATAAAAAAAAAATCAGTAAAAACAGCTAGCCTTTTTGCAAAACTGAGTGCCACCAGCAAAAAATTATATTCTCCATTTATCACCATTCAAAATGTAACCTTGTTTGTGAGAGAGACTCTTATTTGATGAGAATAACCAAATGA
The DNA here is from genome assembly GCA_021234535.1 of Stichopus chloronotus. Classification (NCBI taxonomy): domain Eukaryota; kingdom Metazoa; phylum Echinodermata; class Holothuroidea; order Aspidochirotida; family Stichopodidae; genus Stichopus; species Stichopus chloronotus. Next base: position 29,206,543 of record CM037841.1, read on the forward strand.
AACATTCTGAAAATGTTGCAATTATGATTGATTCTGCTTTTGTTTTGTAACATTTTTTTATATGTTTTTTTTATTCAATCTGTATCAAGAAAATTAGAAAACTTCTCAAGATAGGCCTAATCATTTAAGAATAGCACTGTTATAGCTCTGACTCTACTAAAACAAGAATAGCCAGACACACCGGTATGTGTTATCACCTGTAATCAGTAAAATCTGAACTTTCTGTCCTTCCCCCAATCCTCAGTAAACACAAATATTTATCAAACAATACCCAAACATGTATATGTGTCACCCATCTTACAGAAAAAGGATAAATAAATATCAAGCATAAACACCTGACGGAGGCATTAAAAATCGGAATCACTTTTGTAACCTAACTGTAAGTGTAACATTAATGTACATAATCCATGGCCTACACACGTGCTGATTGACGCCATTGTTATATGAACACTATCAACTTAGATTTAAGAATGCAAAGACATACGAGTATAAACACAATTATACTTCTTTGGTGGGATTCGAACACTATCATTACATGGTAATAGTTCTGCTGCTTAAAAAACAACATGAAAAGAATGGATTTGATGAGATACTGGTTAGCAACATAACAATGAACTTGATCACAATGGATCAGCTGTTTCCATAGAAATAGATCAATCTGTTTCTGTGGCCATTTCCACTTAATCAACTGGCCAGGCATTTCTTGGTGCATCAAAATGGTATTTAAATATCATCTTGATTGCTGATAGTCATTAAGTGAAAAGACTTGAGTCAAGTCGAGTCATCCAGCATAGTGACTCAAGTTGAGTCCCTTCCACATACTGCCTCAAGTCTTATGCACTTTCTCAAACTCCTAACTGGAATCTAGTGAAGTCCATTGATCTGAATGACTTGATTCAAGTTGAGCCATCAAAACTCGTGACTCGAGTCCGACTAGAGTCAAGTCATTACAACACTGGTCTGTGTGCAGCTTATGTGGCCTTGGTCTGCATATTGTTTACATGGTCCTGGTATGTGTGTTGCTTAGTTAATCCAGTCCTGCAGAATTACAATACTGCTGTTTTCAGCCAAATGCTATTGTCTCAACAATACAGTGGTGTGACATGGTCCACTTTAAACCAACTAAGAACACTTTCCGTTGCTCATACCTCTCACCTTGTCAAAGGTACAATCCCCCCTATTTTTGCACACCTGATGACACTGCCCACATCATATGACATTGGCTACATCAGATGCCCCCCATCAGATGACAATGCCCCTCCCATCAGATGACATTGTTGACATTGACTCTATCAGATGGCCCCCCATCAAATGATATTGCTGAACCCTACACACTAGATGACACTCACCCTCCCCCATCAGATGACGTTGGCCCCATTAGCTGACCCCATCAGATGACACTGCTGGGCCCTTACCCACCAGAGGACACAACACAATGCCATCAGATGACATTGGCTCCATTAGCTGATCCCATCAGATGACACTACTGCACCCTTACCCACCAGAGGACACTACACAATACCATCAGATGACATTGGCTCTTTCAGTTGGCCCCGATCAGATGTCACCGCTGGATCCTAACATATCACATGACCCTGCCCCCAAATTAGATGACGTTGATTCACTCAGATGTCACCCATTAGATGATACTGCTGGGCCCTTACACACCAGATGACTCTGCACCCCCCATCAGATGACATTGGCTCTATCAGCTTGCCCCATCAAATGATACTGCTGGGCCCTTACACACCAGATGACTCTGGACCCCCCATCAGATGACATTGGTTTTATCAGCTTGTCCCATCAAATGATAATGCTGTGCCCTTGCACACCAGATAACATCCCCCAATATCAGATTACATTCGTTCGATCAGATGGCCCCCATCAGATGATATTGCTGAGCCTTAAAACAACAGATGACATCCCCCCTTTCCCATTACTCATGGACCCTTACACACCAGCTTACACTTTCACAGTTATTTTACCTACCACTGGAGATTTATGCATTTTTTATCAGATCACTTTCCTAGCTGTATTGTATGCTGCAATAGAAGAATGTACTGTAAATCCTTAAAGGGGCTCATTGAGTTGATATCAATAATAAACTCATGAACATACTGTACTTAGCATATACATGAAAATACTTATAATTAGCATAATCATTCAAGTTTCACATCCAATAGTTATGAAAACTTTTTGAATTTTTGACCCTTACTTGTACTTGGCTGTGTGAATGTGAATAGGCCTAAGTACTAATGAGAAAAGTGTCTGGTCATGAATAAAAAAACACATTGAATTGTTACTCATTCATTAATGTTCCCGTGTATGTGAAACATTGGTATCCTCTTAGCTTGACCATTCGTCATAAGTATTCTAAGAAAACTTTTACAAATTTAGTGAATTTCAAAAAATAACTCAACTAGCCTCTTTAATAACATGATGTTGATGTGCTTGTGGAGCAAAGATTTGAGTTTGTATAGTCATTTTGTGCTTAAAGTCACATTATCATTGAAATTTAATTTTGCCTTTTGCCATAGTAAATATCTAACAGTGGAAACTGCATGTGAAGTAAATCTTCCCACATCAGATCTATGAAGATTTTCCTCTGCAAATTGATGGACCTTTTGGTGTCCGCAGACCCTGGAGCAGTCAACTCGTCCCATTTTAGAATCCTTCCAAATGTAGAGACCTCAATAAATTCTTTTGTCTGTGATTTTTAGAACGGAGATGCAGCAATTTTGTCATATTTTTTGTTTTTGACAGGTGGTTGCCGCACCCTTCGGAGCACTGACCCTAATTTTACCCATACCATATGCGTTCCTATCACAGATACCAACATACATATTTGGTAAGTCAAACTTGTGACAGGGACTGCAGTCAATTTGGTGCAAGGCAGCTGCAGACTGTGGAATTAATTAAAACAATTTGTGTTTGATGAGTGGAGGTTTCAAAATGATGCAAAAACTACTATACATGATATTTATTTATACTTCTTCATTTGGTAATGTAAATTGCGTCCTTTCAAAGACAGACAACACACAACTACGTCAGTTGGTGAACTGGAAAATTGAAAAAGCAGTATGAAACAATTGGTTACATTCACATTATAACATGGTCATTGTACAGACTCTTAAAAAGACTAATGCTCATCAAACTAGTCAATTCTCTTCATTATGGAAGAAATGTTGATGCGATGAATTCTGAACTGAAATAAATGAGTATTAACATAAAGGCACACATAAAAATCCACATTAGAGAGAAACCAATCTCCTACAAAAAGGCAGCACTAAAAATGTTACCAGAAAATGAACTTCAAATTTTGAATGGTCAGTCTTATGGAACTTATGCATAAAATGTTCAAGATCATCTTAAATTCCTCACAATTAAATCATTCATCCATTAAGTTTTTTGCCTTTTGTCTTTGTAATAGGTGAAATGTGGGTAGGAGTTACACTAGCTGTGGTTATTGAGTTGGTTCCGGCCCATCTGAGGGCATCCTCCGTGGGTTTCTACTTTTTCATCATCAGTAACATTGGTGGCAACATGCCTGTTCTGGTGTCACTCTTTAGTGATTTGAAGAGAGCTCTTTTTATTCTTTATCCTGGATGTTATCTGCTTGGGTAAGTCAACATTTCATGTGACTTTCAGTGACTTTGGTATGGCTAGTTCATTCTGTATGTTTGTGTACTTATTTGTCAACTCATTCCTTTGCTTATGTCTATCTTGTACCTGTGCAATCATGTGTTTTAACCATTTCTCATGCATAGCTTGATGCATGTGTATTTTGTTGAGTTATACCTTTGTTAATGTAACAATTCTTGTGAATCTGTATTATCTTCTTGAGACCAAAGTGCTTGATAAGGTGTGTACAGTTTGCCATTGTAACCTGGAAGGGATTCAGAATTTACAATATTGTGCTTTAGGAATGTTTTAATTTTCTGATTTGTGATGTAGAAATGAAAGACAATGTTTGCCTTCCAAATTTACAAAACTCAAATCAGATGTTCTTGATTGGATGGTGGTATTAAGCTTCACTTGTCTATTTCAGGTATTAGAATAAAATTGATAGAGCAGAGGCTTTGTCAATAGCAACTAATATTGATATGAAGCAAACATCAACTCAGTGAACCCATCTTCAAACTACTTGTCAATCGATGTAAAATCAATCGATCATCCTGTCTTCAAACTCTTGACTGATCGGTTCTCGGACACCTTCCCCCCAGACAATTGCCCAGGACAATTTGCAATGGAACACTCCCACCTGGATAACTTCCCCTTGGACAATCCTCACCCAAACAATTCCAAACTAGGACAATTCCAACTAGGACAATTTCCCCTTGGACAATTCCCCTTGGACAATTCCCCTTGGACAATTCCCATCCGCACTAAACTTAACCCCAACCCTTTTCAGGGGAGTTGTCCCAGAGTGGAATTCTTCGGGTTGGGGATTGTCTGGATGTGAATTGTCAGGGGGTTATTCGAGGGGGAAATTATCCGGGGAAAACCTGTCCTGTCACGGATTGATCAACATTTATCTATCCATTGTCTCGTGTTCATACTATTGAGTCATGATGTAATAGAAACAGATGTTCACGTGGATACTTTAATGCCAATCAATGACATTGTTTCAAGTTAACTTTAATAATTATAGCTAATCTGAATGATTGATTTTGTCTAATATATTTTCTTTTATCTCCTTGTGTGATCAGCGCCCTCTTGTTTTTGCCAACAATGCTCCTGGTTCGTCGGGACATCAGGAAAGTACAGGAGTTAGAAGAACAGCAAGCTCTGTTGAATGAATCTGCTGGGAGAGAGAAGGAATCCTGAGTGCTATCTTGGCTGATAGTTGTCATTCCACTGATTCAAATAGAATCTTGGAAATTGATCTTCCTCATTGCATCTCAAGAGGCAACACAATGATGTTGGTTCATCAGTTTTGTGTAAGGGGGGTTATGTGGAAAGTTTGCCGGAGCAAACAATAAAGCTGTTGTAACAGCTCAAAATATCTCAACTTTAATTCCAAACACATCACTGCTTACAATAGGTGGCATTCTACTTGAGACCTATTGCTGTAATTGAGATTTGTAGAATGTTGATATTTCCAGTGAGCAGTATTAGGTTCCTTCCTGTCTTACAGAAAATTGTTTTTCCTTGATAGTAGGGGGAATGGGGTGGTCTGTGAGCCAGATCTCTGGCTTAACTTTTGAAAGATTATCAAGCAAGTACTAAATACTTCTTGATTCCTTCAGCAAAGGCAGGAAAAAAAGAGAGTTGGTCTGTGCTCTTGATTATTATTTGATAATTGGTATTTGTTTGAAATGCGAAGCATTTAGAAAAATGTTAACCTCTCATCATCACAGGGAAGAGCAAAGAACTGCCGATGCTGAGATTCCCAATGTCTATGGAATCAACCTGCTGCTATTACCTCTCATAGAACAGTGAAGCTGCACAGATTGTGTCTTCATTGTAAATACATTGGCAAGGTTAAGGTGTCTTTGGGTTGTTATGGACTAGGTTTGGACACCAATGTGTCTTTGGGTTGCTATGGACTAGGTTTGGACACTAGTGTGTCTTTTGTGTTGTTATGGACTAAGTTTGGACACCAGAGTGAGGATTGTTCTTTCAGGGAATATCAGACCAAGACTCACTTGAGTTGGAATATTTCTTTGTAAAGTAAGCTAAGGTCTTAACTAGGACGAAAAATGTTTAACAGCATTTAATAGAAAGGGCTAACAGAGATATGCAGAAACCAGAAAATTTCAATAAAATGTTGATAATTGATTATTTATGGTATTATGTCTTTCAAATTAGTTACAAATATTATCACAAAGAAATATTTATCTTTCTTATTTTCATTTTGATTCCTGCAAAACAGATGCTAGTATGGTCATCATGATTATGATTTTCTCCTTGACCTGCCTAAACAACTCTTACCATGATTACACACATCACGTAAATTCTCCCCAAAGTTTGTGTTCAGAACAACAAGTAAATGTACTGTCTGAACTATTGAAGACTGTCTCGCGGAAGACAGATTACAGTTGACACACTCATTTTCCAGTCTTTTTGTGATGATCATGGATTTTTTTTTTTCTATTGTGCTTGATTGCTGGAGGATGTTATTTTTCATGTTATTGTTGTTACATTAACTGAGATCATGTATTGAGGTCTTAAATCAGCTCCAATCTTGGCAAAAATGTCAAAAGTTTGTCAGTGCGGTACAGCACACAGTTTGTCAGTGCGGTACAGCACACAGTTTGTCAGTGCGGTACAGCACACAGTTTGTCAGTGCGGTACAGCACACAGTTTGTCAGTGCGGTACAGCACACAGTTTGTCCGTGTGGTACAGCACACATGGTGGTTTCCTCTTCGGAGTGGTAATTTTTTTAGCACTTGAGAGACACATTCACTAAAAGTGATCCATGTATTGATTAAGGATCTTTGTAGCTTTTGTGAATCTCAGCTGATGATGTGTCTGTGTTCTACACACTGGTAAACAATATTGTACACTAAAAACTCTTTCCAATTTCTACTTCTAAAGCCAAACTATTAAATGTTAGACTGCACAAGTATGGAAGGAAAAGATAGCAATTGTTTCAGCAATCTATGCAAAGTAATGGAATCATTTCAATTAAGATATGTTCAATATTTTGGCAAAGTTTTCAAAAGAGTAAGGTGCAATTTGAAGTTTGTTAAAATAATTAACAAAAGTGTGAATTACCAAAGAGAACACAGGGGTATTTGCCAATTTGTGTTGTGTTCAACAGTAGCTGTTGACATACAAGAGATACATAATATCATCGATGAAAAATATAGGTTTCAAATTCAACCAGGGTCAAAATTATTTAAAATGTTAATGAAATTATTTAATATTATTATTAAATATTTGTCCTTAAGTTTAGAAATCAAGTTTGGAATTATAATTGTTTAGCACTGTAAAATGTAAACTAAAGGAAATATGAAGGTTTGAAATGTGAGACAAGAAAATACATTAAAAACACTCTTCTGCTTAGAAAATGAGATGGAATGATACAATGTTACCAATATCAATTCACTGGAAAACCTAGAGGTCATCTGAGCTGCCTACTGCTTGCTCTAGACACATGGTTCGTTAACTCTAAATGTAAACAAAGCTCCTCTGCACCACAGCAGACTGCTACATATGAGTGTGGTTTTTGTACAGCTGGTATATACAGTAGTGGATACCGCTTTTACACACACAGTCTTTAGTTTATCTCTTGTGCAAGCAACCATTAATTCTTGCCAGGCTGTAATTGAAAATGTTTGAACAACAACTTACAAAGACATTTAATATTAGCGATCTCCAACATTTGACATCCGGTGACTATGTTCCATGCTCTAAGCATCCTGTAATGTTCTGTAAGTTTGTACTATTTCACAGTGATAGTAAGCTTGGCATGAACAGGCCCAATATCATTTTAGGGCACTTGCAGATGTGGGGTTTTTGCAATCTGTGGAAAACATTTTCTACCCTAATTTTTTTTGAGCATTCAAAATTGAAAGTTCTCTGCACCACAGATGTTGGCTGCCTTTTGCAATCATTCCTTAAGAAAAGTTTTTCAATGTCCTTTACAATTTGAGTTAAAAATTAAAGGCAAGAAGAAAAAATTGGTTTTCAAAATGCAAATTAAAATTCTGATCTTGTAAAAGGTATATGTAAACATTGTTTGAGACAGCAGAGTAACTTTTCCTTGAAAAATAAAGTGAAGTGCAATGCTACAATGATAAAAGACGTGAAAATTGATGCTACTTATGTGTTGGAGTGAGTTTTAGATCGACTTATTTTCTTGAAATCAGCCATTTTAGTTCTATTTAGATTATGTGCTGAAAATGTATACATATTTTACAAACTGTGAGGGGGTTAGTTGCCAGTTTCCTTATCCAATGTGCCATTGCATCTATTTGCTGTTTATAATGAAAGGTTGTGTGATATGCTTCTAGAAAAGAGCACCCTTCATTCAGAAGCTGCAGAGTAAATTTCTGAATGAAAATCTGTTGAAATTTTGTTTATATCGTGTATGATTACAGAGATGACTTTTCAAAGTTTGAGAAAAATGCAAAACAGCTGATGTGGAGTGTTGCAGTGTCAGTATTTCTTTTGTTAACCCTAGAACTTTTGCCTCTTAATTACTAAGTTTCACATTGGTAAGTGATATCAATATTTTTGAAGAAGAAAATACATGCTTCCTAAATAAAACTCCCTGGGCTTATAAAATTCTCAAATGTCCTCGAAGTAAAAGTTACATAAGCAAAGGATTAACATATGACATATCTTACGAGTCCATCTCTTGACATCACAAATTTGCATACTTAGCAAATGCTTATTCATGACACACCTATGAGACACTAATTTGCCTGTAAATTGGTCAGTCTCTGATGGATTTTGTGACTATTTCTAAAAATTTTACGCTGAATGCACCCAATTCACAAAATGTGTTTTTCATGTCATGCAACCTTTAAGGGCATCTTCTACCTGATGGAGAATTCTCAGAGTTTGTTCCACCTTTAGCAAACTCAGTAATGGAACAGGAGCATCTATCATGATCATCTTTTCTTCCTGACTCTCCTGTTTTTGGCCAAACACAGGAGGGATTGGGTATCTTATACTAGAGTTTGAAGTGCTATCCTTACTGTACAGTCATTTTATACAAATTTGTACTCAAATGTCACCAGGGGCCGATAATATCTTTTTATAAACAGTATCCCAAGACTGAATTTCTTTCATTTCTTGTGCTTTAGTAGGAATTCTGAATTCGTCATAGATACTCCAGGAGTACTACGTGGTGGAATGTATCAAATTCATAGTCCATGTTGGCGAGTGCTTGTGGACTTAAAAGTAGGTCCTGTATGTGACAGGATCAGATCCCTCAAGGACCCTAGTGTGGATGTATGACAGGATCAGATCACTCCAGGATCCTAGTGTGGATGTATGAGAGGATCAGATCCTTCAAGGACCCTAGAGTGGATGCTATTTTGTGTGTGTGTCATCATGTTACCATGGATTTATCCAAAACTTTCACAGCTTTATCAAATTCACTGGTGACAATGGTACTCAGGGACAGTAATCACTGCCATATCAACCACTGAATGATTAACCTTGGAAACTGGACTGTCAAGATGTTTACAATGATCAACCGTATGTACTCCAGGGGTCAATGCTAGAGAGTGTGTTCAAACATACTTAAAGAGTTCCTAGTGATGAATCCAGAAAGATTACATCAGATGTCATTCTACCTCCCCCCCCCATCTCCTCACAAACAACTAACCAGTCTAACTAATGTATATTAGACTATGGGGACATCTGGCAAAAGATGGCTAATTATCACTGAGTGAAAAGCCATTATAAAGGCTAATTATGGCAATAACCAGCATCATTCATTTTTGAGTTGTGTCAATGGTTCAGTGATGTGCCTTCTCTCTAGTGTAATCTTGCTACAGTCACTTTCTCTTTAAGTTAATCTATAAGTTAGTCTACAAGTTCTGTACATATGATAAATGAGACCTGGTCACATCTATAGAATTATCCTTTGATACCTGCCAAAGACTTCATCATTTTCTTCTTCCCTTTTTTTTCCTTTGCAAGTAACTTTCTTCTTTGTATCAGTATTTTGGGGAGTATTTTGTTACTTTATTGTTAGTAAATCCTGCTTGCCTTCATTTATTTGGTTTCTTAAAGGTAAACAATGAAAGTCAAAATAGGTATCTTGTAGCTGAATTTTAGGTTTCATTTTCTGTATAATTTTTTTCTTTTTAGTATTATTTTTACTTTACTAAAGTATGATGGGATAGGCCTCTCATTTCAGTTCACCTCTCTGTGGCAGCAGATTGGCCTTCATGTCAGCACTGGTTAAAGTGCTGCTCAGACAAAAATATCCTTATTATTCACAGAGATGCTGCACTGCTTGCTTCATGCATAGAGATAATTCATCTGGTACCCAAATGAATTCCCCAATAATACTTTGGAATATCAAGCTGGTACCCAGATGAGGTTCCTTTAATAAGAGGTTAGATTATCCCAAATGAGGTTCCCTTTAGTACAGTACATTGCATCAGACAATCTGCTGCTTAGAAGTCAATAGAGGCCTGCAAGTGGTTAAGTGTTTCTCTGATTCAACTGAGAGAATATCCAGAGTTAATCTGAGCAGATAGAAGTTCTCCTGAACACATAGCAACCAGTGTAAACAAAGATTTCCTGTGCACTGCAGAACAGCCTGTTAGTACAGGTTAACACAGCAGGTGTATGCAGAAGTATATATGCAGCTTGTTTACACACAGATGTAGTTCCTGTGTGATAATTAGTGTGAAACTTCCTTGGAAGTTTCTTGCCAGGCTGTAACTGTGAATGATGGAGCAAAATATTACAAAGACATTTAAGGCCTAAGTCCCCATTTGACATGCAGTGACAATGTTCCTGGTTCCAAGCAGCCTGAGAGCTACTGAGGTTATCCATCCAGTACTCAAATGAAAAATTCCCAAAATTTTCTCAATGAAAAATTTGTTAGGCTATCCATCTGGTGCCCAACTGAAGTTCCCTTGAATTGGTTTGATTACCATCTGGCACCCCAATGAAATTCCCCTTTAGTAGGTTATCGATGTGGTACCTAAATGAAGTTCCCTTAGACATATTATATTACAAATCTGGTACCCAAAACAAGTTCCCTTCAATTGGTTAGATTATCCATCTGGTAACAAAAAGAACTTCCCTAATAAATAAGTTAGTTTATCCATCTGGCATCCAAGTGAAATTCCTTTTAACAGGTTGGATTATCCATCTGGTGCCCAAATGAAATTACCTTTCATGGTTAAGGTTATCCATCTGACACCAAAATTTCTTTTACTAGGTCTTTTTCCTGCATTTCACTCCCAGATATTAATATATTAGAATAGCATTATGTAATACACATTTTAAAATACATACTGCATTACATTTATTGCATTTCATGGTCTCCATCCTGTCTGAAGTCTAGAAGGTGAAAAGAAAACACTTAAGCCAACTTAGCATTGCAGACTATGGACTTCAAGTGTATTAAAAGGTATGTTCAATTGTTATGAGTAGTACAAGCTTTCAGGCAGGTCATTTTTAAGCCATGAGCTGAGACCCAGCTGAAGGTCTTTTTAACCATGAGTTAAAGGTCCCTTTTAACCAGAAGCAGAAGATTTCTTTTAAACACAAGCAGATTTCTTAACCACTCGCTGAAGATCTCATTTCATCCTGAACCCTAGATGTCTTTTACCCATAAGCTGAACCTCTTTTATCCTTGAGCTGAGGGTTTCTTTTAACCATGACTTGAAAGTCTAATTTTACCACGAGCTGAAGATCTCTTTTAACCATAAGCTAAAGGTCTCTTAACCATGAGCTGAGGGTCTTTTTTAACCACATGCTTAGGTTTCACAATTTGACCCCCCCAAAAATCAATAGGGTTCGTGTACATTATGTGATACACCTAGCCTAAATACCAAATTTAACGTTTGTCCAAGATTTCTCTCTTGAGATACTGTGTTAACAAGGTTTTCACAATTTGACCCCTGTTGCCCCAAATGACCTTTGACCTCTACCAAGAACAGTAGGATCCTTGTACACCTAAATACCACGTATGAGAACCGTCCAAGTTTCTCTTGTAGTATCATGTTTACAAGGTAGGCATCACAGACACACATACATACACACACATACACACAGGCTTGCATGGTAACAAGGGGTACGCTATCATCGACACCAAAAACAGTAAAAAACAAACACAAAACTCACACAAACAAGTAGGATTACATTTCAGAGGTGAATGGATAACACTTTTCACACTTATTCATCTTTATTGTTTTTACAAAAAAACGTAGTGCACCAAAGTAATTGCTGAACTATTATGTGAGCTAATACCGTTGGTACCAGTACAATGCTGTTACAGAAGATTGAGAAGAAAAACAAGCAAGGTTGTACATCCATCTCGTTGTGGTTCTTACAACTAAACAAGACTGACGATAGCAAAGAGTCCATTTACAACATATTGTAAATAATATCTATTTCTTCCATAATATAGCCAGCCAAAGAGTTAAAAAAAGAAAAGAAAAAGAAACTGAACACCGCTCATGAAAGTTTGCCAGTTATTCTCTGAAAGTTTATTCAACTTTATATTAAGGTCACTCTTACATTGTTTAAACTGACTTCTCTGGGCCACTACATCTTCCCTTCATAGAATACCTTCAACCTGGAATTTAACTTTCAATTAGTAGAACAAATGTCACAGACTCAGACCTGTCAACTCTGCTGGTTTTTGTACACATCTTCCCATCTTATACTGTTCTCCTGGCTGAAAATGTTTCATTTGTGAAATTTATGAAAGCATTTATTTCTCAAATTATCATTTGAGTCGTTGGCCATAAATAAACCTACGGTGCATTCTAAAACAGACTGTTTACAGTTACAACTGTCACAAGTTAGATCACTAATGACACCCATAGCAGGTTGTTCATTCGTTAACACAGATGTCATTGCTGTATATGCATAACCCTATTACCCTAACAGCGCACATCTATCTGCAACAATGATTCTTCTCTATTACATAAGAATAGAACTCCTTTAATAGTATTTATGTCATTTCTGTACAAAATTACCAGCCTCCATATTTTTTTGACTGATCTGCCAAGGTTTTGGCTTTGAAAAATGTAGATCATTTTTAAGGGTTTAATGGGGCTGTAGACTAACAACACCATCAAGCCCTTTCAAACTGATTATGGCAATATCAATCATGTATCTTTCATTTGTTGAAATTTAGCAATTGTTTTCAAGTTTGTGCTTGAATTGCTCTGAAAAGACTACAACTGATGATTAGTAATTAACGAAGGTAAAAAGCAGGCAGTGTAAAATCTTAAATTTGAAACGATATGACCAAAAAATGATTGAAACATTACACAGATATCAAGCAATGAGAAATAATGGATATATTCAAACAAGAGTGTACAAATCTATCAATTCAAGGTTTTAATGAGCTATGACATCATCCACAGTTGAAACTGCAAAACAAGAAAGAAACTAATACGGAGACAAATTTCCTTGAGATAACACTATCTTGTGCCTGGACGTTTATCATAAGAATCTTTTTACATCTCTAACATCTTCTTTTCCACTTGATGATGAGACTAGTAAAGCGAATGATGTAAGTCATTCACAAGATGAATTAATCCTTCAACCAAGTAATTATGGTCTAGTAACAGAAACAGGCCATGAAACATTTTACCTCACAATGTATATATATGAGCAATCTATAACAACAAAACTTTATCTCTGCAGGCTGTTAGATGGGAACAAATCTTGAGCAAACAGAGTCTGAACTTTCTGATATCATCTAAGCTGCCAGACGGATCTCAAGAAGATCTCCCTATAGCCTAAACAACAAATTGGAACAATGAATGGATAACTGTTTATATTATCTGCAAGCTTAATGTTAAAGAATCACTTTGTTTAGTTGAAAAAGGAAGTTTTAACAAATTTCTTAAGACTAAATTTCAGTGGAATGTAATCACTAAATGCAAACAGCTATTTATCTCCCTCCATGGTTCTCTGTAAAAACTTCTTGTGAAAACAAAATTAACAAAAGGTGCAATACTTTTTCTCACTTGTGCTTCATTTAATGGAGGAGGATATGTCGTTGTGATATACATTTTAGATACTTTTGCAAATTTATCCTCCACATCGGGTGTAATGACATCTCCTTAACAGATTTATGGTAAAAAAAAAATGATCTACCAATGGCACATTCTGTCACAAAGTGCCCAAGGAGTAAAAACTGTTAACTTTCGAATTTTTCTCATCTTGACATCTATCTTGACAGATAGTATTCATGATTATGTCTTTTATGCCTCTCCCTAGCTTGAATAAGGAATGTTGCTTAGTCAAGGATCATCAATATTTACCTTAACTCTGCAGGTAAACACTGATGACCTTCAGCTCACAACATTCCACCAGCAAAGCTAGGAGGAGTGAAGAGACATAAAACACGAACTCATGAATATTATCGATGGGATGTCAAGATAAGAAAAATTCAAATATTAATGTTTTTTCTTTCTGCTGGGGAACTTTCTGCATTTACCATGTGCAGATCATTTTTCACCACAGATTTGTTGAGGATATATGCTTACACCCAATGTGGTGCACAAAGTTATGTAAAATGCATGTTCCAATTATCTATCTTCCTTTAATTCTGTCTGTTTCATCTTCCGGTGATACATCAAACTCATTATACATCTCTGCAGTATTTTCTTTTTTGTACTTTGCAGTTCCTTGTGCTGTATGTTTCTCCAAAGCAAAGACTTTGGGGTGAGATGTCAAATAATACCTTTCAATGAATCATGTTATATAACGACAGATATACATTTCTATTTACAAAATTATATCTATCTGAAGACAAGCAACAGAGAAAACAAATTCTACAGTTATAGACCTTTATGCCTTAATCTTGTTAATAGACCAATTGCAATACAGGCATATTCCCAACTTTCATACGTCCCTTAATCCATGACCAAAGAACGTAACAAACCAAACCAACTTAAAATACGATTAAAAAAAAAAAACAACCCATAAAGCAGCAATTGACTGATTGATTGATTGTTGAAGGTCAATGTTGTACACAGTATTCAATACGCCCTTGAGTAACACTACTATAACAATGAAACAGCTATTCAAGATGCTTCCTTGCATAACAAGCAGGTTGATGTGGCTTGGGTAAATTAACTACATTTTTCAATGTATTAGGTCTAACAAACATAGTGAAAACAAAACAAAAACAAAAAAGGAGTCCAGTAATGCTCAGTTGAGGCATCATGTCACAAATATATTGATTAAAAGCTCAGATAAAACTCAAGAAGAAAAAAGTCAGTGTAAAAGATCTTGTACATGTCAATGCTAGCTTTTTTTTTCTTCCAAGAAAGTAATTCACATATTTCACACTTGTTTTCAGTCTTTGCTTTATCGCCTCACATAATGTATCAAGAAGTATTCTTTCCTTCATTGTGAGTCATTTGGAAGTCAAGCTATGGTCAAATAAGAGTACAAAAAAAAAATGAAAGGCACAGCACGGAACTACTGTACTTGCAAAGTTACACTTTACTTCTGGACCTTTGCAGCTTCTCACAGAACCTGCCTGGCACATCAAGGTCACTGCTAGTCATCTAGTTTTACTAAAAACTTTACAAAAAACAGTTAAGCAAGAGGTGTTGAACTAATCCCTAACAAATCAATGGCAATGAATTATTTTAATGAGTTTTATTTCCTTGCCACTAGCAAATAAAATGTTGAACCGCTTTTGTGCATTTCAGTACTTTTTTCTTTCACAACATGAACTTTTCCTTCATACATGTACTAGTCAAACCCTGCTTGGTACCAATCTTCTGCCTTCATCTTGGCATGGAATTAAATCCGTCTCTTGCTCTACATAATGTGGCAAGTGTTCCTCATTATTCAAACATATTCTTCTCTCCATCTGGGATGGATACATCTAAGTATGCCCTACTGTGTATACATCTGATGTATCAACAGTTTTCTAATGAAGATCTTTTTTGTGATAAAGCTCATAGCAGATATACACAGAAGGCTTGTATAATGTACTCATTTTCCCATAGTTCAACAGTCTTTTTTGCACAGCTTGTTACGTTTGATTTGATATTTTAGCAGGCCATAACTTTTCAGTCTGTTGTTTATGTGTTAATTTGCTGGAATTAAATTTTAATGTTAAATGTTCCTGTAAACACAGCTGCACTGCTTCCGCTAATTGCAGCAAATGGAGGAAGTTCGAGAAGGTGCGTGACAAACGTTCCATGAATGATACATCACTGAAGCTGCCTCTCAGCTACGAACTTCTTGTCTCTGAATCTCTGATGTGTCGCCATCATCTAACTTGCTTTGCTCCGGGAGCTTGACCTGCTTGGCAAAAGTCTCTGCTACTAGCAATGGAAACAACAATGTAGCCTCACCATAGACCTGCAGTTGAGAGAGCAAACAAAAATCCTGATATTGTTTATGGCAAGATGTGGATTGCTTGAAATGGGAATAAAAAACCAAGAATAGGCCCAAGAATGGGGAAGACTAGGAAAAAAAAATGCTAGAACACACTCGATGAATGATAGGATAGGCAGAATGCCAGAACATACGAGATGACTGATAGGATAGGCAGATGCCAGAACATACTATATGACTGATAGGATAGGCAGATGCCAGAACACACTAGATGACTGATAGGATAGGCAGATGCCAGAACACACTAGATGACTGATAGGATAGGCAGATGCAAAAGTCAGATAGTTATAGAGAGTTATAGAGAGGCAAATATGTAGGAAGCACAGACTGAATTTAAATCCAGATGGGTCAAACCACCCTTCTCCATCCTCCCCTGCCATCCCCTCTGCTTCCTATCTACAGATGATGTTCATATCATCACAAGGAACTAAAACCATGTTCCTACAATTTTTACTTCAGATGAGAATTGATCTCTTCAATTCAGACAACCAAGAAGCAGGACACACCATGATGGAGCTAGCCTAAAAGCCAGACAATGTAGGGTCATTGATATAAACAACTATATACCACTCACTTTAACTGGCTGAGCACTTATTCGAATCTTGCCCCAAGATACTGCTTCACTTGGGGTAGCTCCAGCATCAGATCCATCAAACTCTTGAGCAGTGTTGAGATATACCGCATAGTCTGCACCATTCCTCTAAGAGAAGTAAATTCAAAAGAGAAAGACTAAAACTTCAAAAGTTTCAAACCATCATTCCTGTTTTATTTTTGCAATGAATGTGGGAAATGTTTTTTTGCACTTCTTTGTTTTTCCTCAGTGCATTAATGTGCCCTCTCTGTAAACATTTCTGATTTTGTACAAATACATGATGAGATGTTCAAACCAATAACTGATAATTCCATCAATAACAGGTAATGCCATCGTTAGCAGATAATAGCATCAATAATCAATAGTGCCATTAATAACAGAAATTAATAACAGATAATGCCACCAATAACAAATAATTCCATCAACAACAGGTATTAAATGCCATCAGTAACAGATAACATCATTAATAACCAATAATGTCACCATCAATAGCAGAAAATGTCATCATCACTAACTGAAAAATGTCATCATCACTAACAGAAAAATGTCATTTATAACAGTTAATGCCATGAATAACATAATGTGATCATCAATATCACATAATGCCATCTTGAAGTACAGATAATGCCATTAATTACAGATAACATCATAACAGATAATGCCATCATCAGTAACATATAATATCATCATCAATAAATGATAATGCCATTAACAACAGTAACTACCATAAATAAGAGATAATGCCATCACCAATAACAGATAATGCCATCATCAGTAACAGCTAATGCAACATGTTCAGATAATGTCATCAGCAACACATAACGGTATCAACGACCAATAATGCCATCAATAATGGATAATGAAATCAATAACAAATGCCATCCTAAGTAATGGAATCAATAACAATGATGTCATCATCAATATGCCACTAATAAGAGAAAACACCATCAAAACAGATCTGTAACAGATGATGCCATTAATAACTGATAATGCCATCAATAATGAACAACTGCTTATTGCATTTATTGTGATCTCATGAACAACATGGACAATGAGCCATCAAGCCTTCTTCCACCTGCAAATATTTTAATGCTATCAAGTCCTTGGTTGACTGCCCATGCTTGGTCACGAAGTGCGATGACGAACGTGAGTCACATTCAGCTGAAGGTAATGGAGGAGGGATGATTTCATTACATTTCACAACTTTGAACTCTTCTCTTACAATTCTGCTGAATGACCAACCCACACAACTGCAAAACAATGGCTACCAAAGAGATGAACTGCAAAACAATGCCTACCAAAGAGATGAACTGCAAAACAATGCCTACCAAAGAGATGAAATGCAAAACAATGCCTGCCAAAGAGATGTCATCTCATAATGAGTTGAGACCATCAAGACTCTGACTTTAATTAATTGTCACATTTCATTTTGAGTGAGTATCAAGTGTGAAAAGGTTACATATCCCCTGGGCATTGAAAGGTTGCAATGAAATTTCAACCACTACATGCCAATAAATGTCATATCACACACAGCTTGACAGTTATGGGATGATTTCTGTCAAATAGAAATCGTATAAGGTGTATGTCGTATAAGGTGTATGTCAGCAGTGAAAATCCCCCAGCACAATGTTTGATTACTCTTTCAGCAATACAAGCGTTAGGATTTTTCTTGTGTTAGGACAAAAATTTACTATTTAGTGAAGACCAACTTGCTTTATGAAACTATGCCAGATGGAACCTAGGCAAAAAGATGAAATTCCAGCATCCAAAGAGCATGTCTTGACTTACCATGAGGTTGGCATTACAGATGTGGTGCTTGATAAGACCTCCACCAACGATGATCATACCGGTGTGGGCAGCAAAGACAGCCTGACTGTTCATCCGACGTAGGTCTGAAGTGGAAGCATTTCAATGCCAATAACAGTTTCATGATGATTTTGTGCTGATGAAATACCCCTGCCCCACCTTGACCCTCTTAGTTTATCTCACTTAATTATATACTGTCTATTACTACGTGAGCAAAATGTTATCACCTCACCTGTCTCCCACCCCTTAGCAACAAATGATTATTTTAGGCAGCATGGAGAGAAAAATGTCTAATTATTCATTTGAGGTAAAACTAAAATTTGACACTGTTTTGCAGTGTTTGAACAAGAGAAATGAAAGAGGAACAAGTAAAAATGTACGATGAAACCACACACAGCATCCATGTTTACATTAAAAGAACCTACTGTTAGGTTTAATAGATACATTTCCCCCTGGTTTTGTCTGAAAGGCAACACTTCCCTTTATGCTGCACCTAAGCACTGCAGTCAATCACTGCAGTTAAGCACTGACTGGAGTAAAGCACTGATTGGAGTTAGCCATGTTAGTTAACCACTGCACTTACCACTGCATGCAATTAAGCATTACATCTAACCAGGGTAGCTACCTACTGTAGTTAACCACTGCCCTCAACCACTGTGTTAAACACTGCATGCAGTTAAGCAGCAGATGTTCCGTGTTTTGATGTGACTTATTAATTTTTATCGCAATGTTTGCTAATTAATGAAACATTTGAAAGGTTTCATTTGTAGGCTACATATCTGTGCTGAAGATGATAAGTATTGCTTTAGATAAAATATCACAATAACACCCATATCCAAACAGTGAAATTTTAATATAATAACCTGAATTACAAATAGGACTTTACAAAATGGCAACAGCAGGCAACATCAGCAACACTATTGTAACAGTGTTTTTAAAGCTAGTAAATACTGTTCCTACAACAGCAACACAGTGTGCAGTAATTGTGTAGGGACAGGTTAGTAAGGAGCAAACTTAAGCATGCAAAGCTAAGAGACAACTGTGTAAAAGTTGGCTTTCATCATTAGAGTGACTACTGATGCTCCAGAGGAGAGGTGGATAGCCTCTGGACAGGAGAGGCATCATGCAGTCCACAAACTTCCTCTACTCCAGAGGAGAGGTGGCTAGACTGTACCCACAATCCGCCTTTGAAACAGAACTTAAAATTAAAGACAACAGGAAATATAAACAAGCAAATGGGAGGGGGCAGCATCAAGGTATAACCCATGTAAGATAAAGTGCTTGTAAAACAAGTAATATATATTTCAACAAGTTTGTATTAATTCACCACTTAAACAAGATAATGCCCATTTTTATACCGCAAATGTCTGATGCCTTTGACTTATTCATCTACTATTATAACAGGTGTTGCTAAATTCAATAAAGTCACAGAACCTACACCAGTTGCTTGAACCTCTAGTATGACAGTAATTTCTTTCCCACCTATTCTTTAACCCACCTTCAAGCACCGTCACCAGTTTTAGCCATTTTTTCTTTTACAATGTTTGTTTCTATTCATACCATTATAGAGCTTGTATAAAGAGAAGAAAAACAAAGGGCAGGGTTGCAATCTGCATGGCTCATCAAGAAGTGGCAATGTGGCCCCTTGTTTCATAAATGATAGTCACCCCTGCTCCATGTACAGTACAGCAGGTGTGATTTTACAGGAATGGTTGGGTGAGGCCTTTCCTTCCTAGACTGTCTCCCAACAAATTATTCATAACAGGTAGTAAAAAAGATATCTAGCTAGCTAGCCTTCTAATAATGTCCCTGCAGAATGGTCCCTGGTCTGTAGGATTTGGAAAACTTTGGTCCATTCAGCTGAAAGACTTTTCTAATTTTAAGCAGTAAAAATGTATTTCACTTCTCAGTGCAAAAAATAGGAACTTCGCCCACCTTCAATGATGTCCATTCGGAGACCAGGGTTGCGAAAAGAATGAAAGTACATGCAATCACCAACAGCACCATCAGTCAGGGCAGGACTAAAGACAGGAATGTTATTCTAAGAAAAAAAGAAATAATGTTTTAGAAATAAACAGTGGAAGTCACAAGTTTCCTAGCTGAATTGTTACAGGGTTCTAAGGATTGTTAAAACCAGCTCACACAAAGCAGTTTCACAGAAACAAGGTGAGATTTTTGCATATATGATCAACAGCAACAGAGTTCTAATTCACAAGGTGCCATTAGTATAAATACATATCAGTTTCTTTGACATCAATAATAAGGACAATACCATTCACAGCCATACATAAAAAGACTTAAAGTCAATTAAAAAAATCAAAGAAATAATATCAAGATGAAGGCAGGACAAAGGAAATATAATTATCAAGACTTTAACATTACACTGTTGATAACAAGTTAAATCTGTAGTTAACATTTACATACATAGAGGGCACCAGTTAGGTGATAATTGCATACCTTGTAAGCCCAGTATAGGACTGATTCTGGGTTGTCAATCTCTTTCCCTAATCTAGCTATCATCTTTGAAGGTGTCCAGTTTATTCCCTGAATAGAAAAAAAAGAAAAAGCTGAATGACAAATATGGTTGATAGTGCTGGATATATGAGAACTGGCAACTGCTCACATGAAATTCAGCTAAGAACAAGCTTTCTTGAAACAGCTCTTCTACATTAACTTACAGATTCAGACTAGTGTACATGTGACTCATACCATACGGTAGTTGAATGGACAAATGTGGAGAACCATAAAGTTAA
Organism: Stichopus chloronotus; assembly: GCA_021234535.1. Lineage (NCBI taxonomy): Eukaryota > Metazoa > Echinodermata > Holothuroidea > Aspidochirotida > Stichopodidae > Stichopus > Stichopus chloronotus. The sequence continues at coordinate 29,227,721 of CM037841.1, forward strand.
AATATGAACACTGAATGTTCTATATACTTGAATGTTGCTATGTGGTAAAACTACATTTAATGGAGCGCATAATGGATTTAACAATAGCATAAAGCATGCCGGGGTAAGCTCAGAAGTTGAAACATGGCATGAAAACAGATGTGCATGATACATAGAGCAATAGACACAAACAAGGCTACAATGTTGGGTTACTATACATACTGTATGAGGTGGTTACCTACCGTAGGCTGTATAATACAAGCTTGGGTGATGTTTTGTACTGGGTTGTGATACATGTCTATAGCATCACTACAGCATGAGACCTTAGTCTATAATGTCTGAACTCTGTTATATAATGTGATGTATTGTAACATGAGGGGCAAACATATCATTAGGTTATAATGTCTATTAGTCTACATTTATCACCAAAGGCAATATGTACCACCGACTGCACACTGTAGAGATGGCGTAAGGTGAGGTCTACGGCGAATGTCAATAACATGAAACGTTATGTTGAAAAATATGAGACAAAATCTGTAGCTTGATTTGAATAGAGCATGAACCTTTCCTGTGACCTGGCTGGGTATTGTACTCAAAACCTCCTGGTTGGTATTTCTTCAAATGTCACTATACAGTACCTTCAAATACTTAGACACAGCACCAATGCAACACATCACAAACACTTGGTAAATTTAGTGAGCAACCTTAAAGTGGAATTCTAGGCAAGGAACATGTCTTCTGATTTATTTAAGCCATTTCAAACCATTTTCAATCATATTCTTGATGTTTTGAAATGAATTTCTCATAGACAACAATATATATGTTCAAACTTCCCGCTCAACAGAGTTTTTAACGTCATGCATACGAAGGGTGCGTCCATTATGATGTAATTGACCGTGATCTCTGTGACTTGTGACATAGTCCATGACCAGCTCTGATTCACAATGACCAACATGATTGTCCTATGTAAATAGATACACTAGGTATTCATTGTGGCTTTCACAAGATAAATCAAAAATTGATATAATCAAATCCACAATGAAAATAAATCACATGGGAAAAGGAATTTCTAAACAAAAGGCTAAATTACACAGCTAAGGCAGGAGTGAACAATACTGTAACTCAAAGATAGGAAAATTTGACCTTTACTAAATACTGTAGGCTTACCAAAGTTTGGAGAGTAAAGCTTTCCAGAGACAGGGCAATCAGCCACCTAATTAATAATTATGTAGGACAATCAAGTTGGTTGTCATGAATTAGCTCTGGTCGTCAAGTACATCACAAACCATAGGGCTCACTCAGATTATGATCAATTACTTAACAATGGCTGCACCCTTCATATCTATGCATAGTGAATGAAAATGGTTTGAAATGGCTTAAGTCAGAAAACATGTTCCTTGCCTAGAAGTCCTGTTTAAATGATAAGAATTTGCTATACCAGTTTGCGATATATAATTAATAATTGAAGCATGTGTTCCTCAAGGTGGAAATTTATTGAGTCCACATGTCTTGTACAGTTTGAAGCAGTTTCAATTGAGCCACCAACAGTAAAAATCACCTCAATTGATTTTTCTTGCAAAGTGTCTGAGCAACTTGGGGCTGAAAACAGTTATGAGGGGTGGGGGTAGGCCTATAACAGTTTGGGGAAAGAGGCAATGTATACTGCAGGGAAAGAGTTAGTGACAACATAACTGTAACACAAACCAGACAGCCGAACGTCTTAGCCATATGGTTATATTACAACAAACATGAATTACCCAAATAACAAATATGAGATCAATTACAGTTTACTCTTCTTCAAACATCATGGTAACATGCTTTTGACCCAAAATGACCTTCTCTTTAAACAAAAGATGCAAAAATTGACAGAAATCATCTATTCAATGTGGGCAATGCGCATGGCAAGTATGAAATCCCTCACAGTTAACCTCCTTGAGTTATATAAAGTGTTTACAAGATTTTGACTTGTGGTCACATCAAATGACCTTTGACCTCACCCAAAAACATGAAGGCAAAACTACGGAACATGAGCGATAGACATGTAAAGAATGAGATCTCTCAATTTCTCTTTTTGAGATAATAGTTTACATAATTTTGACTCTTTGACCTCTGGCATCTTTCAATGACATTTGACTTCCACCAAAAATAATAAGGATCATCCAATATGACCTCAATTTGAACAATCAATGTGGTAGGTATGAGTTACAGTTATCTTTCTTTAAATATAGTGTTTACAAGGTTTTTTAGCTTGGTTTTGGGGAAGGTCAAAGGTCATTTGAGGTCAATGACCTTTAACCCCCCAAAAATCAGTAGGGACAATCTATTTAATATGGCCGACCCATAAGGTTACCTTTCTGGAGATATCGTATTTACAAGCAGTGTCACACACACATGCCTGCACCCCAACATCGCCATCGCATAGATTCCTTCTGCCTTTGTCAAGGAATCAAAAAACGATTTGCCCACAAAAAAGGTAGAATTAGGTTGTAAAAAAAAAAAACTTAATATAAGCTACAAAACTATATCTTCATATATGTCTGTCACGACCAGCATGTCTACTGTAGAACCTGCTTATAACAGACATGTAAGAACAGTTTAAGGTAGAAGCGCTTTTTACTGGTATGTACCAGTTTTTCCAACTATGTGAGAAAATGACGACCCTAAAATATCACAGAAGATGATTTCCACAGGAGGTGATGCCTTTAGCATGCAGCCATGTCTATAGCATAACATTGACATCACAAAGAGATGGCTAATTTAACATACCTCTTGCTCTTGTTCAGCTCTCATCTTGTCCAGGATGGGGAGACACCAGTCTTCAAATTTACAGTAATTTTCATTTGGGACAATTAGGTTTCCTATTCTGTTGAGGCCTTTGGTTCTCAGTTCCTTATCCTTCAAACTGAAAGTCGCCCAGGTAGCAAGGAGCTAGACATTTCATAATATCTTCCTCGATACCACCAGCAGTAGTAACCATGCAGTCAATCTGTAATAATTGAATCATACACCATAGAATGTCACCCTTCTTATGCCGTACAGGCAGCTCTTGCTTTTTGTGACTTATATATTGCACATACTCATTAAATTATTGATCTTGTAGAGTCAATCCTAGACACAAAAAGATTACCCACAAATTGATCCAAAACACACAAAATGATGGAATTTAAGGGAGAATCTTCTCCCGCAGGAAGGTTTTGACCAGAAACTTCAGAACTTCAATCATATTAAGCAATAGCAGTGCTTTGTAGGAGAATACAAACAATAGCAGTGCTCTTCATATGGGCACACAAACAACAGTGATGCTCTGTATGAACATACAAACAATAGCAGAGCTCTGTATGAACATACAAACAATAGCAGAGCTCTGTATGAACATACAAACAAAAGCAGTGCTACATGAGCAGTACAAACACAGTGATCTATATGAACATACCTTTGCTGGCCAATGATCTGCAGGTAAAGCCTCAGGTAGGGAGGAATGGATAGCTAACACACCCTACAAATCTCACATATAAAGGGACAGATAGTCTCATTCTACCAACCTCAACTAAGGAGGGAGGGATCTTATTCAGTTTGATAATCTTCTGTCTCTAAATTTAAAGACTGCATCTTACATTTTACAACTTTCTAGGGGTAAACATCTCCCCACATTCAAGAGAAAACAAAAACAACATATTAGGGTTGAGTCGTATGTCCCAGTACCCAACTGAATACATGGACACCTGATTTCAAATGAATACAGTAAAATGGGGGCAGCCCATCTGAAAAAAAAATCTCTCAACTACATGTTTCAGTTCATGAGTAGGATAATGACACTCTCCTTTCATTCTGATCTCTGAATGGTATAATGATAGATATAGACAACAAATACCAGCTGTTGGTGTTTGAATCAAACTGAAACAGAACCCACAGATTTTGTGAAACAAGAGAGAAACTTTTGTTTTGAACTTTACCTCCGTGGATTTCCATCGTCAAAAATCTTACATAGAGTGGGAAGTGAACAACATATTTCAATGAAATGTGGAGATGGCGTTCACCATATGTTACCTTTACAGTTTTGACTGAAACTAATTCATGTTCCGTGAAAAAAAAACCCCACATAATCTTTGGCCATATGATCTTGATAGATAGACAAACAGATTCACTTCACTGCAAGTGTAGGGCCACTTGGGCTACATGATGTAATCCTCCCTACCTACATCACATACATTAAACCATAATACAGTTTGCATAATAGTTCCAGGCACTGACTTAGTTCAAACACGACTCAAATTTCTTTCCAGTCATCAATTCTTGCCCATTTTAAATTTCACACTTCACTAAGAGAGTTTAACAGTACTTCCTCTCCCTATTACTTACGGTATTGTACAGTACATGTGGAATCCTAATTTATTCATTTTTAACAACTGGTATGATGAACTTAATGTGCTTCATAGTTTGATTGAGCAGGGATTTTTACTATGGCTGGTTAATTCACCCCTCAGCCAGTGTTGCATGCAGCAAATCTGAAAATAAAGCTTCTCCATGCATGCATTCAAGCAGCTGTATATTTCTAAGGGATGACCTACGTACTGTATGCCGAACTCTGGAGTGAACTGAACGTAAAAGCAGCCATCGGGAAGATCTACGAGCCATTTGACGACAATGTTAATGCTTTCATCTGTATTCCAACAGAGTCTGTTGTAGTTTGTAGAGCTACTGAACAATATGATGGCTCAGATATATTAACTTTAATTTCCGTTACCATGGTAATTGTCATTGCAGAGTACAAGGTTTCAACTTGAGCTTCGACATATACATGCTGAAGTGTATTTTAAGCTGGAAGAGCACCATCATTTTACCAGGCACCGATCAGAGTGCTCATTTGTATGTGTAACACTGCTATGCAGCACTTGAAAAAGCAAGTACAGTACCATTGATAAAATCTTTCCTTTAGAGATAGAATGCCTACTGGAAAAGGACCCTTTAATTCTTAGGAGAATTCCAATCAGCTTGATTGAGAACAATCATAATTCCCTGGTAAATGCTACCAAAGCTTTGCTTTAACTTCAGAGTGAGCAACTTACTCAAAGGAAACATTTACAAAACCACAAGCTGAAGAACTTGGCACCACTGAATGAATTTGTCATCCATAGACTACTACAGTAAAACTACAAAACAAACAAAGGCATGCATCCACAGACTACAGTAAAACTACAAAACAAACAAAGGCATGCACCAACAGACCACAGTAAAACCACAAACCAAACAAAGGCATGCATCCACAGACTACTACAGTAAAACTACAAAACAAGCAAAGGCATAACAAAAGGACTAGTACACACAAATAAACCAGAACCACTTAAAAGGATGGTCCAGTCACACATTTAGCTTTAATACAGTATGTTTAATCAAACCATTCTGGTGAAACTTCCATTCAATTCCCATATGAGGTTCTCGAGATATTATCAGCTGAAGTTACCCCCTTTGTTACTAGCTGTGAACTTGAAGAAAGCAGGAGTGACATCATCTCCTCACATTGATGGGGAGTCTTTTGTTTTTCTTCATTATTGAATTTGTTATTTTGACCTTGAAATCAACATGCGTCAGCTTGGACTGGTTATGTAAAGGTTGCAAAGCTCTCAAACCCCTCATACATTCACACTATGACAGCACTAGATAGGAAGCAATTACACATTATTTTCCTAATATGACTGGTTTAACTTCTTCATATGTTAGCATTCATCACATGTAAAACTCTCTAAGTATCACATGTTGGGCTTTTGAACCCAAGACAGATCTTTGGAATGATAGAATTTATTATATTTATTTCATGACACATTACAGTGATGACAAGTCTTCCATGGGGCAATTCAAATGACAGACATCAGCTGCTCGTCAAGTGCTAACAATGTCGACACTTTGAAGTTCTATCTGAACTCAGTTGCTACGATATCTTCCTTAATAGGTTTACATACTTTGAGCTCTGGAGACCTCAAATGACCTTTGACCCACATGAAAAACAATTGGGATCATGTGCTTACAGTAAACTACCAACACACAAATTTTGAAGTACAAGCCCCTTTCCCTTCTCGAGATACTGTGTTTACAATGTTTTCGCACTGTCTTCTACTGATGTCACATGAGCTTTGACCTCCATAAACCAGAATGCAGAAATGCATTGTGGTTTCGATGATCTGTTTAAGAGAATTTTTTTTCTGAATCTGATATAATAGCATTAGTATGTGTCACATTAAGCTACGTATGCTTTATATGAAATATGAGATCTGCACAAGCTTCCTTTCTTGAGATCATATTAACATGTTCACACTTTGACCCTTGTTGACATTGAATGACCTTTTACCTCCATTAAAGACCAATTGGGTCTTGTGCTCAATGAAGTACAACTCATTATTGAATATGACTTCTGTCCTAGCTTCACCGCTTGAGATAGCATGTTTACAAGAATTCCATACTGTGACCCTGTTGACTGCAAATGATCTTTGACCTTCACCAAAGACAATGGAACTTTGTATACTCAATGAGATACACCTACAATCTAGTAAGGTACAGTGCATGCAAATGCTGGAGTAAAACAGTGTCAACTTCTCAAAGATCTTTACATGAGAATAAATTTGCAAAAATGTCTATGAATGTGTTTAGTTTCATGTGTGTACTCTGCCTTTGAGTAGGCTTAAGATGATCTAAGAGATAAGGTCATTTAAAGTAGAACATTTAGGAGTGCCGTAGCGTTCTTTCAACCCATACCCTGCTACTATAAGCCAATGTGATTGAGCTTGGTCTCAAATTCTTGAAATTGTTGAGTTGTTGGTTTGTCGTAACACTGTTATATATGGTGAAATATTCTCCACACAACTTTTCAATAAGTTGAATGTACAAAGTTTTAGTGTAAAATATGCCATCCTGTTCCTGATGACCCAATATAAGCTTAGCAATATATCAGGCAACATAAAGCACATTTTCAAGCAACTTGGATCAAAGTTTACTTCAAAATCTTTGTCTAGTCTGTACCTCTACTGTAAGTGTAAGGCACAACAGTTAGAAATACATGTATTGGCTAGACTCTATAACAGTGTATATGTTAGGCTACAGAGAAGGTCCCAAGTCTTGTTGATCTCAAGTGACCGTTGACCTCCATTAAGATAATAGCATTCTTTTACTCAAAAAGATACACCTACACACTTCATATGACATCTGTTCAAGCTTCCCTTCTTGAGATATCGTATTTTCAAGGTTTTCACAATTTGAACCCTGTTGACTCAAATGACCTTTGACCTCCACCAAAAATAGGGTTCCTCTACTTAATGTGGTACACCTATATACCAAATACGAGATCTCTACAAGCTTCCTTTCTTGAGATATTGTGTTTTCAAGGTTTTCACAATTTGACCCCTGTTGATGCCAAATGACCTTTGACCTCCACCCAAAAACAAAAGGGTTCCTCTACTCAATGTGGTACAACTACATACCAAACATGAGATCTCTACAAGCTTCCCTTCTTGAGATATCGTGTTTGCACAGTTTTCACAATTTGACAACTGTTGACCCCAAATGACCTTTGACCTGCACCAAAAACAATAGGGTTCCTCTACTAAACATTGTACAACTACATACCAAACATGAGATCGGTACAAGCTTCCTTTCTTGAGATATCGTGTTTACAAGGTTGTCACAATTTGACAACTGTTGATGCCAAATGACCTTTGACCTAAACCAAAAACAATAGGGTTCCTCTACTCACTGTGGTACACCTACATACCAAATATGAGATCTGTCCAAGCTTCCCTTCTTGAGATATTGTGTTTTCAAGGTTTTCACCATTTGACCCCTGTTGAACCTAAATGACCTTTGACCTCCACCAAAAACAATAGGGTTCCTCTACTAAACTTTGTACAACTACATACCAAACATGAGATCTCTACAAGCTTTATTTCTTGAGATATTGTGTTTGAAATGTTTTCACAATTTGACCCCTGTTGACCCCAAATGACCTTTGACCTCCACCAAAAACAATAGGTTTCTCCTACTCCATGTGGTACACCTACATACTAAATATGAGATATGTCCAAACTTTCCTTCGTGAGATATCGTGTTTACAAGGTTTTCACAATTTGACCCCTGTTGACCCCAAATGACGTTTGACCTTCACCTTAAACAGTAGGGTTCTTCTTCATAATATGGTACACCTACATACGAAATATGAGATCTGTCCAAGCTTCCCTTGTTGAGATATCGTGTTTACAAGGTTTTCACATTTTGACCCCTGTTGACCCCAAATGACCTTTGACCTCCACCAAAAACAATAGGGTTCTTCTTCTCAATATGGTACACTTACATACCAAATTTGAGATCTGTTGCTGAGATATCTCACCTTAATAGGTTTTCTGACTTTAAGCTCTGGTGACCTCAAATGACCTTTGACATCTATGAAAAACAATAGTGATCATCTACTCACCATGGACTATCTACACACTAAGTTTGATATTCGAGCAGTTTTCCCTTCTTGAGACACAATGTTTGCCAGGATTTCAAAAAGGTACAGCAGAAAACAAAAAGCTATAAAAAAAAGTCATGTAAGTAAAGTGTATAGTTAAGATAAGTACCTCATAAAAGGAATGTACCAGTAGATTCCATAAACAAATGAAGTGCAGCAGTGTTTGAGGTCGGCCATAAAAAAGTATTATGAACATCACAAGAGGAGTGAAACCTTAACAACAAAACTCAAAACAGTTCTCAACCTGAATCTCTTGCATTGCTTTTAAGTCCATCTCGTCTGGCTGCCATGATCTGTAATAACATATTTACTTCACTATGAGTATACAAACTATAAAATCTACTTTTAACACTGACACAGAGTCTAACTATAAACTTGACAAATATTCATCCAGGTTTTGACTCATTTGCTCTCTCTCATCTTTTATTATTGCTTCTCTATTCTGTACTTTCATGTAAACGGTTAAAAAAAAAACCCATGCTACACACAGGCCTACATTCAAAGTACAGTATTGCACTTCCAATGCCATGGAACAAAAGGTAACACCTAATGCCTCCCCATAGTAACCTGTGACAATACTGCACCCTCTTCAACAATACTACATTATGAACTACCACACTCCAGGGTACACTATAATTGTAACTGTGCTGAAATTATCAGTAACCAATGACCATTGTTTCCGACAGGATGCATGCTGACTTTGAACACTAGCTTCAAGCTGGCTGATATCGCTATCTCTAGGTTTATTCCAGAGAGCTAGTTAGAGTGAGACCTTGATCAGCAACAGCTGAGGCCTTAAAACTAAAGGGGCTCATTGAGTAGATATTGTTCATTTTCTGACAAGTTTGAAGGTAACCATAATTCTCATTGACCTCATATCTTATGTATCCTACCATTACTGACGATGTGGAAAACTGTACATACAGTAGTTTTTAATGAATAGGGATTGCCAATGGTTATTAAATTTTGGTAATAATGTCTGGTCACAGATTTGCAATAGTAATTTTCATCAGTAATTACCCTATCACTGCTGCTTCAGTTGCGTGTCCAATGTTCATAATATATCAGGTTTCACCATCACCATACTCAACAGGTGTGACAAAATATCCAGCCCTGAAAAATCAACAACTGAAGCAAACCAAATGGTTGGTGTTGCATTGGTCACAATTTTAATGTTGGATATGTAGCTCCCTACAGCTGGTGCAGTTAACTTCAGTATAGTCACACCTTTACTTTGCATAAAGATTCAGTGTAGCAAATTGCAAGTGCATGAAACTGGAAAAAAAATGCTGGTTCTGTAATTATTTCTGTTTAAAGCTTTTGTTCACAACAGTTATTGGTTTTCACAATGTCCTCAATACATGCCTGAGGATTGTAGCAACTGCTACTGTTTGTGTTCTCTTTACATCCTGCTGTTGTAATTATCAGACATTTACTCAAATTGCAGCAAATGCCAAATTGAATCCCCAAAACTAATACTTGCCAGATGCTAGACCATGGTCAATACAGAAATGCATAGGTTATATGAGGTGAGGAAGTACGCACTGTGAACTGAATGATACAATAAGAACATACAATACACGCAAAAGACAGAAAAAATAGATGTATAGGAAAGAGCCAACAATCCTTAATAATGTGCAGCTGATTGAGGGAACACATAATAAACTGATGCAGATATGCTGCCGCCAAAGCTCATTTACAAAAGTCACAAGAATTGAACAAAGAATGGCAGACTGGTCTCTCCTGGAATAAGAGGAGCACTGTGCAGCTGGTATTAACTTTTGATAATGCTCATACTGTATTTAGCAATCTTGACATCCTGCTTTACCACACACAAATGATGTCATGACAGCAATTAAGACCAAGTGAACTTCAACATATAAAAGACTTCAATCTCACCAAGTTGTGCTGCACGAGAAAGCGAACAATTTCCCTAAGCCCTGATGATATAATATTTGATGTGATGCCAAGGAAAATGGTACAGTTGGTTTTCTCTCTTCCTACTGGGTTAAGGGACGTCCCTTCCCTGACTACGTCCTCCGGCAGTGGAATCTTCTTAGCCTCGAGCTGCAGAGGAATAACCACGATATCATAAACTGAAATCTTTAGTAAAGGATTAAACAGTGACAAATCAAAGTGACGACTACTGTTTTCTTTTACTCTGAAAAAGAGGATTCTGTTGGTAGATTTTAGACAGACTAAGGTTTCACAGTACTGCCTAAAATCGGTACCATCAGTACCGCCACAAATGGTACCAGTACCACATCAATACCGGTACCAAGGGAAGAGAGAGAAAAGTCTGATTTTTAGCTCAAGGAAAATACTCGGAAAAACATTATGCCTTAACGTACTTGTAGTGTACAAATTACTGTACAATATTTACAATTTATTTCATAGCATAAAATCCTGAAAAGTTGTTTTGTCTTGTGAAAACATTCTCCACAATTCACCCACTGTGACGATCGATTGTATGCTAACAACATGATTGAAATACTAAAATACTTATTGGACATTCAACACACTACTGTATGTAAATTTGTACAGTAAATCCGCTGTTTGAAGCGAGCGAATCTTTGTACTATTTCAATGGTAAATTTTCACCTGTTGTTCGGCATCTCTGATCGAGTTGAGTGAGCTATGCCCCGTCCCCAAGGTTCCAACAAAGATTCTAGAATGATTGACAGTCATGAACTGAATAATATTATGTAGCAAGTACAGAGATTGATTAGTTGACCTTTTCCCCCGCGATTTTCGACAGCCATTCATAAGTCTATAATGCCAGTGTCAGGCAAGATTTTCTTTCATAGTTAGATGCAAGGCTAGCAAGAAAGGATTTTATCACTGCTGATGCCTGCATCTCGGGAATTCCCAATCCAACGTTCTCATTCATGTGGAAGAGATTTTCAGTATTAATGAGGTCAATTCAGTGACGTATGTTACTTGCATAGCACTGAATTGCGCAGAGTAAACTCAATTGTTAAGGAGATGGATGGAATGACATGATTTTGGACCCGATTGCCTCGATCATACTGAAACTATTACTGCTCACGTGTATCATTACTAATGGCATATCATTTCAGTGACAGTGTATGTTCTGGCGACTATTGACTTTGTATTGACAGAATTAGAAATAAATTTTTGAAACAGTGAATGCCAGCAAATAATGCATTAGGAACTTCAAGGAAATGGAATAAGGAAGGAATAACGATCTTCTTAATAAACTGCAGTACAGTGCCCTTCTAGAATCAAGCCAGCTTATTTTCTGCATGAATGCATAAAAAGAAAAAAAGACTAGACTCTCAATAATAACAAAAAGATGGGGAAGTTTATACATAGCATTACAGTAACTTGTTACTGCCAATCTCCCGACTATTGGCTTCGGCCTGACTAGGTACAATTGAAAATGGAAAACTGGTACATGGATGTCAGTTAATGGTTCTGTGGGCTCTTATCAGCAACATTTATGGAGTGCCTCCACCATATGTTACCCCCGACTTGGCTCGATATGTGTCCACAGTGTTACTATGGTAGAAGGGATGGAACAGAGTGCCAACTCAATGTCTTCTAAGGGCACCATGATGTTACTAATGGGATTTGTGGCAATTGTGATGCAGTTACATTCATCTTGCAACTAGAACCTTTTTTTTTCGTGGAGTACAGCTCTGAAAAACTATCGGGGCAGAGGACTTTGAAGCTGATTAAAGTATCTGCAAAACCAGAAACAATGCATGTATTGTCAAACAAGAGCCCCACAAAAATGCTTAGCGTGTCCGATAACATTTCGTGAAGAATTTATAGACATACGTACTGTAAATGCATTGATGCCCCATGTTATCTATAATTTTGACAATAGGAGAAAAGTATTCAAAATGTTTCCAAAATACACAAATGTTCTTCTCTTTTCACATGAAATGATTCTATGTAAATGGTATCAAAAATTTCACAGATCTCTCTCAGTCATGAGAGGTAATTTTTCTTGAATGGAATCCATAAATCCTGTTGTACTCACCTGGTACACGTTTTGTTCAATCGCACTTCTAGCGAGATGTCACTGCATGGGTGCTGTACTTACTTCCCAAGTCCCAGTACTTCACTAAATATCAGCACAGTGCACACTGTACACATATAGGCCACTTGAGAAGCCATTATGTTGTAAGTTCATTTTGATGAAGCTGTAATATATGCTTTTAACTTTTTTTATATAATGTTGTTGCAATACTGCTTGTAATATTCCATCATTGTTTAAAACTGACTGGGGGTTACAAATAAACACGCAAAGTCGTGCTGCAAACTTTATTCCCTTTCAAGTTAAAACGAACATCACAAGTGAAACGTCAGACCTAACTTTAGCCCTATTTTCGTGGTACCGTCTGGTACCCTTGTCGGCAGTACTCTGGTACCTTTTCATTGGTGGTTCAGTACTGTACCGGTACCGGTGTGGACAGGTACTTACAAAAATACCGCTATACTGTGCAACGTTAAGACAGACTTGAAAATACAAATTATTTTAATTCTCCTAACTAGTCCATATATCACAGCCATGTGTCAACTATATGGGAAGACTACTGTCAGCTGTATGACCATGGCACGACTGGGTGATTTAATGTTATCAGGAAAATAGACTAGGAAATCATTTCTGCAATTATTGTGACTGCTAAAGTGACAGATCAGTGAGCTCAGGTGTAAATATTAGGATATAAGAAAACTAATATGAGCCAAAGGGACTGTCAAAAGTTCTACCAAAAAATTACAGTACTCTAAAACACTCCCAAACATAAATTAATATTCTGTTGCTCAGAGTGCTGGTTCCATAACCTACAGTACCATACCCCTATGAGGTATACCTACTATACCATACCTCTATGAGGTATAACCTACAGTACCATTCCTCTAGGAGGTACAAATAAAGCTGCTGTACACTCAGCAAACCTCAAAATGTGTAATGTCACCCATACACACATGTGATTCCCCAGACCAGTCCATTGATAGGAGGCTAATTAATATTCATACATGTGACTTATTGTATGTTACAATGATTCAAACTTCCCCTGTTAGAACAGTCTCAGTATCCTAAGGAGGTAACTCTAACAGGACACACACTGACCAGTAACTGAGTCATTTCAATACCAAATGACTTATCTATCTTGACATTACAAAAGTAATCTACCCAAGATAATAGTAAACCTGAACTACTGTTGCTAATTTAGTAACTATGAATTAGCATGTCATACAAATGATTGGTACTGTATGTCCTAAAACAGAAATGGTACATCTCAATATTGTAAAAAGACTGTCTCTGTCATTCCCACAGGTAAGTGCAATAACAGAGCTAGCATATTGTTACTTATGTCATTGATTCTGTATGGTGCTTCTTGACTAATTGTCATAAACAGTGGGAATTTGTTGGACACTGTACTTATGATTACTCATGCTGGTCACAGTAAAACATTCCTCATTGTCTTATGAACAGTTAACCTATTCATCTTTTCAGCTATTCTTACACAACTGATTCCCCAAAACTTACTGGTTTGGGAATTCGTTAGCGAAGTACTCACCTCATACAACCTATATGATGTATACAACGTGAATGGAGGCGATTCTGGGTGGGAACTAGACCCTGCACGAAATAGCCTGTCAAGTAAATCTGTATGCCTGAGGCCTGCGCAAAGGAACAAATCCTCACACGAGGCTACTTGGCAGAGCAAAAAACTAGAAGCTAGAGATAATGGGGAAACAGGTCCCCCAAAGTCATGTTAGGAGAAAACACGAGATACACACGAAGTGGCTAAAATGAAGCCTAACAGAGTTACATACCAACTAATGAAGCAAAAACTAACGTAACTTAACTACAATGGCGGATCTAAGGTCTAGCCCAGACCCAACACACACGTGTCGAATAAAAACGTGAAAAAGACACGAAATAAAAAGGATGCTAATCCAAAACTAGGCCAGATGGTTGCAAGGGATGAGGAACATGAAGATATCGACAGATAACTTTAAGATGGGCAAAAAAGGGTAGATAGGCACAGATGCAAATCACAGTAGGAAACTTCACTGTCAGACTGAAAGGCTGGCAATTACAGAAGGGCGGTGGCCAGATACACACACACACACACAAAATTGCCAGATGCTAGAACATGGTCAATACGGAAATGCATAGGTTATATGAGGTGAGGGAGTACGCGCTGTGAATTGGACAATGTATCATATTTTTATGACTATAATTTATCAATATCTGACATTTGTTCAGAGTGTGGTCAATGTTCTGAGACAGGTAAGTTAGGAGAGATACAAACTGTCATAAATATCCTGATGATTGGGAAAAAGTCCTCTTGCTACAAAACAATACTAGGATTGTAAAACACCTGTCAGGCATACCGATAAACCAGCATGTGCCACCTGTGCAGTTTGTTGAATGATCTGCTAATGTGTAATGGATAATTGATTTGTTGGTACCATTAAATCACTGTTTATGTTAAGTGACCAACCTGGCAAAACAATGGCAACATTTAAGTGATTCCTCCATGCTTACAATTTACAGATGATGTTTAGTAAATACACTTACCATTTTATTTATTTCATCAACAGCTTTCCCAAAGTTGGTAGCCTGGAAACCAGTGGTTTTGTAAGATTCCATCAGCTTGTGGAAGTTAAAACCCTCATTGAAGTCATAACCTTTGACTTCAACTGCATCGTTCGGCATCTTCTCACTCTGCACAAGGACCGCATTGGCTGCGATCTGTGGAACCTTGTCCATGCCTTGGATAGATGATGACCTAGAGTGCCAATAAAATAAAAATAGAAATAAAAGCTGCATTAAAGTTAGCTGACTCAGACTGATGCTACGGGAAAGAATAATATTCTGTGCTTCAATATCAATGAGTATCGTGAATTGTGAGCAGACACAATTCAATATCACTGACTGTAGTGAACTCTAAGCAGACACAATTCAATATCAATGATCGGAGTGAACTGTAAGCAGACACAATTCAATATCAATGATCGGAGTGAACTGTAAGCAGACACAATTCAATATCACTGACTGTAGTGAACTCTAAGCAGACACAATTCAATATCAATGATTGGAGTGAACTGTAATCAGACACAATTCAATATGAATGATTGGAGTGAACTGTAAGCAGACACGATTCAATATCAATGATTGGAGTGAACTGTAAGCAGACACGATTCAATATCAATGATTGGAGTGAATTGTAAGCAGACACAATTCAATATTTTTAAGTTGCATAACAGTCACTAGAAGTGACAACCTATGAGAGATATCTGCCACTGCATATCTATGCAATAGAAGTACTAAACTTATGTGGTGGGTGAGTAAGACTTTGTTCAATATTTCTTGACCTCAAAATACTACTACTCCCCTAGAAAATATTCTAAAGAGGAGGGGCTGGATGCACCAGGCTAAAGAAAACTGAATAACACTGGAAGGGTCTAAGAATTTCAGAAGATTTCACCAAAGAAGATGGAAAAAGTGAACTCATCACTCAAAATCCCCACAACTCACTGGTGTGTGTATTCATGATTGACAATATTGACCCCTTCCTTACTCATGCATTATTGACCTAGCTCAAAGTGCAATCGAAATGTATTCTGACACAGTGCCCTCTAGTCCTATTGGCTCGCCTTTGTAGGACTCTCACTCTGACCGAGAAAATGTGCTTATTTATTGTGCAAGCGTTAAGTACATGTCTACGATGTGAATTCCCCACGCTTACCCTTTGCTTCACTAATGCATACATTTGGTCTTGCGCTATAAGTCCTCGAAATCAATTCTGGCACCACGCCCTCTAAGGCCTAGCCCACCCTCGTGAGTACATGTCTACAACAGGAATTCCTGAAGAATACTACATTTAAATCTAACATTAAATATAGCACGCTTTTGCATCTAGCCCACTCTATGTTAGAAAAAAATTTTCCAAAGGGAATTGGCAGTCCTCTCCTTTGACCCTTCCCCTAGGATGGTGGTCAGTCACCATCCTACTGCTTGCCCCCCCTTACTTACCTTCCCCTATGCCAAATCCTGGATCAGCCAATGCTGTGCATTTTTTTACAGTGCAGTATGATGCAAGCAAAAAGTAAATGGCAGCCTTAACATTGAGTGCATTTTGTCATGTACTCTACTGTATGCATGAGCAAACAATTTTCTTATCTATGTTGTTCAAGGTTATTGACAACTGTCAGAGAGTATTCAAAGTCATTCAAAGATTGGGACAGAACTCAATCAGCACAAAATGTTAAGTGCAGTCTCACTGCAGAAACTTACAGTATCTCCTACAGGAAGTTCAGCTGATTATAAACTGCTGTCAGACCTCTTGCAATAAGAAATTATACCAATCATGTAGTTAATACTCCAAAAGCAATTCAGAGCCTCTAACTACTCGTAGCGCATTTGAGAAGATAAGTTTTTTCCAGACAGAGCTAACTTGAGAGTCATGATTAATGTTAATTAACTCAATAATGCAACCCCCCCCCCCAAAAAAAGTCCACCATGACACGGAGTATGATGGTAAGTGACGATAAGTGTTTCATTGTCCTAAAAATCAGAACTGGGTAATTTTGGCTCATATCCGTTGGGTACCCATGTACCCAACAAAAACACCAGCTGTACTGTCAACGTTGGAATTTGCACAGTAGGAGCTAGTCCATTGCAGGTTAGGGCGAAGGTAAAGGCGGGGTCAAAGGTTATCAGTAGTTATACTAGCACGGTAGAGGGACGTGCATTAGTTAGATGGAGACAGGTAAGTTCGGAATGATGTAAATATTATAGTTTGCAGGGATGATCTTGTACATATACCAGCCTACACAGATATCCTCATTAAACAGGGCCACCAATCTTTCCTGATTTTTCGATTTTGAACCTTTTGGTTCCTGTTTTTTTTTTCTCCATGTTCAAGCACCTTGACTGAATTTTGTGACAACTTTGAGAAAAATTTAAGTAACATCAGCCCTCTCCAACCCACATGATTGTGGCTCACAGTATATATACTGTATATTAAAGTGTAAACCATTCCAGCATCATCAATATTGCTTCAAAATTTAGAGCTACACAAAATGTTACACATGTCATGTAAACCAAACTAACTTACATTTTTGAAGCTATAATAAACAAAACTCTCCTGTGAAAAGAAATCACGAAGATCATGTAAAGCTTTCTGGAAATTAAAAGGAATGATATCCTAATATGGTGAGTGTGTAGCGAATAGTGGAACCATCTCGGTGATTGTGTATCTCCAAAGTGAATAGCTACTATTAGTTGCAAATTGTGTAAATATCTTATCGTTCATCAAACATAGTGGCTAGATTCAATGTTTGAAATAGTAGAAGATTGCTGAGGGTTGCGGTCAGATTTACTCTCGTTGTTTCATGACTAGGCCTTCTGTAGTCAGTTCTCACAGGGGAATGTTCCATTATTCACAGGTGTCTGCTGGCATACTGCTTACCTGCACCATCATGATTTCATACAATGTTGGCAGTAGTGTGGATAAGTTGATAACTGTCTCAGTTTTATTCTAGAGAAGTGACAAAATAATTCAGGCCAAAGTAACTTAGACATATGTCAAATTTATTCACGACTAAATACAACAAGCAGGTGTTTATAGCTACCGCTAGCTAGACTACTAGACGTCGCAGACCCATGCTTCACATCCTGTTACAGTACACATCCTGTTACATCCTGTTGACAGATGCTAGACCATGGTAAATACGGTAATACACAGGTTACATGAGGTCAGGGGGTACGCACTGTGAATTGTTCAATATCAGGTGTAAGTTAATTTGGGAAACTAAGTGCAGGGTTTACTTTGCTTATCCTACGTAATATATACTCATAGGTCCTCATTCTAGCAACTCTCTAAAGCTGAGGTGGTCTGGTTTGATCGACAAATTGTTCTGATCAGAACCACCCAACTAGTAAGCAGCAAGCCCCACCCACCACATGCACTGCAGACTTGTGATTGGCCAATGAAAATGGGGGAGGGGGATATAGCTTGTATTTATAATATACAAGTTAATTGCTATGGCAAATAAACTGCACATTATTTGCTGTGCATACCAGGCACCATTCAACAATCTGAAACAGTGCGTCATTCACACAGCGTTTGTGTTGTTTTTCACTTTATGATGGAACCAGTACAACTTTGGATCCAGGTGGCAAATATCAGGAGGGTTACCCAGGTAACCAGTGTGAAAACGCTAATTATACTGGTTACGAACGGAATGTTATGCCAAGGACAATATGTGCACAATAGAGTATGATGTAGTCTCAAAGTGAAATGTGGAAAAAACAATCCCAGCAGCATCATATTGCTATCAACGAAATAATGAGAGCGGGAGGGTTGATTGCCCCATCTATGACATGAAGGTGAGGGTGGGAGGGATGGTTGCCCCATCTATGACATGAAGGTGAGGGCGGGAGGGTTGATTGCCCCATCTATGACATGAAGATGAGGGTGGGAGGGATGGTTGCCCCATCTATGACATGAAGGTGAGGGCGGGAGGGTTGATTGCCCCATCTATGACATGAAGGTGAGGGTGGGAGGGATGGTTGCCTGATCGACGAACATATGGCAAGGGTGGGAGGGATGGTCACCCGATCGACAGCATCGTGACATCGAGGGTGGGAAGGATCAACGGTTGTGTGATTGACAACATGGATGTACTGCAGGTAGCTAGTGTTGACAGGTGCCTAAAGTCTTAGGATGCTACAGTACAGTTATGCTGTGACATAAGTGTCAGAAATTGTTCAATGTTTGTAAATGATTCAGGTGGAAATCACTTTTTAAACCCTACAGGTTTTATTTTATTGTTAACACATCTGTGTGTTTATATCTGTGGTGATAACATGACAACCAATGGACATGCATTGACTTCACTTCCAGAATACTACAGTTAATGAATTACAACAATAACTAACACATCCAACAATAGCTGCACTCTTTTGTGATCAGTGGTAATCATCCATGAAGCTTGGAACTATAAACCATGTTGCATGGCTGCTTCTCTAATCTAACACACGGTGAAGCTAACATATATGTGAGTGTAGTGTACAATCTACACACTGTAGGTTCACTGTAAATGCCATACTTGAGCTATGAACCCTGGGAAGACAGATCCACACCAAATGGAATACTTTACCCAACGATGCCTCATGTTGAAGGACAGGTGCTGCACAAAGAGAACTTGCAAGCTAGGAAGCTTGCATCAGGTCATACATTGTTGGCTGGCAGCTATTCCATTAAAAGTAGCACTAAGTTCACATATTTTTCACTTCAAAAATACAATGGTTTAAACATTGCCAAAGTAGTAGGATGATGTAGGAAACATAGTGCAAGTGCCCTTAACTTGTGGACCATTACAAATGCAAGGTCACATTGTTACAGGGCTTGCTTCATTCTCAGATCACATTTTTCAGCATGAAGTGACTTACTACTAACAGCATTACTCAGAAGTAACATGCAAACTGTTGGATTTACACCTTTGAAATGCAGTGAACGTAAGAACAGGTAGGCTACATGTACTGAATGTGTCAATGTGATTGTATGCACATGTATGTCATACATGTAACCTACACATACATACTGTGTTATCACCAAATATGATTTTCTACCCTAGTGGAGACAATATAAAGAACTAAAGGATGGCAGTGCATAGCAACAGACTAAATTTCAAGCAAAAAAGTTTAAATCAGCTAAAGAATTAAGTTCAAGTACATGATTGCACACTGAACAGCGTTAACATAACTAAAACAATTTTTTTCGCATACCTGTTGCTAAGTTAAACCAACAAGCAAAGCTATGTGCCGTACAGCTAAGGTAGTCACAGCAGTTTGCGCCATACAGCTAAGGTAGTCACAGCAGTTTGCGCCATACAGCTAAGGTAGTCACATCAGTTTGCGCCATACTGCGCAGGTTGTCACAGCAGTTCTTTGTGAGTATCTTTACTGTTTAATGGATGACATTATTACATGAATGATAAACTGTTATATGTGTGGAACACTGCAAAGGTCTTTCTCCATATATGTACTCAGTGAGGCTGCAAAGATGAGTGAAAATTTGACTCAGCATTTGAATTCTGGTAAATTAATTTGCTTACCTTGAAAAAAAAAAAATCACTTCAAACTTTAAAATTTTATTTGATGTGATTGCAGGTGCACTGCAAGAAAAAAACAGTTATTGATTATGTATAATATGTATGTAATATTGATTACGGAAGGGAGGAGACCAGATACACACACACGCACACAAAATTGCCAGATGCTAGACCACGGTCAGTGCGGTAATGCATAGGTTATATGAGGTGAGGGAGTACGAGCTGTGAATTGCAGAAATCACACTCGAAAATTAATGGCTCTCCCTGAAAGCACCCACATAATGAATATGCAACAGTAACACACTTCTTAAGTCGTCGCTCCTTGGTGGGTATCGGGAATTGCCGAGTCATTAATCCAGAGTTGTTTTGTACCTGCCAACCTCAAATATAAAAATTCCAATATCCCAATCAAGAGGGGGGGGCAGATGAAATGACTGATCACTGTCCTAGGGGAGAGGTCTAAGAGGAGGGGCTGCCTCCATCCCCATTGAAAAATTTTAGCTTTTGAAGGGTGGGCCAAATGCAAAATGGAGGTACATTTGATGATACGCTTGATTTGAGTACATTTCCAAGTATTCCTATGTTTTTTAGGACCTTTTTTTCCCAATCATTTTTCATACAACTATTGAAAAAAATCGGAATTTGGTGAGAGAAAATCTGCAAGCAGAATTATGATGTAGAAATCTGAAAAATTCCACAAAATAGGAATGGTTGGCAGGTATGCATTAGTATACTGCCTATTGGCTTGTGTCAAGAAGCACACAGTTGACTTGAAAGAAAACTGTCAACCACTGCATTATCGTATTTTACACTTTTTGTCGTTATGTTAGAAGACTTTGAAATCGTATGGCAGAATTGACCACCTGAAACCTATCAACTTTCCCAATTGTCTGTCTGAGTGGGTGGCAAGTAAAAGCCTCACTTAACTTTTGGACATGAAATTTCAATGTTTTCACTTTTTCCCTACATGCACACAATCACTTCCACGTAAAGTTTATAATGTTGAAAATAGGTATAAACTTCATGTAAGCCAACCTCAAAACTGACTTGAATAGATGCCTGCTAATCCTATTCAGTAGAGGCTGTTCAGTCTATTCATTTCCCTTCTGATGTCTATTCACTTGAGTTTGAGGTTGGCTTACATGAAGTATATACAGGAAGATGTTTGAGATGTTGTGATACAGTGGGCTATGTAGAACACTAAAGCAAACCAGCTACAAAATGTGACAAACAGTGATAGGGCAAACAAACGAATTGTGTTGATGGGTACAGATGAATACTACCAGGATTTGTGAAGTTAATTAAGACACACAGAGTGCTGCAGGGGATACTGCATGCTGTGCATGTCACAGCAATGCACTTGAGAGCTCTGTTCCTCACCCCTCTCCCACCCAAGATTTATAAACCAAGTCTGGTCTGAGGACAGACTAAAAATAAGCTTTCACAGTGTTCAAACAAAGGACAACCTGTATAATCGGATGCAAAATAATCATAGTTCTATTATAACCGGTATTTTCCTTACACACGTTACAAACATCATCTGGGAGGCCTGCACGAGGACACTATATATGTGCTTTTTGAACCACACAAACTTTTATTTCTCAACAATTACCACTAATAATTCCACAAATATTTCACTGTAACTTTAAATATTTCACAATTATTTTCGATATTTCACAACTATCTTCACTTTTTACCATATTACGAATTTTTTTGATATTTCAATTTTTCTTCAATGCAATAATCAAACTGAATGTAAATCGGTTACTACCAGTTTTGGTTATATAACCAGTTTACTGTGCAAGCTTAACAAAAAACAGCCAACATTTTGTTTAAAAATATTGAACTTTGACCGAGATTTTGATTCAAAATTTCTGTATAGTAGTGTGGGTAGGTTCCACTTTGTGTAATAGAGAGGGTTCACAGTAAACTGCATTGTCCATCAATACATTGAACATTATAACATTAAAAGATCAAAGAAAGCACTAACTACTGTACATAGCACTCACCCAGTAATGTACATGAGTAGATACTTGGACACATATAAACCACTAGCATTTCCAGCTCTCTCAAATTACAGCGAATTCAGATCTACTAACACACACCACTGCTGTACCATATCTGTACATACAATACAAAACAGCACTTCCTGTAGTTGTGGTCGATATTCAGTTGTTGATTACAGGAAAATGTTTGAGCAGTTTTGCTGCCCAAGTTTAAAAAAAAAAACAAAAAAACATACAAAGTATATTACACATGAAAACTGTAAACAGTAATGTAACATGATGAAATAGAAGAGACAAAGCACAAAAAATAGAACAGAACACACACATGTAACCAATAATCAATAATGTAACAGTAAGTACAAACACATGTGACAAAGAGGAAGCAGGAGGTAGCTTTATCTTTTCTAATCTGGTCAATACGAAAGCACTGTACAATGCTGAACAAGAAAGTGAATAATGCATTAACATAATCTGATGACCTAAACTGATTCTCTGTTTCAGTATGTACGTTCTTTAGTATGTGCATGTTTCAATCTGTTCTAGTGAACATTTTTTTCCCTTAAGTGTACAGACGATATAGTTTGGGTATTTCAAAAGTTATATCAGGTGCAATCTCATGACGATATTATTTGCCAATATCAATATTGCAACATAACACCAGCGAGCTGTATTCTGGTATCAGCGGTGAGATCTGTTAAAGTCACATCTTAGCAAGTCTACATTGTCACATTAATGTGTGAAATCTGTGAAAGTCACGTCTCTGCAAGCAATCTGTATGGTCACATTAATGTGTGAGATCTGCAAAAGTCACATCTCTGGAACTGGAAGCAATCTGTATTGTCACATTAATGTGCAAGATCTGTGAAAGACACATCTCTAAAAGCAATCTGTACTGTCACATTAATGTGCGAGATTTGTTCTGTAGGATCTTGGGAAGTGTCATTTATTGGGGCTCTAATTTTCTTTGTTTTACTGGCGTTGCTGTGTGATCTTCTAACCTTACAAGATCTGTTCTATCCTAGGTATATCACGACTTCCCCTTCCGCAAAGTTTTCAAACCTCCCATGAAAAATTTGTGAAGCGTGTGTGGAGAAAGCTTTAATTTGAAACGTGCACATGCAAGTTAAAATGAGAGATTGCACACATGCATAGTGAGCTGCACTGCATGCAGATGGTTCTGAAGGGTGTGGGGAGAATTTTCACCACAGGATTCGAACAAAAAATTTCTCCAAAGTAAAGAAATACTAATGAGGTGAGGGAGTACGCGCTGTGAATTAACAGATATAACACTTAGTATTGTACAGATATATTTTACACTATACAGTACAGTATGCGTACTCGCCCACCTTGATCTTCAAACTCTCTGAAAACATTCACTTGAACATTTTGATTTTTTTTGTTCTACTTCCGTTTCCCTAGCTGTTGACCCTAAATGACATTAAACCCCCACTAAAATCAATAAGGTTCTTGTGCTAAATGTGGTACACCTACATGCAAAACATGGACATATGATATATACTGAACATGTCCAAGTTTCCTCTCTTGAAATATATCCTGTTTATGAGGTTTCAACAATAAGATCTATCTTCACTCCAAATGAGCTTGAACAAAACCAACTAAAAAAAAGGGTTCTTATACTCCAGGTGGTACACCTGCATACCACATATGCAGGTGCCTAAGCTTCCCTTCTTGACATACCGTGTTTACAAGCAAGTCTCCACAAATACACATACACACAAATAGACATACACACACATACTTGATTTCAAAGGTTACGATTTCATCGAAATCAAATAGCTGTACAAAGTACTGTATGATTATGAACACCTTTTTGCCTGCAGGCAATACAGCTTGTAATATTACTGCACTACCCCATGTGATCAAACTACCGAACTCATTTCGTGATATTGATTCAGCTGTTATCAAAACATACATGAGTGCAGAATAAAATCAATTACACTGGAAAGGAAACTTTAGAAACTAATGGTCACCAAAGTACACACCTCCATACTACTTGGAAACACAACAAAGAGGAAATTCCTTGAAAGCCTTGGCAAGGTCTATCAGAATCTCATTTCCGTTAATGCTACATTTACTGTACTGTAGTTCTCTTAAGATTTAAACACCTTAGCAATCTGCCAGAAGTTACGACCATTTATTCATTTTGGGGGTTTTGTGATGTCTGAGGAATAACAGGATAGTGAATGTAGAGCTGTAACTACAGTAATAGTGTATAATAGTGAATGTGAGAGTTGGGGGGTAGGGAAAGATGGACAACGCATGGGGTCAGTTAATGACTGAAGAGCACATTCTAATTGAAACAATTCCAATATCGTTTGTAAAACGTTATGGCCCGAATGATATTGGAGAAATGCATGCAAAAAGATTACAGCATTAAGTGCATGGATTTAGAAACAAATGAGCCAAACTTTATAAAGCAGAGATACAGTCAATCAAAAAAAGTGGCAAGATCACAGAGGAGTTAATATGTGAAACATGGTGATAAGTGCGGATAGTTATCTCAGTAATACTACAATACACATAGTACTCATGTACTCCAGCTGCCACTGGTACCATCACATATGGCAATTATACAGAACCAATAAACCTAGCAAGCATTTACCAACAGAGCATACTGTACAATATCATCAGTACTTCCATCGAACAACTACACACGGCTTGTATTTAGCAACAACACTGGGTTTCTCTCCAGAAACTACTCTAGGAATTTCTCCAGAAACTGCACCGGGCTTCTCCCTAGCAACTACACTGGGCTACTCTCCAGAAACTACAGTACGTACACTGGAATTTTTTTTCCAGCAACAACACTGGATTTCTCTTTGAAATCAACTACATTGGGCTTCTCAATAAAAACTTCACTGGGTTTCTCTCCAGACACTTCTCTCTCTGGGCTATTCTCCAGCACCCACTGTACACTCTGCTTCACTCTACCAACAGTTTCTCTCCAGCAACTACAGTACACTGAGAAACCAATATCATCTTCAAAAATGCTCATTAGCCATAGAGATAAACACCTAAGATACCTTTCCTTTCTTGTCATCTATTGCATAAAGCATGATCCATCTAGACGTCTGAAGTTTGCATTATTATGAACTCACTCCTTCAATTTGGATTCCCCATTAGTGTGTTTGCCTAATGTAAGAAGTGTGCTTCTGCACATAAAAACAGCAATTTGATATGGGAAAGTTAATATTTGAACATGTAAGTCTCTTGTAGTGTAAGTTTATAGCACAAAAATTTTCAAGTGAAAGTTACACAGTAGTCTAAAACTCAAACAGGTTACCTTTCTATTGATAAATTATACTGTACAGTAAGTGCAGTGGGTGTGAAAACTGAAGCCATATGGAGCTACTAAAAGTGACAACCGAGGTGTTACAATGCTCAGATGCACTTGTTAAATTCTTTCACCATCCCACTGTCTGCTTGCTATAATTAATATTACCAGAACAAAGTGCACTAGTTGACTAGCACAGTATATCACAATAAATCATCTCACCGTCTCATACAAAGATGTCGACTTCTTGTGATCGTTTCATCTCACAACCAATCCCAGTCTGTGGGTTGCAAAACATAAATATGTGCAGTAGATCCCGAATGATCATACTGTACATTTGTATGCAGGTTGACCTTATAACTCTTCTGTAGCCAGTTACAAATTAAAACAAAATTTGTATTCAAAAACATCAAGGCTTCAAGCATTTCATCTACCAAATCATCAGGTGCTGCATTGCCAAAATTACTCTAAAATAATTACCCTAATAAAAAGTTAGTTTGGATCCAACCTACAGAGCCATGGAAGCTTAAAGACTATGTACAAGTCTTCGAAAATGTGTGACCAGAAACCATGCAAAAAAGATCTAATGTTAGACTACAAGCTTTGCAAATAAATATCAGCAGTGCAAATGTTCTCAAAGAGCTATCATACTGCTAGATGGACACCAAAATGTTTCTGTGACAATTTCATCATTGACTTAATAATGTTAAGAAGGTGAGACCTTTTCACTATACGAACAAATACGCACAATCACACAAAAGTGCACCGAGTTGGTCAACGTTTTGTACCGTAGCTCATAAGGGATGTTTACAGCTGACTTTGGGGTTTTTACAGACAACATTGGGTTGAGAGCCCCTTCCTGTTAAGAAACTAAGCATACAGTATTATCAAAGTTACTCCACATGGACACATGCCTATCATCATTCAGTAGCTATGATACCTTTGGATACACCCCAACAAATGATTGGTGAGTTACAGCAACTGAAACATTTTCACCTTTGACCGCATAACTTCATTAATATGTATGATATGGGCACCAAAAACAGAAGGGTACACCTTCTCAATATGGCAGATCTACAGCACATACGAAGTTTGACGATTATCCAACTTTCCGTTATTGAGTTAGAGCATGGCCAAGCAACTGTCACAGACACACACACATGCCGCGCTGACCACATATAGCAGGTTCTTCGCTGCTGCAAGGAACCAACTAGAAGTTGAATGACTTTGAGATTCCTTCCCAATATTCATAGAAATCAAAGGACAATACATATCAATTTTGAAATTCAAACACCTTTTTCTTTGAGGGATACCATTTTTACAAGTTTACAAACTATAGTCTTGACTGACTTCAAAATGAAATTTGACCTCTATAAGAAATTACAGCTCTACAGTAGCTCATCAGCTCATCAAGGTCTATCAATGGTAACGGCTTAAAGATCCAGCAACATTCAGTGGCAGACAGATTCCTTAAAGTGATTACGTGCATAGGCAAAAAGTAAAAACATTGAAATTTCATCTCCAGAAGTTTGGTAAGGCTTTTAATTACACCATTCAGACAATCTGGGAAAATAAATAGGTTTCAGTTGGTTAATTTTGCCATATGATTTCAAATTCTTCTTACATAACGACAAAAAGTGTAGAATACGATAATGTAGTGGTTGACAGTTTTCATTCAAATCAACGGTGTGCTTCTTTGAACAAGCCAATGGGAAGTGTACTAGTATTGAATATTCAGTGAACAACTCTGGATCACTGACGCCGCAGGCAAGGTTATGTTCTGTTTGTAGGTTATGTGTAAATACAGTGCTTCCTTTCACCACATGCTACAATTCCCGATACCTACCGAGGAGCGACAAATTGAGTAGTATGTTTTTGATACACTAGTGAGACTTGTACTGTTGCATATTCATTATGTAGGTGGTTATAGTAAGAACCGTTACTTTTCAAATATGATTTCTGTTTTTTACTGTTGTTATGCCAATGCAGTTGCTTTTCGAAGTAGTTACTGTCATTTTCCTTCATTAAAAGACATAGTTCGTTCATGTACAATCTCGCGTGTACATTTAAAAATAAAAAAATGTTAAGATCAAACATAATCTTATCTTTTTGGTTTTTCAGTACACACGCAATCACTTTAATTAGTTTTTCATACTCCAACCTCTAGTGACCTGAAATGATCTTAAACTCCATGAAAAATAGTAGGGATCATATACAGTACTTATAATGGACTACCAACACACTACATTTGAAGGTCCAGAAACATTCAATTGCTAAGACATCTATGTTATTAGGTTTTCAGACTTTAACCTCTGGTGACCTCAACTGAACTTTGCCATTCATGAAAAATGAAAAGAGATCATCTACTTACAATGAGCAACCTACAAGTCAAGATTGCACTTCCAGCAACTTTCCTTTACTTGGACACCATGTCTTCAAGGTTTTTAAACTACGACCACTATTGACCTCTTGAAATTTGACCTCCATAAAAGGTGACAGAGATCATCTAGTTATTAAGACTTACCCATGTTAACCATTTGAAGCTTCAATAACATTCAGTTGCTGATACATCTTCCTTAATAGATTTTCAGACTACGACCTCTGGTGACCTCAAATGATCTTTGACCTCAATGAAAAACAATAGGGATCATCTACTTACAATGGACAACCAACACACCAAGTTTAAAGTTTCAGCAATTTTTGCTTATTGAGATACCATGATTACAAGATTTTCTAACTATGACCTCTAGTGACCTTTCACCTCCCTAAAAAAGACTGAAATTACCTACTCATCAAGGGTTACCAATGTGACAAGTATGAAGGTCCAACAAGATTCAGTCGCTGAGATTATCATACTTCAAGCTCTGGTGACCTCAAATGACCTTTGACCTTCATGAAAATAATAGGGATCATCTACTATGGACAACCAACACATCAAGTTCGAAGTTCCAGCAACTTTCCCTTATTGACATATTGTGTGTACAAGTTTTTCAAACTATGACCACTATTGACCTCACATAACCTTTGACCTCTGAAAATGACAGAAATTTCCTACTCGTCAAGGGCTACTAATGTGACAATCATGAAGTTCCAGCAACATTCAATTGCTGAGATATCTTCCTTAATATGTTATCATACTTTAAGTTCTAGTGACCTCAAATTACCTTTGAACTCCATGAAAAACAATAAGGAGGATATCTACTTACAATGGACTACCTGCACAACAACTTTGAAGTTTGGGCACCTTTCCCTTCTTGGGATATCAAGTTTCCAGGCCAAGGCATCACATGCACACCATCAGGACCACATAAATTCCTTGCCTGCCTTCAGCAGGGAATCAGAAACAATGAAACTCCTTGGTCCTCATACATCTCAAGTAGCACTGATAGTTATGTTGATTACCCACTGAGCTCTTTTTGTGCCAGTAGACTTACAACAATTAAGCTAGTCACCACAGTGGCGATGTCATTTACTAAATATTCATCTACTGAGAAAACACTGACAAACATTTTATGATAAATCTTGCACAGCATTGAACAGGGAATACATAGTGTAACTGCAAGAGGAATACACAGTATTTACTGCATATAGTTGAGAGCAAGAAACCTGTCATTGCATACTTGTATGTACAGATAAACTACTACAACTTGTGAGATGATCAATATGATTTTGTTTGGACCAGAAACTAGCTGCACTAATGTGAAGTTAAGCTCAAGTCTTTTTGTGACACGTTGACAATTATCCATACTGTAGTGAGAAATCTCAACTTAATGTACATTTTAAGCACGATCCATTGCACTCCTAAACCAATTGTTGCCCTTATTCTAATAAGTACTCTTTATTGAACTGAACACCTGCGAAGATAGTTCTGATGACAGATCGATTGACAGCTACAGCATACTATCTACACCACTGCAACATTTGGATAAAAGTTGTGCAAAAGTTTACACAAAACATACCTGGCAAGAAGTATTCTTTAGAGATTTACCATTAATCAACGTGAAACTTTATCAGACAGAACTGATACCCACACAGCTGGTACTACATTGCAAAGTATAATGTCCAGTGACCAAAAAAGCTCAAAGCATGTCATCGTTCAGCTAGGATACTAACAGTATGGACGCAGAATACAAGTACACAACACAGGACAGTAATACAATAAACTGTCAGTTAGAGTGCTCTCCATACAGTACTGTATATCTTTCTCCAGCTTCTAATTCTGTCTCTCTCATATCACCCTATCATCTTATAATCCACAGATCCACTAAATGTATGTCTAAACTGTATGGGCACCTTATGATGAATGACAGATCTATGTATTAATTGCATGCAACAACCTGTCACTGTTTACCTGCATGTGTATATATGATCTAATCATCATGTTTACAAACAATGAATCAATGATGTCATATCATAGTCTAAACAATGAATTATGAAACAAACTGCACTTCAGTCATGTATGAGACCTGCGATAGACCCACCTTTGTGATATAAATAACTCAGTGCATGCAACATGTACAGTACTGTTATTGCTGTATGTGCAAGCGCTGTCTTATATACATCGAGACTCTTGTCTCATCTTAAATCAAATTTATAAATGCAGAAACTGAGAGCTTTGATGTGTTTGATGCAGTGGTTGAAAGCTAATTTTTTTTTGGACAAACCTAAAAATAAGTAGGTGTTATTAAAAGACACTGCACCAGCTAGAGATACATCATTGCTGAATGATGTCCTTTGCATTGTTCACCACATAAGATCCTTGTCTTTACCCATTTAAGTGATTGCATGTGTACTGAAAAACCAAAAAGATAAGATTATGTTTGATCTTAACTTTTTCTTTATTTTTAAATGAACACACGAGGTTGTACATGAACGGATTATGTCTTTCAGTGAAGGAAAATGACAGTAACTACTTCGAAAAGCAACGGGATTGGCATAAAAACAGAAAAAACAGAAATCATACTTGAAAATTAATGGTTCTTACTATAACCGCCTACATAATGAATATGCAACAGTACAGGTCTCACTGGTGTTTAAAAAACATACTATATACTTCTCATTGGCTTGCTCAAAGAAGCACATCGTTGATTTGAACGAAAACTGCCAACCACTACATTATCGTATTTGAATTTGAAATTATATGACAAAATTAACCAACTGACACCTATTTATTTTCCCACATTGTCTGAATGGTGTAATTAAAAGCCTTACCAAACTTTTGGAGATGAAATTTCAATGTTTTTACTTTTTGCCTATGCACACAATCACTTTAATGTATTCATTCTGTTTTGTTTTCTTCATATTCTATGTATTACCAAGTGGTCCATCAAACTTAACTGCAGTTATACCAACTCCTTGGTTATACTGTAGGCCACCAGTCAGACCAACTGCCTGCATATACCTGATCAAACCATTTAACATCCACTGGGGTTAGAGACTCAAACATTTAGGGTATCAAGGAAAGTGTATGTTTGGATGCTTTTGCTCTAGACTTCACATTCTTCCCATCCGTGGTAGTTACATTACCCATGTAGAATAGATTCCTTGACAATTCCTACTTCCTTGCAAATTCACTGACTAAAGTTTATTGCACAGACACAATGCAGCAGCTCTGTATTTGTAAATACCACTGTACTGTAGTACAGTACAGAAGTTCTGGCACCGTATGCAGATCCCTGTGTGGCTAGTAGACCTACGCCTGTACGTCTACACGATAGGCTTATAAACTGCTCAAACTAAACATGTTACAACAATGATCACATGGACGCACAGCCCTGAATGTGTCATTGCCAATCAGTAATTTATTCCTTCCAACATAAAGAGAGATCAATGGGAGAAAACAAGGCAAAATAATATCAGACTTAAAATAAGTTTCTTCTGGCATATGTCAAAAAGCAAGGACTGCAACTCTTAAAGGTTGTGTGAGATGTTTCTGGAAAAGAGAACCCTTCAAAGTAACATCTTGAGTGTAAATCTGTTGGAATTTTGTTTGTACCTACAGTATTACCATATATGACTTTTCAAAGTTTGAGAAAAATGCAAAACAGATGACGTGGAGTGTTGCACTGTGTCAGTACATCTTTGACTAAGCCTAAATATTTTACCTCTTGATATCAATATTCTTGAAAAAAATACATGCTTTCAAAACAAACCCCTTCAGGCATATAATATTCTCAAATGTCCTTGAAATAAAGGTTACACAAATGAAGGATTAACATAAGACATATCATAGGAGGCCATCTCTTTATGTCACAAATCTGCATACTTAGCCAATGTTTATTCATGATACAGCTGTGTGACATTAATTTGCCCATAAACTGGTCAATCTTTGATGGATTTTGATGGAATTTACAGCCATTTTTTATATTTTCAATGTTGAATGCACCCAATATGCCAAAATGTCATTTTCATGTTACATGACCTTTAAGACAAACAATACACATAGGCCTACTTAGGCTTTCAAGGTACAGTAGCGCCAAAATTGGTATCGTACGTTAATACCACCAAAAACAGTATCGCAGTAGTATTACCACATATCAGTACTATAACAGAAAAGTTTTATTTTAAGCACAAGAAAACATCTAAATAGGGACACAGCTTTTCTCACAGCATACCAATAATACATTCTTTAATATCAGATTTTGCAAATCATCTTTGCCGTGAAAACCTAACAATTAGCTGATGAGTCAACCAGTTAACTTCTGATTGTCATTCTCTTCTAACGTCATGATCAAGATCAGTTAGTTGCTGATAATGGCTCAGTAATAAAACAACACAAACTTTAGAGATATCCAGTATATGTTGTAATTTAGTGCGTAAACCACTGTTTTCATCGATTCCTCAGTATCAGAACAAGGTCATTTTTCTCATATCCATTGGGCACCTGGGTACCTGTCCAAAACAACCGCTGTATCGTTAGCATCGGCATTTCCACAGCACCATGTATCACAGTTGTGTGGAGGGACTTAATACATAACACAGTAAACACAGAACACAAGTCTACACCTACTCATAAATAGGACCATCAATTTTCCATTCATGGAAAAAGAAGAAAATTCTGTTTTGCTGTGTGTAGTGGGCAAAACTTGGCAATCTGACATAGTGTGTAATTCACACAGTGGTTGTGTTGTTTTTCACAAGGAAGGAGGCAATTATTTAGTTTATAGATCTAGGTAGTAAAATACGGTGAAGTTACCAGGGTAACCCATGAATACACTAGTGTATTTAAACAGCTGCTAATCTTGGAGTACATGTTTCTTCAACACACAGGCTGCAATATGATTGCCCACAATTAAACCATAACATTAGGCTATGTTGTTACTTTTGCTGTTACCACAATTCTTTTTATCTCAAGGACTTACTGATCTATGGTTAATTGTGACTAGCTTTGATAAGTACATATAACTTCCTCCTCTAATTATGGCAAGTTTATGGCCTTATCACTCCAAACATTGAATACTTTTGAAACTTGTCAAATCATTTGGGGTCAATTAGTGTTGAGTAGGTTAAAGAACTGGTTCAATAAACAGTCTTCACAGGCAGCCCCATGAAAGTAAGATACTGTAATTGCCTAAGAAGTGAATCGTAGGATAAAGTCAACTGCAGTGAAGCCACAGAGTCATTTCCTCCATTGCTGTTTTTTTTTCAGAAAGTAGTTGGAAAAATTTGTGACTGAAATTAATGAGAGATGACTATGACACAAAGGTATAAACAATACACAGGGCAGTTCCCCAAAGAATATCTATTTCAAGATTTCAGTAATCAGTAGAAGTATTTTTAGAAAAAATATTTTCTCCTTTCCCCAATATCTTATGAATGGTGGTACTAGATCAAATTATATTTGTTTACTGTGAAACCATAAACTGTACTGTTACAGAGCTCACAAACTGTACTGCAAATGATGTTGCAGGACAGCAAATGAAGACAGCATTTTCTTCACAAACATTTCAAATGAAACACATAATATCAACTCATTTCCAGTTGCCAGAAGCCTAGCATGGTGCATTTAAATGACTCACCTTGTTTTTCAGCAACAACTGACCTTGACGACATGAAATATTTCAAATGGTTTGTTTTGGTGTAGATTCCTTTCTCAGCAATGCGGTGGTCAGTAAGTACTGATTTCTTCATTTGCACAGCCTGGTCAATATACAGCACAGAAGGATGTTGTTTACAGTAGTACTGTACCAGTGAAACTTCATGCATTTTTAAGTATATTGCACCTAGCTGTAGGAATCAATGTGGATCTGTAAATTGCAGTCTCTACAAAACTACTTTACTGTAACTCACATCACTTTGACTAAAATATTTCAACAACTCATAGATGTACAATGGATCATCTTCCAAATGAAAATGTGAAATAAATACAAAAGGACTAGAGAATAGGTTGAATATGATCTTAGTAAAGCAATGAGCTCCATAGCTTCTGTAGGTCAGGACATAACAAACACAATGAATTAGAGAGGTACAGACCTTTGCACTGAAATTAAACACTTCTGTCACAGTTTGCAGGGATTGTTACAGTATGTAATGACCTCATCAGGTGACTTATTTCTAATCTCTCAACCAACTCAGAGATTCCTTCAATCTTATTTTCTCTTGCACTATTGCTTTTGAGAGTTTTAATAGTTTTGAGTGCAAACACAACTTACTGTAAAAAGCATATCTTTAGTCCTTACACTAGCTGTGATTATACATCCATGAATATGCATACAGGGGGTGTGTCAGTCATGCATGTAATGTTTATTCTTTGAGTTCTCTGATCAATTGTTCTCATTTCCTTTCTGCATTTCAAAAACCCGACCAAAGGCCCATACATTGGGTATTTAGAAGTGTGCATTTCTGTAATGGGCCATTTCATGGCATGTGTGTATTATTAAGGGTGTATGGTTTTGTGACAGATACCAAAGAAACATGAAAACTGCTATGCAAATTTTGAACACTTAATTATTCCATGTGGTTAACTGTAATGTAGGAGAATGTCTGCATTACTGGGTCATTCAAAATGATCACAAATTAAATGTAACATTTCACAGAACTTGAGAACAACTGAACGAGGCTTGCAGAAAATGAGCTAGCTGCTGTACTTACGAACCCAGTTAATTATGACAATGTCATGATTAAATCATTGTATGTTTCTTATTAACCCACTCATTTACTGTTCTCTACATTTTTAAAAGCTGCACATACATGTATAGGATATGTATGGGACACCTAATACAGAGAGTAAACAAACAGCAAATTGTAGATCCGAGGTGATAAGGCTACTCGACATACACCCACTATATTTTAGGATATCACTTCAAATTTTCGTAAGGCTGAACACGATCTTACCTAATTCTTTTCACGAGACTTTTAGGGACAATTCAACTCCAAAAATGTATGTAATACAGTTTCGATTTTAAAGCAATAGTGATGACTTTTTCTGATCGAACTATTGTGTTTTCACCCAATATAATATCCTTGTAACAAAAGACAGTTGCTGTAAGTAGAGCACTGGCACTGTAAGTACAGTAGTGAACATTCCCGAGGCAACAGTTCATGTTAATGCAGGTACAGTTCTGGTTTGCGCGGCCCATTCCAATGGATCATAATACTGCAATTTGCTACAAGGTGAGCACCAAAGGTTAGGGAATGCACAGAAGGCTTGGGTGACTATAATTTTTTGGAGTTGGGGATTGATGGCCGGAATAGTCCCTACTCTGAAGCTAAATCCCTCTTGGTATAGGTTTCAGTGATGCCATAACTGCCATCTACACATTTTGAGCAAGAAATTATTGTATCCATAGCTCCTCAAACAGTGTTGGTGGGTTAGAACTGGGATTCGTGTATCTCCCTAAAAGCCTAAGTTGTCAGATAAGCCTTCAGCCTAATGGATAAACAAGAAAATAATAAACAGTCGTACATATTTTAATGCTATTCATTAATTCATAGAGCATGTGAAAAATCATCTTCATGAACATTTTATAGTTTTAAAAATTCCACAGGAGCCATCAACCCGAGAAAAGTTTAGTCTATTAATCCCAACTCTCAGCCAGGAGTTGCGACTGTGAAATAAGAGTCACATAACCAGCACAAGTCTACAGTAGTGTTCAATTTGATTTGATTTGATTTACTTTCCACTTTCATGCAAAAAGAAAAATGATATGCAGCAACATGTCAATTGGGAATTAATACACACAAATGAATGCAAGATTTATAAACATAGCACAACATAGAAATGTATGAAGAAAATGGTGGAAGGGGTTATAAGCCAAAGCTTATTGAGAAGCCCAACCAGTGCTTAATGTTAGTACCTCTGACAAAAAAAGTCAAAGAAAAACAGCTCAGCCCAACAATCACTCCAAGGACATCCCAAACACTACACCAACCATACACTATCCAACATGAGCCATAAAGATTGCAACAAAGCAACAATGGACAAAAACAAATACTAACAGGAATGAGAATGGAATCTGAGACTAATTACTGTAATACTGATACTTTACATTGCAGATGTAAGAAAATCCAAAATCTCAAACTACTGTGAGGTTATTGATAGTTTTTAGCAAGCTGATTAAACTAGAGAAGTTAATACAATAAGTAGTGGCAAATTGTCTTTTAGAGAAGTTCACTATGAACAGAAGCTAAATGAATAAGTGAACATAATTATTGATGGTTAAAAGGTTGAAGTAATCAGGCAATTCCTTGTTCATGAATTTAAAGATGAATATACCACAAGGGTATCTTTGATGTGTATCAGAAATGTTCTGTAAATTTAATTTTTAAAAAAGATTGTGAGGTGTGTGCAAGAAAATGTGAATTATACTATCAGCTCTCTTGTGCTACTGCCAAAACACAGGCAAAATGTGGAACTTGTGCAATCGGAGGCAAAAATTACTGTATGAGACAAGATTTTTACTTTAAATGGATGTTATAGGCCCTTCAACACTAAGTGATTGAAAGCGAAGCAGCTCCTTGCGACATGATTATTTAGATGCCTCGCAAAGTGTGGAAGGCTTTGCAACTAGTAGCAAGCAGTCGAGAAATTCAACCTGATGTGACTGAAAATGTTCAGCGCATATAGACTGAAATGTACAACTGATCAAAATAAAAGGCTTCTGGAATGAAGCCAGGGAAGATCAGTTTATCCAAATATGTATCAGGGAGAACATATCCTTGTCTCTTTGATGTAACATAGAAATGAGCATCAAACATACTGTAAGCCAAACTTTATCATTGAGTGATAAGTTCATCAGTTTTTAAGTGAGTATATTAATTACAAATTTGGCAAGTGATCATTGCACATATATCTAGTACATAAACATAGTATAGCATACATACAGTACAGAGTAGTATAGCATACGGGGTAGTATAGCATACAGGGTAGTATAGCATATGGGGTAGTATAGCATACGGGGTAGTATAGCATACGGGGTTGTATAGCATTCAGTGAAGTATAGCATACAGGGTAGTATGGCGTACAGAGTTGTACGGCACATGCAGGGTACAGTATAGTATTCAGGGAACAACATACAGTATAGTGTAGCATAGTGTAGTGTAACATACAGTGTAGTGCAGCACAACGGGTAGTGTAGCACATAGGGTAGTGTAGCATATAGGGTAGTGTAGCATATATAGTGTAGTATACAGGGTAAGGCATATACTGTAGAGTAGTATGGCATATGCAGGGTAGTATGATATTCAGGGTACAGCATATAGTTTAGTGTTGCATACAGTGCAGTGTGGCATATGAGGTAGTAAGGCATACAGGGTAGTATATAGCATACAGGGTAGTATGGCATACAGGTTAGTCGCAGAACGGTCTAGGGAAAATAGCGCGAAAAAAAAATTGCGCCATTTTCTGTGAAGTAGGTTTACTGTAGGTTACACAAAAAAGGGAATGAAAAGATTGAGATCAGTACCTGTGCTGTAAAAATAAGATACGTTGACTACTACAGTAAATAACCACAGAAGGGTCAACAATGTACAGCAATACTTGCAAAGGCTTACTTCTTTGATCTGCAACTAATTGCTTACAGTAGTGTAAACATCATGCTCTTAAAATTTAGTCGTGACCAGAGGGTCATGTCAAAGTAAGTCATGTCAGCATAGTGTGGAAGGGTTCTAGGAAATGTGCATGCCAGAAATGCTCTTTGAACTTCTTTCTCTACTTCAGGAAAGATACGACGTAAAAGTTACGGAAGGATATTGGAAAAACATAGTAACATGTTACAGGTACACCTAGGCTTTTACCAATCACCACTTGGATCATGGACAACAATTAATCCAGATATGAGACTACAAGGCTACATAGAAAAACCTATCAAAGAAAATCAGTTATTGTTGGTTAATCATGGCAGAGAAATGTACACTGCTCATGAAGCAACAATATATAAAGGAAAAAAACAAGTTACAGTATTCTCCTTCATGAAGATCTGACTATAGCAGTTAATTACAGATACATTTATTAAAAAAAATAGTTTGTGGAATTTACAAATTTTAGAGACAAGCAAAAGCCATTTAAGGTTTAAATGATAAAGAAATGGCTGGGGGAGCAAAAATCAATGACCATAATTTAACAACTTCCATACACTGCACATAGCCTGTACCATAAGCCAAATATGCAATGCATATATAGGTGAAGGCCACACATTAGTATCTGATGCAAAGAATATCTAGATTCCCCAAATGTTACCAGATACTAAACTATAAAATCATAATTGGTAGTACAGAGTACAGACCCCATACTGTACTATCATAGGAGCAAAGCATGCATCACACCAACAAGTTGATTGTGTAAGACTGTTGGCTTTGCTCAGGGTATAAGGGACATACTGTAGAGTTACTAAACTATGGGATGCCGAAAGGGCAATACATTCTGTTGTTTACTTTGACGTTGCTTCCTTTCATGCAGTTGTCTCTTTTAATGTTGTTACCTGCCTCTGATGTTGTTTATTTTCATGCCGTTGTTTACTTTAATGCCATTGTATATTTTAAATTTGATGTTGTCCTTTCCACTATTGTTTCCTTCGATGCTGTTGTTTCCTTTAACTGCCATTGTTTACTTTAATGTCATAGCTTCTTTTACTGCCATTATTTCCCTTGATGCTGGGGTGTCTATTTTCAAGTTGTTGTCTCACTTGATGTTGTCGCTTCCTTCGATGCCGTTGACTACTGTGACTTTGTTGTCTTCTCTGATGCCGCTGTTTTCCTTTGATGCCATTGTCTATTTTGATTTGGTTGTTTCCTTTAATGACGTTGTCTACTTTGAGTTTGTTGTTTTCTTCGACACTACAGGCCCACTGAATCACCCGCCATCCCGCGAACTTGAACATCACTCATGCAATTTAACAATGTTACGTGAACGGACATCATAGCCCTTAGCCCTGTACATGACAGTATTGTGTGCAGGATTTCATAAAATGTGTATTTGAGGAACATAGTTTAATTAGCGCTGATATATTTTTCTCCTGGAATCTACAGTGTAAATTTGCAAAGTGCAAATTCTTTAGTTATCCTACAGTAATATATCCATACTTATTAAAGAGGCTCACTGAGTTGAATTTGTGAGGATTTTGAGGTGAGTAAAAACATGTGACAATGCTTATGATTAGCATAATAAATTTCACATCCAACAGTTACAAAAACTCTTTTAACTTTTGATCCCAACATGAACTGGCTGTGAGTATATGAACAAGTACAGTAACACTGTGAAAAGTGTCTGGTCATGAAATTTCAAAAATCAAACTGAATTGTTAATTACCACTCATGAATGTTCCTTTGTACCTCTTCTTAGTTTGACCATTTGTCAGAAGTACAGGAAGGAAACTTGTCAGGTGCAGGAAAATTATTTGAATTTAACAAAACACCTCAATGTGCCTCTTTAAATGCTTACCTGTACATAGAGGTACTGTACAATAGGTCAATAATTGCACCAGCAGTTGGGTCCTATTGGCAATACTAACTACTGTACGTCCTACAGTACTTCTCTCCTTTGGTCACTATTGACATACAGCATGACAAACACATGAAAGAACAGGGGCCTCTCGGCCTACATAAACTGTGTACTCTACTGTACCTACATGTTACTTGGCAAGGTGGGCAGGGCCTACAAGGTCTGGTAATGTGAGATGGAACTACAGAAATACCTGAAGGGACCCTGAGTTACAGCAAGCATAGCACGCCACACAGTTTTTGTCCTTATCAGAAAAATTTCCTCTGGAGAGCAAAAACAGGCCTCTGTGGCAAACTGCATTCCCTATCGGATCGACTAAGACATCGGGGGATGCTTGTGACGGAAAACTTTAGAAGAGAGGGGGGTACATACAAATATATCTCAAGAATAGTACCGTACTTGAAAACGTCCCCTCCTCTCATAAATGAGAGGAACTTTTTCCCAACATCCCCCTCCCAAATTGAAGCTCATGCATCTTATACTGTAGTAACTTACTAACACCCCAATAACCACCCAGCATAAAACAATTTGATCAGTGAAAGAAGAAGTAGACTCCTATATGAATCATGCATACCATCTACTTGTAAGTCATCGATTGATTAATTGTACAGTTTGTGTGGTTGGTGCAAGAACACATGGTTCATAAACATGTGGGTTGCCAGGTTGTAAGTTGGATTCATCGTAAAATTTGGCATAAAGATCATTTTGCCTATGACTCTACAACAGATAATAAGCCTGGAGTAGAGCACTGTCAGTGAGAATTTTCTGGAAAAATAGAATAGGTTGGCCTTAAAACATCCACAATTGACACGAAAGATCAGGGAATATTTTCGAATTAAATTTGGTAAAATTTCACAAGGCGCGCATGGCACGCAGCCTGCCATACAGCTCAAATGAATGAAATCCTACAATAAAGCCTACAATACTCATTGGTTGAAATAAGTACGATGACATATAAAGTAAATAACGCCATCAAAGAAGACAAAAAAACTGAAAGTAGACAATGGCATCAAAGGAAACATCATCAAGTGAGACAACAACTTGGAAATAGACAACAGCTTCAAAGGAAACAACAGCGAAGGCAATAAAGTAAACAACGGAATTCAAGTAAACAACGGAATTCAAGTAAACAACATCAGAGGTAGCAGCAACATTAAAGGAGACAATGGCATAAAAGGAAGCAACATCAAAGTAAACAACAGAATGCATTAATTGCCCTTTGGGCATTCCATATTAAACATCTACTAACCGATATTCTGCATCTGAACATC
Source organism: Stichopus chloronotus (assembly GCA_021234535.1). Taxonomy (NCBI): domain Eukaryota; kingdom Metazoa; phylum Echinodermata; class Holothuroidea; order Aspidochirotida; family Stichopodidae; genus Stichopus; species Stichopus chloronotus. Next base: position 29,268,810 of record CM037841.1, read on the forward strand.
CATAAAGGCCTGCTTAATAAAATTGCAGATTTGCTGACAATAACACCGACTGTGATAAATTTGACTATTTCTCATAGAAAACAAAAGTTACAGTATTTGCAGTATCCATGGTTCCCACTCACTCAGATGGTGCAGACATTCCAGGGCTGGTAGACACTGTGTCTACACTGGTGACTTTAATAGTATGTGACATAACAGAAGTTGAACAATTGTGAACTTTGCCTTTGAATACATTCACGGAATCTGAGTATCCTCATTGAACCGCACCACCCAATAACATACAACAGGATATTCAGGTAACACCTAATTGACACATTTATTTGACAAAAGTTACATACTGTAGCGGTGCAATACAAAGCCGGTGTTCCTTTTTTGTGTACAGTACACTGTTTTGCACTACATGCATGAATAAATACCACAAATATTACAAGTATGTAATACAGTCCTAAAACTAAAAGTGAATAGAAAGAAGAAGCACAGTGAACTATAAAGACCTGTACGTAAATAGGGTTACTATGTGTCTGCATGTTCAAGACAGTTTCTCACATTGACTTTCTACAACTGTATGCTAATGTATACGGAAATGCCAGATGGATCATATTCACAGTAGGTACAGTATATGTGTAAAACTGGGCACTGTCTACTGCATACTAGAAGTAGAACAAACATCTTCCGTTTAACTTGGAGAAAAAAAATTCTTGCTTCAAGTTTGCAGCAGTACTATGGTACTACTCATTACAACTAACAATTCTTTGATGCTTTGATGTGCTGAAAGAAAGTCTACTATCAAACTATATAGCTTTCATCTGACTGTAACTTGCTTTTTCTCATCCTAAATTTGGACATTGTCATACAATTTGAGCAAACTGAAGCTCTTAACAATTAACAGAATTAATTCAGGATGTGAATTGATGCAATCTGACTTCTTTAAGTACCATGATTGCTTTAATTGGTACTATATTGATTCTGACTAATTTCAGAAACACAAACTTTGGCAAAAATCCATACTGAATGAATGATCAAAGTACTGTAAAGATGAAACAATGTGTGTTAGTAATTAGTTCAAGACAAAATCATTTAAATTTTGCCTTCATAATCAAAATGCAATTATGCCCAAAATATCTTTACAGGAGAATCTACGACTTTAAATATATCTAAATAAAACCACCCATCCTAATTTAAATGCACTGAAAAGGTGAGCGCCCAGTTCCTCTATCACAACAATAAGTGAGTAATCTATCCTTCAAACAATGCTTGCTCTTGTCAATAGCACATCTTCCACTCTCTTACCCCCTCCTATCTCCCACCCCATCATCTAATCAATATCTAGTAGCTGCTTATTCATCATAATATAAATATGTGTAGTAAAAATAGTAAAAGTGAATTTTTAACATCAATTCTGATGTAATACTCACATGAATTTGATTTGCTCACGAACGATTCTCTGCCTTAAACATTGAAACAACACCAGTCTGGAGGCTTCTTTCACCAACATCATATACAAAGGACTCCAAGAATTTGCAAGTTTAATCCAGTTGTGATATTAATGTAAAAAGTATCCACAGTCCTCATTTAGTCATATCCAACCTGCAGTAAGTCCTAACGTGTTTACATTCCACACTGAGAGCAAACAACAATAAAAGGTATAGACATAGGAGAGTACCAGAACAACCAAGACAGACTTCAGTAATCTTTTCCTAACCCACCTGCTTATTCCTAGCACCAATCAACATTTCTTTCTTGCCATGGCAGTTACATGCATGACACTCTCTTATCAGTTCAATTACTGAAAGACTGAATGGTCACTGGTATGTTACATTTCCCGCTAGTGACTGTAATTACCCTGGATAAGCTCTCTGAGGGATAACCCATCGCTAGGTAATACAGCTCATTCTGAACTTTCTCCCTCTCTCTGATCAAAATGGAAGCTTCCACAGTTGCTATCGAACAGCGTGTGACTGAAAGTTGAGTCCATTTATGAGAAGGGATGGAAAACTGGTAATGGCATTTTTGCCAGCGGGTTGTAAGTTAGATCAATACAGAAGTATTGTGCAAACTATTCAGCTATGCACAGAGAATGAAACTACTGGCATTTTGAATGGATGCATTGTACAGACTCTTGAAGGCCATACAAATAAAGTTGCATGGTATGGTCACTGCACAGCACAGTACTTATGACATAGCTTTCCTTGAGGAAAATTAAAGCACAGAAAGTATTCAACTATGGAATAATCCCATCAAAGAGCTGTGTCAAGGACTTAAATTCTTGTTGGTGAACTTTCTTTTGGTTTTTGCCTTCAACTGGATTGGCAGTCTACTTCTGACCCCCAGCAAAAGTTCAAATTAAGGTTAATTAACTACAACCTGGACTAGAAGCTCCTCCTTCTAATTTAGAAAGACAATTTCACAAATGAATTGGAGTCATTGTAAAAACAAAGTCTCTGCTGAAGAGTCTTGAATGATGCTGCATCTAAAGAGGACCAATCATGCAAGAGGCATGTAAGCTAGGACCGGTTACTCAGAGAGCTGGTCTCACAGCAGGAAAAAGATCTGGAACCCCTGTTCCAGATCAATGGCTTTGCTTTCACACCTGTATCCTACCACAGTGAATCATTTTCTGAGCAAACAATATTTTTACAGGCCAGTTACGTATCTGAAACATTGGAAGTAGGCTGGCATGCTGAACCATCAATCTATCACATGCATCACCTTGGTGCGTCCTCCCACATATTGAACATATACCCTGAACCACATTCACTTACTGTGTAAGGTACAATATTTCCCTTTGAGGTATATAATTACAACATGGAGTTGGCTAACGGGTGAATACACTGTCAACAAACTGAAACTTTCAGAGGGCCTCAGACTCTGCTTATAATGCCATGATGTTTTGATAGTTACACAGTTACACTGTCTTAGAATTTATCGAGAACATAAAACATTTCAGTGGCAGTACAGGTCTGTAGATTCTTTCCAACTTGAAAATTCCCTCATTAACTGGAACCATTGAATTATCCAAATAGTGCTCACATAACAGCCTTACTAAGCCCAATCCACTGAATTGTGCAATGTTCAAATACTGTGAGCAGCATGTACTGTACCGTGCTATAACTGTATGAACATAAACAGTGTAGGCAGGCCCGTATGCAGCTTTTACAGTGTGGGGGGGTTCGATTTTTACCACACACAAAACATTTTACCGGAAAATTATGGGCAACAAATTAAAGCTCATTATGTCGCTAATGTAAGCCTACTATCATTGGCTGAGCAGAATGTAGCTGTGGAGGGGGTTGTCTGAATCCCCTGAACCCCCCGGATACAGACCTGCTAGGCCAACTTGCATACGTGAGCACCCACTGGCGAGACTTGCTGAGATGAAATATCACAGGGAAATAAAAGGATGTGACACCAACAGTCAGCTTCATCTCAGGTCATCGTGATCCACAAAGGTTTCATAAACACACAATTTTGAACTGCTGCACCATCTCTGAACATGCCACTGTGAGTGGATCATAATCTCTGAATCTAATCTGGAGTACTTTCACAATACAAAGATAATCTTAAGCAGGGGATCAGATCAACATCTGATCCACTACTGTACTTGAGATCCAGTGTGGAAGCAATCTAATAATCAATTGTATCAGGAATTTACACAAAACTCACAAAGCTTATTGAGATGCAAGTTCACTTTCTTTTCTAGAAGCTCTTGCAGGTATGCAAGACTTCCTCCTCTAAGGAGTGGAATGACCTTAACTTTAAGAAATAATAAGGTAGCACCACCTCCAGGAACAACAGCTCATGGTGCTTTACAGAAATGTTACAAATACCTTACAGCAATATCACAGACATTTAAAATAACATTTCTCAAACATCTTTTTACAATCTCTGACACATGAGTTTGTATCGGTAACTACATGTCTAGAACTAAAATCATTTGCTGATTAAAACTGAAGACCAGACCAAACAGTAGATCTCAGTGTTTATTTTGAGCAAAATTCCTAACTTCCAATGAACACTATTTGTTTCATAATAGTGTATGGCATAGAAAAGTGGCAGTGGAAAAGAAAAGAAATAAAAAAACAGACTCCAGATTTAAAAAACAGAGCATGCTCAACTATTTTTACGGTGAGGCTCTTCAGCTCCCTCAAAAAGTGACAAATACAAAGCAAATGTGGAAAAGAAGCTCAAATTACTAATTTGCAGATCAAAACATAACAAAAATAGAACTTATTTGCATATACAAAAAATAAATTTTTTTTGCATATGCAGGGCACCATAGGGTCTAGTGATTGGGGGGCACACATCACCACATGTCTATGAAAGGAGGTGCGTTCCCAGAATCTGAAGCAGGCAGTCAGGCCTGATGGCATTGTGAGGGCAAGACTATTCAAACAAAGCACCATTATCAGTTGGCGCTGGGCTGACAAGAAAATTTTTGGCTTTATAACCCTCCCTGATGGCCAGATATAAGCACTTCCCGGATGTCCTTAGCTGCATGTACCCAGCCAAATGAAAGGATTTTCCTGTAGTTTCTCAATTTAATGAGATAACATCTATGAAAATGGGATTCATGTAAGATGCCACACACACTGGAAACTTTTTGCCCCAAAAAACCTTTTAGATCACCAGAAACGGCATTTCCAAACCCATTTTTCTCTGTTTATTTTAAACCCCACCCACTCCCTACAAGTATTAAATGTAACTATAATTTGTTTTCAAGTTAATGTATTTTTTGGGGTCAAATTATGGTTGGGTGGCTAGTGCACCCATGTTTCCCCCCCCCCACCACTCCCACCAAGGTGGCAGCGCTACTGACACCAAGATACAATAGAAGTAATCCAACATCTAAAATCTGCGTAACAAAAAGACTATTCTACTCAATTCACATCATTTCATTTAATCTTCATTAGTACCATTATGGTTATACACAGATGAGGTATACATTAATGACTGCACAAACACTTCATACATGGTATTGAATACCAGCAAAATGATCCATAGAAGTGGTTTGAAGTAAAAATAAGCTTTTATACACAATTTTAGTCTGCAGACAGAAGTCTAGCTTTCTATATATCATACATACAGTATATTGTATAGTTCAAAGCTGATATGTTTTACATGGCTCTGATTAATGTAGTATTTTATTAGTATCAGTCAAGCTGTGCTATATTGTTTTTGCCTTTCCATCAAACAAATAAATAGTATAATGTTTTATTAAGTCTGTGTTTTCTCCCCACATATGGCTAGCAAGCAGGGATGATGAGAGGGAACGCCATTGGTTACATTTCACTGCAGGCCTGGATACTTCGAAGAAACGAGGTCCTTCCACCGTTGGTTTATTTTCTGGGTAAATTAAGAGACATTTGTGGAATTATCAGTTAGTCGGTTATGACAAAAGCTGTTTACTGTTAGAGTCAGTATGTCATGTTGGGGAAGATGTGAGGTCTTACAGTTAATGTGTGGTTGCAAAGACTTTAAGAAGTGAAGTCCAAAGAAAGAATACTCCTCCTCCGAAGAAGCACCCAACACCCAACATTGGTAATCACCTACAGAGCTGCCTGACATCTGTGCAGCACCTGACAAATGCACTGCCCAAGACCCACAGGTTACCCAACATCTGTGCCATGACCGGACAAATACCCCGGACAAGTAACTACCCTTCCCAAAATAATTCTCAGACAGATACCTGGATAACAGCCCCTCCCCCCATATTGCCACAGTACCCACAACCTGCAAGAGCACATGCCCAGCAGTTGCATGTTAAGTCTATGTCTGATAGTTCTGGTCATACAGTCAGTACCTAGCTGATAGCTGCAATGTGTCTATCTAGTTATTGTGCCCAAAATACCAATGCAGTTTCTTTACTTGGAGGCTGTAATTACTTCTGTCACATGCCATTTTACGTAACTTCAAACTTATATTTTTACCTTTGTCTTTGTACCACTCACCCCCCACCCTCTTTCACACCTCCCTTCATGTGTTATGGATGAGACATGTCCCCCATTGGTCGTGTTTAAATATGTAGGCTCCCATAGGGTCATTTTAACTATATGGGCACCCACCATATAAATGCATCCAATTCATAGTCTCCTACAATTGAATATTTTCATCACAGACTGACAAAGGGACAAGAAGTATTTGAACTCCTACAAAGTATAAACACCAAATACTGAAACAAAAGTAGCTAGAGGAGAAATGTTTTGTTTTAAATTGTAAATGTGGACTGATACCAGTTAAGTAGTAAGCGAGTTGCAGCTAGTACACAAAGCTCTGTGTACAACATATCAAGGCATGCTGTGCTAAGTTGCAGCACTACACTGTGCATTAGAGACTACTATCCCATACAGGGAAATAAGTCATTTAGAATATACCAACATAGCATAAAAAGAAAATAGGTTTAATCATTGTTAAACCATTCAGTCTCATCAATAAACATCTGCAAAAGCTTCATCTCCTCAAAACATTATGCATGTGATGAGTAACAGAAGATGCATCATTTGAAGTTTGAAAAAATTGTGTGAACAACTTATTGTTGAGCAACAAATAACTAAATTTCTACATGTGAGAAACTTATTTCTTGAAAAGAGGGCTGTCCTTCCTTCTTTTGAATAATTTCTCATTATATGTCCACAAACATTTGTTTAAAAATATGGCCATTTTCAGTAAAACGAACACCTTATTTCCCTTTGAATGTTGACATGTGAATCCTTCTAAATTCAAAAGATCAGAATCAATCCCACAGTAAAAACAGGGGGCCTACCTCTGTAAATAAATCCACTTACATGCTATACTGTAATTAACATCAACTGCTCAGAGAGTGAAATGCATGCATACAGACAGATCATGGAACTGTCAGGGTAGTACCGTAAGTTCAATGGACAGATAGTGCCATAACAACCTTTAAATGTCATCAAAGCATACAGGTATGGAGGTATCATTAGGATGTATACATGACATACACACAACAAAAGCTAGAGCTGTAAGGCCCTTGAGGTGAATCAAACCCAGGCTAGACAATATTGATTCAAATGACTGATATGGTCCATTGTGGACCAAAGATCACACTTAGCCATGATATCAGTGAAGAAGTTTAGTAGTACTGGTCCTTAAAAGGAAAAAAAAAAATTTGTTGCAAGATTGATCCTCAGACAATCAAATCAGTTAACTATAGCCTAATTGAGGTTCTATGTAAAATATTTATAACATTGCATTGAAATCTGGTTTAGACTTTGCATTGAAAGAGCAGTATTTGCTTTTATAACATACATAAAGACTCGTGGAGGACAAATAACTTAAAAGAGGCCAACTGAGTTGGTTCACAACTTTCATGATATTTTGCTACACCTGTTGTGTATCACTCATATATGTTGATGGTAAATAGTCAAACTAAGAGATTCTGAATATCTGACACACAACTGAAGTAATAACGATAGGGTAACTAACAATCAAAATCACTTACTAAAAATCTGTGACCAGACACTTTTTACCATATAGGCAATTCCTGTTTATTAAAACACTACAATTTGTCACATTTTCAGTAAATGTAGGAATAGACACATGAATAATGAGGCTAATTGGAAAGTACTGGCATGCAGTGGTTTCTTTCAAACTTGCCACAAAGTAAAGTAAACCCATCCTCACACATAGTGTCCACAACACCTACAAAAGGTCATTCTGATATTCACATGGACAGGGCAAAGAAGAAGCAATATGTGAGATAAAGATTACCAGATTTTCAACTTGCATAACACTGGCAATCTGAAGTGAATGAAAGAAGGACCCACTGACATCAATGGGCAGATGTTTATCGAATTGTTTCAACACATACTGTACCTTTCAGTACTCCTGGCTTAATACAAACACTTAAGACTTGATCTTTCCTGGTCTCAAATAACCTTTGGACTCCATGAAAACTGAATTTAATGCGAGCAACCTAGGCAGTATGATGTAGAGTTTATACCTGCTTTTAAATCTTGAGTTATCTTCTTTTCAAAATAACCAGATACACACCTGGATACTGTACACACATTCACTAGCAGGACATGAAGTAATTTCCCTGTCCTTTTGCAAGGACTCCTTGTAAGATGCTAATATTACACCAACGGCTCATAGATGATAAGCAACCCCATCAGCTGTTTTGATCAGGAATTTCCAACATTTGAAGTTGACCAAATAGAGTATGTTATACAGAAACCTAATGTTCCAGATTTAGGAAGAATGCAAGCTTTCAGATAGGCCTACAGTACAAATGGAAATTAATCATGAGGGCATTGAGTTGAAGTGCAGCTTTAGAGTCAAAACCTGCTGAATACATTCTAATGAGCCATGGATTAGAATGTGGAAACAGGTGATGGTTACTTTTAGAAGAAACATACAGGTAGCAACAGTGACTACTTTTAAGTTCACACTCAATACATTTTGATTGCACATGGATTAAAAGAATTTCGATGAAGGTTAGTTTTTAGAGGAAGAAGTTGAAGTCTGCCAGGGCTTCTACTGATGATATTGTCTCGTAGGTGACAATGAAGGGGGCGTTCATGATTGTTGCAGAATAAGTCTAATTTAGACTAGAGCACATCTTTATAAACAAAGTCGACTGTAGAGTGAGGGATACCAATTATTTTACTTGCTTTACAAAGAATATAGTCAATGTGATCTTTTTCAACCCCTGTAACATTTCCAATCCAACAGTAAGACAGTACTGCCAGACTCCACATTGTATAGTTGCATTATAAAATATATAGAGTGATTTCAGGCCGAACTTCAAAGATTGCCATTATCATTCCTGAGGCAATACAACAGACTATTTGACTTCTTGATCAGGATATCCACATGGTCACTCCAAGTAAGAGAATTATTTCGGTAAATCCCAGGGTTCTTGTAAGGTAGATACTCTTTCAATTTCTACACCCTTAATGATTACTGGGGGGGGAGGTTGGACGGCAGAACAACGAAAGTCAATAACCATTTCCTTTGTTTTTTGAGATATTCAGTCTTAAACAATTTGTGTCACAGTAGTCCACAAATGACTGCAACTGGTGGAGATATGCCTCATTCTTATCTCTATGGAAGAGTCCAGCCAAGGCAGTGTCATCAGCAAACTTGATGAGAGGGCACCGCCTCTCCTGAGGCCTACAACAAGATGTGTACAGAGAAATAGGGACAAGTACGGTACCTTGGGGAACTCGAGTATTTGAAGAGATTATATCAGATTGACAGGTGGAACTGAAATGAACGAATTGTGCTCTATCAGTAAGATACCCAATTATCCAATGTATAAACTCGTGAGGAATATTCATACTGATTAGTTTTTTGGCAAGTAGGTGTGGCTGAACGGTGTTTAAAGCAGAAGAGAAATCGAAAAACATAATACATGCTGAATTGCCTTGACGCTCTAAAGGGGATACAATCATTGGAGGAGTAAAAGTATTTCATCTTCACAACTATGGTTGGGTTTATGGGCAAACTGTAAAAGATCTGAAAATGAGAAGAGTAAAGCATTAAAATGTTTCAAAAATAAATGTTCACAAACTTTCAAAGGGACAAAAGTTAATGATTCATTCATGCATGGGATAACTGGTCTTTTTGATACTGGAATTATCCTAGATTGCTTCAAGAGGTGAGGTATATCACCAGTTTTTTAAGTGTATGTAGCAAGTCTATGTTGTTGCTTTCATGCATTCTTAAGTACTTTTTCTCCCTGATGAAGTTGAAAAGGGCAGTTAACAGTTGTTTGTGAATCCAAACAGAGACATCAACAGGTTTGTTATTTGCAGTGCTACCCTTAGTGCAGCTCCCATGGTTTAACTTACAAACATAAGAACTTGTTGTTGTAGTGATGGCGCTATGCAGATTTATCTAAAAACTTAGCATTATTATCTCTCATGAGATTACATTGTTACAGTGCAACCAGTAACATTCTCTTGACCTCCATTATGTAACAAATTTGTATGAACTCAACCTATAAAGGCTCTCTAACCTGAAAGTGTCCATACTACACTGACTTACAATATGTCCAAAGTAAAAATCCCACAAAATGTATTCACTATATCTTCACAATTGTATACAGTACCAGTGCATTTTGTCCATCTCCATGAGCCTATTGAGCAAATGAGTACATTCAGTGTTACAGAGGTCTTGTAGGAAGTTAATTCATTCCCTCTAAATTGAGCTGTATGTCAGTTACACAATGTACAGTTCTGCAATGGTGCTGAATTCCTCTGTTCTAATAGTGACATTTGGAGGATGTTTTAACCATGCCATACATAACACTTGCAAGACATGTAATTCATACAGTACAGCAATGAAGTGACAGGCTAGCTGTTCCCATGGATACTTACATCAAAGAGTAGTAGACCATTGAGTTACTAAGTTCCACCCAAAAAAATAAATTTCATAGTTCATAGTCATTGTAATGATGTACCATGAGGAGCATAAATTAATGATTCACAATTTAATCTGTTCTGCTAATTTAAATAATGACAACGGCCTTTATAAGGGATGGAAATCAGTGTAAAGCATTAGATGCCCCAAATGACATGGTCATACATTATGGCACTCAAGAACAAAGGTAGAAGGACCATTGATCTACTGTTCTACCAGTAGAATACCTCAATACAAAGTCATAGCAAAATGAACTGCCTACTTGCACGATATGTGTCTACAGTTACAGTATGAAGACATTTTGATCACATGGATTGTGGCAGCAAATCAAAATGTCCTCAAAGAAGAGGCTCACCTGCAGTGTACAGTATAAGATATACATCTTTCATAATTTTTTTTCCTTTCACTGTAAAGTACAGTGAGTGATCTTATGGACTATTCCATGACACTGAACTTTGTGTAATGTTTCTCATGAATGCCTTCCGTCAAATAATCAATTTCACCTCATGGTCTACTTCTTATGGTCTACCTAATTTTCAATTAGAATTCCAACAGGTACAACAGAAGGCAGAATATCTCCAGTATCATCATACTGTACACAGGTCTGCTACATTTACCATAATGCCAGTCAACAACAGCACAACAGAAACAGTTACTACTGTAGCTAGTCCTAGAGTTCCAGATTTTACAAATGTTTCATTGACAATCACATAGTGTGACAATGTTGCACTTCATAAATTGCATGCTTAATTACAGTAAAATGCAAAAATCACTTAATATTCAACAGGCCTGTAGCCAGGGGGAGGGAGGGTTTGGAGCGTTCAAAAGACCCATCCCAACTTGAGGGAGGTCTATTTTTCCAGCCCTGTGTTTGAAGGGTCAGCTATGAAATATTTTTTATCTTGACATATTGAGGCCGAATTTCCGTTCACTTTTAGCAGGAAGATAAAACTTTTCCACTTGTCATAAAATGTACACAGGTCCAAACTGACCACAATATCTCATCGCCACATACATATACTATGTGAGGTGATGAGATAATAAGCTCAAAAACGCGCATGCATGGTTATGTCAATGTGGCCGTGGATATCATTGAACTAGATACAATATAAAGCCTGGGACACACTGCCACAACAACCTGCGACATGATGGCGACCACCCAAAGCATCTGCTGTGGTCGTGGCTCTGTGATTGGTTCCAGGACTAGAGTTCAGTTGTATCATAAGCCGTCGGCCCGATAAATATGTTCAATTGTAGTCGGGTGCAGTCAGTGCGTTTTAAAGCAATTGCGTGCGTAGGCAAAAAATAAAAACATTGAAATTTCATCTCTAAACATTTGGTAAGGCTTTTAATTACGCCATTCAGACAATCTGGGAAAATAAATAGGTTTCATTTGGTTAATTCTGCCATATGATTTCAAATTATTCTAACATAATGACAAACCACAAAGTCAATGACTTAGTGATTCCTTGCCGATATCTCATTTTTTCACACACACAATCACTTACCAACAAAAGCAACTCAGTGGAGAAGGGAAGGGACCATGTCAAAATGAAAAACACCAGAAAGCCAAAAGGCTTTTTGAATCCTTGCAACATGGTTATATTATAACAAACAAGAATTATCCACATGACAAGTTTGAGAGCAACTGCAGTTATTCTTCTTGAAACACCACAAACAAAAGGAGTCTTCTACTTAGTATATACAATCCACACATCAAGTATGACATCAGTCAAGATTAGATTCCCGGAGATATTGTGTTTACAAAGTTTTTACAGTTTGACCTCTCATGACCTCAAATGACCTTTGATCTCCACCCAAAAACAATAAGAATCATCTACTCAGTACGACCAACCAACACACCACGTATGACATCAGTCACAGTCACCCTTCTAGAGATGTGTTTACAAGGTTTTTACAGTTTGACCTCTGGTGACCTCAAATAACCTTTGACCTCCACCTAAAACAATAGGGATCATCTACTCAATATGGCCAACCCACACATTAAGTATGACATCAGTCACAGTTATGCTTCTGAAGATATTGTGTTTACAAGGTTTTTACAGTTTGATATTTGGTGACCTCAAATGACCTTTGACCTCAACTAAAAACAATAGGGATCATCTACTCAATATGACCAACCTACACATCATGTATGACATCAGTCACAGTTACCTCTTCTAGAGATATTGTATTTACAAGATTTTTACAGTTTGACCTTTGGTGACCTCAAATGACATTTCACCTCGACCAAAAACAATAGGGATCATCTACTTAATATGACCAACCCACACACTAAGTATGACATCAGTCACAGTTACCCTTCTGGAGATATTGTGTTTACAAGGTTTTTACCATTTGACCTCTGGTGACCTCAAATGACCTTTGACCTCCACCATAAACAATAGGGATCATCTACTCAATATGACCAACCAACACGCATTGTATGAGATCAGTCACAGGTACCATCCTTGAGATATTGTGTTTACAAGGTTTTCACATTTTGACCTCTGGCGACATTGAATCACCTTTGACCTCCACCAAAAACAATAGGGATCATCTACTCACTATGACCAACCCACACACCCAAGTATGAGATCATTCATGGTTATCCTTCTTTAGATATCGTGTTTACAAGCAGGCCGTCACACACACATACACACACACGCGCACACACACGCATACACACGACATCACCCTTGCATAGATTCCTTCTGCCTTCCGCAAGGAATCAAAAAGTGTACATAGAATACAATAATGTAGCAGTTGACAGTTTTCATTCAAATCAACTGTGTGCTTCTTTGAACATGCCAATGGGAAGTATACTAGTATTGTATATTCAGTTAGTCAAAACAACTCAGGGTTACTGACGCCGCAACATTGTGTTCAGTTCGTAGGTTATTTACGCTGAATTCACAGTGCTGTCCTTTCACCAATTGCCACAATTCCCGATACTTACCAAGGAGCGACGACTTGAGTAGTTATGTTTTTGATACACCAGTGAGACCTGTACTGTTGCATATTCATTATGTAGGCTCTTACAGTAAGGACCGTTAATTTTCAAATATGATTTCATTTTCCTTCATTGAAAGACATAGTCCGTTCATGTGGAACCTCGCGTGCACATTTAAAAATAAAGAAAAAGTTAAGATCAAATATAATCTCATCGTTTCGGTTTTCCAGTAGACACTGCAATAACTTTAAGCCCTGTTCAAACCGCCACGACTACCAAAGAAGTGTCTAAGTCAATTTTCTGCGACGGAAGGTCTTTTGCAGTCCTCTAAAATACTCCAGAATGCAGGAGATCTGCAGATTTCAAAATTTTCCAGGGAAGCATGCCCCAGACCCCTAGCAACTGCATGCTTACAGCATGCGCCAGTTGCTTCCATATCAAGAAAAAGGTTCACATCTTGGAAAAAAGACCCACCCCTCCACATGGGCTGGCTACGGGCCTGTCCACAGCCAGTTTCATCTATTTGTGAAGCATTCACTTTTAATAATGGAAACATCAGTAGAAATCCATGCACTTTGCAACTCATCAGACAACAAAATGAAAATGGAGGAGTGACATCATAACGATATGCATTGATCTCATGACATCATAATTGGGAGTAATGTGAAGTTGTAAATAACTTCTGGCTACCTGGGATATATGTTTTACTTACGTTGTTACTGTAGGGCACATTTTTGCTAATTGGTATTAAGACCAAAACAGATGTTTTTTGCTCATTTTCTTGGGACTTGAGTCCTAATAATCACTTTGTGCTGCACAGCTTTGCACTTATCATGTGCTGTAGGCAGCAGCTATACACTGCCCACAATTGGAGCAAGAATCCTGAAACATTTAGGCCTAGGTTGTCCTTCTCCATGAATGCAGGCAACAAATATAATGTTACAGCTTAGGCTTTCAAAACAAAGGTCTCTAAATCTAGGGCCTAAGCATGCATTCGGCGCATAGGCGACAACAACCTAGCTTACAGTATTTAGGCCTAGGTCCTCTAGTCTAACAAAACTCATTATTTAGAATGACTGATATCTGTAAATGAAAATCAACTTTGACAGATATATGATGGAGTATAGGCCTTAAACTGCAAATATTTTCAGCATATTATAGTTGTAGGCCTAACCTTTAGGGTTTATTATGGTCAAAGACAACATTCGTGATTCAATAAACCAGGATAGGACTATATCCAGTGCTTATGTTGTCTCATTGTTAAGGAAATACAGTAGCAGTGGCATCATTAATACAGTAATTGGTGGGCCTGCAATTTTGATTTCTAATTTTCCTTTTCAAAATTTGGTGTGCGTACGGGCTTTTTAATACACACATGTGCATGAGCTTGCAAGTAGGCCTACAGTAGCCTACATTAAGAAAAAGGCAGGATTACTAGCCAAGACCATACAGTATTTCTCTAGGATAGGCTAAGCCTAAAAGTGAGACAATTTTTCAAGACATACTGTATAGCAAGGGTGGCCTGTGTCAAAGTCCCTACTGTTCAGTGAATGTCTGTAAAAGTATTTGGGGGCCTATTGTTGACCTGTGTTGCTAAAGGGAGTGCTCAGTCTATGATGCAAGTAGCCTATGGAAATCTTGCTAAAACAAAGTGACTTTCACTGTATATGCACAATACTCAACTTAAGAAACTTGCATAGACTACAAAATATAACAGCTACACTGTAGGCTAGGCTTTGCTATATAGAAAATGTGTGACATGTCACAAATGGAGAATATTCAATAATGACCATGCAAGCCATTTTCTCATGACAGTAACACCCCAAAGGTGGCCCACAAAGATATTGAAATACAAAGTAACAAATTTTACAATAACGTCCACGACAGCCTCATAAATAATTCATGATCATGGCATGATCACACAATAGTCGCACAATAGTTTTGTTGTCCCTTTTGTGTGTCCAACTTCTACATCGTAAGCTCCATTGGCCTATTACAAAATTTTGGCAATGATCCTTATGTACTGTATACACAAAGACCCATAGCAGATTGAAAGTTGTGAATACATAGTTTCATAATATACAGTGGGTGGACTTTACGAGAATATTTTGAATATTGCCTGGCATATTCTTCTAATCATTGTACAGTGTAGGTTGACCAGCTTGGAGCTTCATGCTGTGGATATGAAGTGCATCAGATTTGGTGAGACTCCCAGGCCAGGTTTGCTGCAAAGTGGCAAGCACTGAAGGTATAGAAGGGGGTGGGGTGGGTTGTCTTGAAATGAAAACATTCTTTACAAAGTGACTGCATGGACCCTGAATACACCCCATGAGCCACACCACTGGTCATTGTTCATGTTATGTCAAAGGGACATCCAGAAGACTGTGCATTACCGTTTTCCTGTCCGGAACACTGGGAAATGTCACATATATGTGACACTGATAGTAGGAAGTGGGGCTGGACATATACTAGGCTTCATACAGTCCATACCTCCATACTACTGGTCCATATTCCTGTTTATTATGTCAAGGAGACAGCCAGACGCCTGTACCTTCTTTGTTGTTCCATTTGCGACACTGGGAAATGACCCATCTGTGACACTGGTTTTGCCCTTGAATGTGAACTTCCCAGTCTAAAGCGCCGTTCAAACTACAGCAATTTCGGATCATATTAATGTTCGATTTTCTTTAGTGTTATTTAAAATCTTCTCCATCTCTGGTCGAAGGATACCCAAACTTCGCCAACATGTGTAAATATGTAAAGAGTATAGAAGATTTTAACTAAAACTAAAAAAATAATATAGTAATATGGTCCAAAATTGCTGTAGTGTGAATGGCTCTTAAGGAGTAGTCCCTTCAACTTTTAGGCATGACCACTTTAAGTTGGAAGGCCAATCCTGAAAGTAACTTGCTAACCAAAGTGACTCTACCATACCCACATTCAGAGCTACAGTATATAGATACATGATCTTCAATGTTAGTTGATTGAAACAGTTTAGCTTTATTTCAGGAAGACAGATTCTGAATAAACATATTACACAATAATGTAATTCCAATGTAATGGTAATATAATGATAATGGATAGGTAGATCAACTACAAAGTCTGTCTAATTTAGATGGAGTTTACAAAAACGTTCATGACGAACGTTAAGGCTTAATAAACTGGATAAATAAATAAGCTTCAAATCAGAATACTAGTAGCAAGAAGTTCAGCTGATGGTCAGACATTGTACTGCAGTGTCCTGTCATCAGAGATTGTCTAGTATACCCCTGCAGTCACAATCAAGGAGTTACACTAGTAGTCCTGTCGTCAGAGATTGTCAGCGAAGTATATGCAGTCACAGATATGGAGTTATGGTAGTCCTATCATCTGAAATTGTCTGATAGGTTACACAGCTGCTTCATGTTTTGAAACCTCCATCTTCTGACACCCCTGTGTTCCGACACCCCTATACTCCGACAATCCTATATGATGCTACACATTTATTATGTAAGACAACATTTTGGGACACATGGTTTATCAGGATCAATAAATACAGTAGCATGAAATAGTATCACATGTATAGCTTCCAAAGGCCGAGTAAAAAAAAAGCTAGTGTATCTTGTCCCCACCCGCACAAATTTTTTCCCTTCTGCACGAACTTTTTTTTTTTTGCCATCAAAAGTAAAATTTTTAACCAAAGATGTCACATGAGCCGACCACAGAAATCATCTCTCCTTATTGAGATTGTGATACCATTGGTTTGGGGGCCAAGCGAGTTCAAGGGAGCCAGTGAGTCTTACTAAGCCCATGCTGTCAGGGCTTACGATATTCTGAGAAACGACATAGTCTTACCCTGAAAACACGATCATATATAGCAAACTAAGGAATGTAAGGCAAGGACAAAATTCAATCACTCAAGGTATTTACAAATCTTCTGTGCCATTTTGCAAAATATCATTAGCGTGGTGGGGTATTGATATTCTGCAAAACGAAACGAAATAGCCTTACCCTGAAAAGAGGATCTGTTTGATATAGCAAACTAATTAATGTAAGGAGAGGACAAAATTCAATTGCTCAAGATTCAAAGTATGAACAGATTACTAGCTTTGTTAGGGTTTAAGGGCCGCTCCCCATGCATGCGTGGTGAAGGAATGTTCGACTGGCGGATGTATCACTGTTTTCAGAAAGAAGAAGAAGAATATGATTTTCTATTCTGTTTCCCAAAATATCATAAGCGTGGTGGGGTATCGATATTCTGCGAAACAAAATGAAATAGCCTTACCCTGAAAACACTTTCTCTTTTGATATATAGCAATAGGACAAAATTCCGAAACCAAATCCGTCATTTCAGTGACAGATCTGTCGATTTGGCAAGGTTTACATTTCTGCCTGCTTCTGAGCAATAGTATGGTAGGTATACACAAAAGACTTTGCACTTGCCTTTGCATGGGAAGAAAGGGGGTAAGAATTTTCCTTTTGTTTGATACAAGAAACATTTTGATTGGTGAAAGTTTTATACACGCAAAGTTCGTTTCCAAAGTTGTCTTCGAATCAGAACTTCTCTTACATAAGACGAAGTTTGAATATGTATTATATGACTATTTTTACATCACACTGATTCCAGACTTTGTTTAGGAGCCTCTTTTCTTCTTGGGTAGCTCTCTTGGGAAATCTTAGCCCTTCTATCACTTCTTCACACTGTTTTTGTTCCAACATTTACAGTAACATTATATCAACTATTGTGTAGAAAAATACTTGGAAGTTAATCATTTTGTTAGCTGGATCATCGCATTTCAAACAGAGGTAATTCCGCCTAGGTCCACAACACTTTGTTTTTAGTTTCGTTGTTGTGCGCGGTGCACTGTACATATGTATGACTGTGATTACAGTACTTGTGTTAACGCGTAATGTAATTATCATGCGTAGCACTTGTTTTTGGTATTAACCAGACGTCACTAGACAAAAAGCAGCAAACCCAAATTAAACTGAATTTTGTTCTTCCCTTATATTCCTTAGTTTGCTATATAAGAGATCGTGTTTTCAGGGTAAGGCTATTTTGTTTCGCAGAATATCAATACCAGACCACGATAATGATATTTTGTGAAACAGCACAGAAAACCTGTAAATACTTTGAGCGACTGAATTTTGTCCTCCCCTTACATTACTTAGTTTGCTATATATCAAAGAGATCGTGTTTACAGGGTAGGCCCTAAGGCTATTTCATTTCCTTTCGCAGAATATCATAAGCCTGCTGTCCTAATATGGGTGTGTCATAACATAGGGGTGTTGGAACATAAAGGTGTCGGAATACAGGGCAGTCACCATCAGATATACCACTGCATGTTGTAGGCTCAAAGTTTGTTGTTGCCTTCAGTACTAGCATAGTACATAGTACCAGCCTATTGTAATTCTTTGCCCAGGTCTATTCTACTGTACCTACACTACAGTACATAACAGACTAACACTAACGTTAAGTTCAACGATTGTTGATTATGTAAGCGATCGAGGTTAAACTTGCAACTCAATGGATTGCTTTACTTGTTACAAAAATTACAATAAACAAGTTATTACAATGTGTCGATGTACACTAAAAATATGCTTTTAGAGCTCTGCATGCTGCACTTTCTACTTACATTTTATACTACAGTGACTGGAGCCTAACTTACTGCTGCGATTGATTGGCTGCGGATCTCAACCCGTCCTTACAGTAACTTTAATCCTTTTGGTTACGCTTTTCAAATGCTCAATCGACGACGCTACGTGAAAACAGTTTGGCCAAGACTTCTCAGTAAGTCACTTTTACTGACGATTGCGGTGTGTAGACCTAGCTATAATTAGCAGTATTTTATTTATTTCTTTCGCACAAGTTGCGTAACCCTCTTACACTCAGTCGTCTCGAACTCTCATTCCTTCATACGGGATCGCCAATAGCACTGGTCTCGCATGTAACGCATTGTATTCAGCAGTTTGCTTCCTGTCTACGTGCGTATATTGCGCAATCTCAAAGTGTAAGTCTAGTCTAATAGTGTTCTTGGATTCCAATTAGGTAGGGGTGAGAAGTGTTGACCAGTTTAAATTTAAATGAATTCATTCAGTAATTTTAATTGAAAATTTCTCTTGTGATAAAAATAGGCTATTGATAATTAGACTTGAAAAGTAATTAAATAAAACTCTTATTTTGTGAAATGGGTTACATACAACGCAGTAGCTTACTAAAATTAAGAATCCTCGCAATGTCAGCCTTCCGGTCACAAAAACAGTACAGCTGACAGTGCGTGACACTCGGGCTGAATGATTAAACCAAAACAAGATTCACACCAGCATACCTTGGAGTAAAGACCAAACACTAGAACAGCAAGATACCATTTCCAGACGGACACCTGCAGACAGCAAGATCTGTTTCAAGCATAGAGAGTATTTAGTACCGGGTCTAATAGCTGTGTCACTTCTAGTATTACTATATCTGAGTAAGTTTGCTGATGACAGTCGACACCAAGCTCTATCGGATAGTAAGTGATGACAAGGATGCATCATTGTTGCAAGGGGACTTGGATAGGTTATAAACATGGTCCAAAACTTGGCAAATGTCTTTTAATTCTGACAAATGCAAAGTTCTTCAATTTTGTACCAGAAATTTGTATTATGATTATACCATGACTGGTAGTATCTTGAGAAATGTGACTTCAGAAAAAGACCTAATTACAGTAGGTGTTGTCATTTAGTGATCTGAAACCTTCTAAACAGTATATAGGAACTGCTGCCACTTGCCAAGGCGAACAGGGTGCTCGGACTGATAAAGAGGAATTTAAGTGATTTTGGTAAAGATATTGTGTTGAATCTGTATGAGCAGTTGCTTAGGCATCTTGACTATTCTGTGCACGTGTGGAGGCCCTATTGTGAAAAGAACAAGCTTCTTCTAGAGCAGGTTGAGAGGAAGGCCACTCAGTTTGTTACTGATAGACGTCATCTACGGTATCATAGTACAGTACAGTACTATTGATAGGCTCAAATGTCTGGGACTTACTACTCTTGAGTTAAAATGATTGCATGTGTACTGAAAAACCAAAAAGATAAAATTATGTTTGATCTTAACTTTTTCTTTATTTTTAAATGTACACGCGAGGTTGTACATGAACGGACTATGTCTTTCAATGACGGAAAATGGCAGTAACTACTTCAAAAAGCAACGGGATTGGCATAAAAATGGTAAAAAACAGAAATCATATTTGAAAATTAATGGTTCTTATTATAACGGCCTACATAAGGAATATGCAACAGTACAGGTCACACTAGTGTGTCAAAAACATACTACTCAAGTCGTCGCTCCTTGGTCGGTATCGGGAATTGTAGTACAGTATTTGGTGAAAGGAAACACTGTATTTACAAATAACGTACGAACTGAACACAACGTTGCCCACGGCGTCAGTGATCCTGAGTTCTTAACTGAATATTCAATTCTAGTATACTTCCCATTGGCTTGCTCAAAGAAGCACACCGTTGATTTGAATGAAAACTGTCAACCACTACATTATTGTAGTCTACACTTTTTGTTGTTATGTTTGAAGAATATGAAATCATATGGCAAAATTAACCACCTGAAACCCATTTATTTTCCCAGATTGTCTGAATTGTGTAATTAAAAGCCTTACCAAACTTTTGGAGATTAAATTTTAATGTTTTTGCTTTTTGCCTATGCATGCAATCACTTTAAGAAGGATCGGGGGGGGGATATGCTGCAGGTTTTCAAATTCCTGTCAGGTAGGAATTCTCTGCCTAATTATGATTACTTGGAGGTTTAATTGTCCTAATACCCGTGTTCGTGGCCATTGTAAAAGCTGGTGAAATGCTTCTCTAGGCTTGATGTGAGAAAGTTTATCACCTCACACAGAGTTGTAAAGAGTTGAATAGGCTGCCCGATTGGGTTGTAAATTCCACTTCTTTAAATAGCTTCATTGATAAATTTTATCATGACTGTCAGAATCTGATTTCGTTGGGTATTAGTATGGTTTTGGGGGGTTTGGATTACATGGCATCCTATGGGGCTTTTGCCCTCCTTTGCCCTTTAACTTGTTATGTTAAATCTGGTTTCAAGCCAAATGCAGGCATAATTGTAAATAGAAATTAGAAAAACAGGTTTTGCATACTCCTAATTTATGGTAAAAGTAAAAATGTCAGAAAAAGGAGACTACGTTCAACGGGAACTCGTCAGACTTAGGCCTAAGTCAGTAAGTGACATTTACCGTACATATTTTCTAGTTAGAGTTTGGATTTTGGTTACAGCCTGTGTTTCAGAGACCAGGCTTACCAATTATACTGTAGGTCTAACTTAATCTATGCCACCATTGAACATCCAGTTAAAGCCTAACCTTCCCCCCAAAAATGAAGCAGGTATAGGCTAGCTAGCAATTTATGAAACCATGATGTGTGTAGGACTACTGTACAAGCTAAGTTACAGTACATTATCTATTTTTCCATAAGACCAAAGGGAACTGAAGTCATACTAGATTTGCATAGGTCTGGAAAAATCACATAGGGCCTACTACCTTTGATTTGCCAGGATCATTACTCGGGTTTGGCTACGTTACAGAGATCAAATTCTACAATTTTCATAACAATCTTGATAATAGAAAAAATGTAATGCATCTTAATCTGCAGACTTTGTGGAATTTAGATTTCTTAGTGAAATGTTTTCAAAATGACCTTTACATGTTAAATTAGATTCTCATCGGTGGATGGGGATCAATCTTGTTGTTTAAGAAGATCAAATGTTGAAGAATTGTTTCTTTATCTGCATGTTTTTGTCAGTTTTAAGTGATAAGTCCCTAAATGCAGTAACTCATCACCCCCAGCTATATTTTTGGCTTGTAGATAGCAAAATTTTCAACTGGTTGTACTCTCTGAATGACAGAAAATTCGAAAAATGCAGATTGGCTCATTGAACTGTACACATGGATCCATTGTTTTGATTACGCATGTGGAGGAATTTCGGACAGGCTGTGGGAGGGCTTGAGACATAAGTGGTTGGGAAAATTGAAACTGTCAGGGGTGATGAGTCTTTGTTTTGTTTAAATGTTTATAGTGGAAATTTTGGAGAGAGGTGATTTATAGATTAGACTGAATTTAACAATACTGTTTTAATTTTGATGACAAACAATGCCTTCTTCATTGTTCTTGATATTAAAGTAAATAATGCCCTGTAGGTTGGTACAGGGTAAGTACTGTGTGCACACTGTATGGACTCACTTACTGAAGTTCAAGAAAGGATACAAGTTATTAATCTAGGAATCTTCATTTAAATTATGGATAAAAATAGTGTATACTGTGTATTTGACTTGAAGGTTGTTAAATCATTATTCAGGGCTACATTATGACAGTACATGCTGACAGTTAATCCTTGCATACTTGTCTGTAATGTACCTTACACATCCATAACATTAACATGATCAGTGTCTTCTTCAACCTATCAACCTTCTTATTTCAGAATTTTCAAGCTTTTTGTCTTTTTATCATTGTGCAAAGAGTTTTGCCAATGAAAGGAAGAAGTCTTTCGTAAACATCTGATCCCAATGTGGTTGGAAATGTGACAAAGTATCCCATGAGTAGTATCGTCCTGGGATCTTTATTTTCAATTTCACAATGCCACCAAAGTTCAAGAGATATCTAAGAAGTGCCGATGTACGAGGATCACAGGAAGTCGAAAGGGTAGGCAGTGGTGGAGCATAGATTGTAGCCCACAAAATATTGAAAGAAACAAGAAGAAAAAGTAGAAAAGATTTTCTTACAGTTTTTCAGCCTAAAATTTACTGCTGATAATGGTTTGATTAAAATTCATCTTTCTGGAATATCAGTTTAACTTGTCTTTGAGAACTGTGAGAAGGAACTTTACTTTTTCTTCTTGGGTTAAATTGCAGGAGGCTGCCAGCAGTGTTACATGTTGTGGCAAGTAGTGAGCCAAGTTTGGTTGACTGTAAATGCACAGCTCTTAGAAGTAGGCATAACAAGTTCCAAGCAAAAGTTTACTCTCCATTGCTTGTATGATTTGTATGCTTTTTCTTCTAGGGTCCGTTCCACAAAGAGTTATGCTTAATCTTAAGTTTGATTTATCATGTAGAAGACCTATAGAAATTTAACTTAAGGTCAACCTTAACTCTTTGTGGAACAGGGCCCAGGTGTAGCACCAAGCCATCCTTCAGTTTCAAGTGTGATCCTGTAATTTTGTTTGGAGATAGAAAATAAAAATGCAAGGACTTACAATACATTGCAGCAACTCAGAGAAGATTAAAAATTATTTGCTTCACATGTATAGTCCTTTCAGTAGTGAAAATTTTATTGTCTTAAATCACAAATCTTAAAACAAAATTACAGAATCAATACCCTTTGAGAACATTATTCTAATTTTGCTACAACTCATGAGATGTACCTGTCTTTAATTTATAATAAGTTGTTTCTTTACATCACCTTGCAACTAAATCCTGCCACTAACTTATGGATACAGAGACCAGAATCACAGTATGCCTCTTGCTGACACAAAAGTAAGACACATTATTTTATATAAACTTTGCATTTTGGCATGATGTATTTTCTTTTTTCTACTTTTCTACAAATTACAGTATTTTGTTAAATTGCAAACACCCTCATTTCCAAACACTGAATATGCATTTTATGTACTCCTTTTCAAGATACAATAGATAAAAAACCATGAATATGTATTAATCATCTGTTTAATGAATTACAGCATCTCTGTTGCACAGTATACAATGCAAATTTATCATACAGTTTGCAGTGATAATGTTCTATAAAGTGCTCAATGGTCAGGATTAAAGGTCAGGTTTATTTCTACATTCTCATGCTCAAGACAGAGTACAAAGCAAAATGTAAGATCACAAAAAAAAAATAAAAAAAATAATGTCATTATTTATGCACCAATAGACAAAAGCAGAGGAAGAAGAATGTTTCATTCTGATTATTGTACTTTCATCAAATTTCAACAAGATCTCCAATCTGAACTATATAGTTCTTCACATGTGAGCAGTTCAAACCTAATGCTGAACAAGTGAGATCATACTTTAGATACATACCTGTCATGCATGAACACAGCGTGTACTGGTTGGTGTACCAAGTCACCATGAACACAATTTCAAATCTCAATTGCAAAGTACAGTATCACAGCAATGTTCAACCCTTCTGATATAGATACATAAGTATACTCCATAGTGCATGGAATGCCAAGCATCACAAATAAACTGTGACACAGAATTCAGTGACATCACTTCACTTCTGTCGTCCATTTAAAGAGTTGAGAAAATAAGGACCAACAACCATCAAAAGCGGCGGAATATCTAAACCTTATACTGACATTGTACTGTCAGTGAAAAACTGCTGAAGACATTTCCTTTCAATTCATACAAACATTAAGTTAAACAACTCTAGTTACCATTTTACAAATGTGACTGTACAGTCAGAGGAGAAAGCCTTTTAAGTTTTCCCATTAGTCAGTTTAAGGATTGTACACAGAAGTCTCTCTCAATTTTACCATCAAAGGAAACTTATGTTTACATTTGATAGAAGATGCAACTTAAACTTGCCATGGCTTCATTCTTCTTCATCTATCTTTGCTTGGGTTTACTGTCCTTGCTTTTTTACTGTATATTAATCACATTCTTTCAATTAGATCATCTTTTGTTTTCTCCCTCCCTTGTATCATTCCATTGGTGGAGGGAAATACATGTAATGACTGAAGGAATATTTACATTAAAAACATTTGCAGCTCTAGGCAACAACAAACAACAACAAAAATCTTCATTGCAGTAGGTGTGTTTGCCAATATTTGCAGATTATTCTTCCATGTAGAATAGCACCTAGCTAGCTGTGCCCCTTTGACTGTATAACAGTGGCCGGAGAGGGAACTATTCCAAAGAAATATTCTTTACTCTTTGTTGGTACTTCTAATGTTCAGTATACAGTACTGTTGGGGGTCAATTACAATTTCTGTCCTCAAATTTCTTTTTATTTGTGGATGGAGGTGGCTGTTTTCCATGAGGATGGTGGTAATGTGGTTTTGGAGAATAAAGTAAACTCACAAATAGTAGTATGGTTTACAGTTATGAAGGCAAAATCAGAGATGGTACTAGATTATTGAATTACTGCTGTATTCAATATCTTCATTATAATGCTTATCCCTGAAACTGCAATTAAATTGCTGAGTCATGGTAAATATGTTATTGTAATCATACAACACAAATAACTAGTAACAATTATTGGGTCCACTGTAACTTGGAATACTGATACAAATGCCATGTTTGAGAATATTTTTGCTGGCCTTTACCATCATATTGGTAATGATTATTAAAAGAAAGGTGTTTGACTGATATAAGTAGACTTATGTATCCTGTGCCCCAGGCAATACTTTTATTTTGGAATCTTTTCTAAAAGGTCACTGATAATGTTAGTATCTTGAGGGACAAAATTCTGGAAGAATACTCATTTTCTATGAGAAAAAGATGAGATGGGGCTACTGGGTGTCAAATTACCTGAACTAAAGCAAGTTTTCTTGATGAAGAGCCCTGTCAAAAAAAGATTAGCAACACTAGTAGTAGTGGCTACACTCAGATCTAAAATGTTTTAACAGAGCTGGCAAAGATGTACAGCATGGCCGCACAGCATGGCCTGAAAAGACGCTCTGGTCTCTACATGATAATTTGCACACTCTACAGATCATGGAGTGGATACAATAGCTAATTAAAGGATTTGGTGATTGTAATGTTTGATTGGGTAACAGAAACAAATATTAATCATAAACAATTAAAAAATACACAGGCCATGTTTTGCCA
Organism: Stichopus chloronotus; assembly: GCA_021234535.1. NCBI lineage: Eukaryota > Metazoa > Echinodermata > Holothuroidea > Aspidochirotida > Stichopodidae > Stichopus > Stichopus chloronotus. Next base: position 29,294,958 of record CM037841.1, read on the forward strand.
GAATAATGTCTAAATATGATCCCTGACTTGGGACTTTTATGACATAGATTGCTTTCTTTCAAATCTCTCAGATATATGTGTCACGGAGTAGGTACCAATGAACAGTAATGCCATTAAGAGACCCAGCTCATCTCATATCATTGATGAGGGATGCAAGTCTTCATTTTGGGGTCTTGTAGGCTGATTCATCCTGTAATGTCCAGTGTATTGTATAATTGTCTGGACTGAACATAATACTGAAACTAGATGTGATTGTCCATTTCTATAGAAAGCTAACTTTGTGGCCAGAGTGTTATTAGCATGCATCATTAACTCAATTTATTTGTCAGCCATTAAAAATCAAAGAAAACACCAACTGTTGCATGTGTTATCAGCATAAGTCTTAGTTAGGAGATCTATTCTTGCACAAGTTTATTTATCTCAAGGTGAAGTTAGTATGGGATATGTACCTGTGTATACAAAGAGCGCTTTTAGATTGCCATTTCTAGAGCAGATAAGCTTTGGCTATGATGAATCATGTTATACCCTTGACAAAGTAAGGCCTATACTTCACTTTTCCACTTGAAACATGCAATTGTCATACTCAAATCCTCATTGCGAAACCTACTGATTACTGACAGGTATAGCTTCTACAAACTCACTGGATCTGTTCATGTCTGCTGCCATCCTCCCATTTGTACCACCTTACGGATATGCATTCCGCAATCCAAAGAGTCCTTGTCACTGATAGTTATTTTCTCTCCAAAATCTTTGTTTAATGTTTAATTGTAGGAATTTATTTGTTTTTGTTTGTATGTTTTTTTTTTCATTTTAAAAGATAATACATATGTTAATGAGTATAACTTGAAGGTTTTGCAATGTTTATAGACTCATAGGGATATCCTTGGGAGAAGCTAACTCTTGTGGGTGAGATGTTATTTCTGACCCACTATTAGAAGTTTCAACTTCAGTCTAAAAGTCGAAGTAACTTCAATGTAGAATATGGTAATGCATCAAATTTGTGAGTAAATGTTCTAGTTGCTGTTAAATAATATGTATGCAGACCGGTAGGTGTATTGAAAGTGTATTGGAGGTACTACTGTATGTTAGAGACATGTTGGCGGTGTTTTGGAGATATATTTGTACTGTAATTCAGTTTCCCGTTATTTGTTCAGGCCAATCTCTTAGGAGAATACCATGATGATGAAGATGAAAGTGATTTCTTCATGAAGAACAGTCCTGTCCCTCAGAGGAACAGAGATGAAAGGACATCAGATCCCAAAGTTCAAAGGTACAGTAGTTTCTTTACATGTGACAGTTTACTCTTAATATCAAGTTCAAAGGTAGTATTTCATTCTGTCCATGTGACAGTTTACCCTCAATATCAAGTTCAAAGGTAGTATATCATTCTGTACACGTGACAGATTACTCTGAATATCAAGTTCAAAGTAAGTTTTCATTCTGTACATGTGACAGTTGACCCTTAGTGTCAAGTTCAAGGTAGCATTTCATTCTGTGCAAGTGACAGTTTACCCTCAATATCAAGTTCAAAGGTAGCATTTCATTCTGTACATGTGACAGTTTACTCTGAATACCAAGTTCAAAGTTAGTATTTCATTCTGGACATGCGACAGTTGACCCTTCATGTCAAGTTCAAAGGTAGCATTTCATTCTTTACATGTGATAGTTTATCCTCAGTGTCAAGTTCAAAGGTAGCATTTCATTCTTTACATGTGATAGTTTATCCTCAGTGTCAAGTTCAAAGGTAGTATTTCATTCTGTACATGTGACAGTTTTAACCTCAATGTCAAGTTCAAAGGTAATATTTCAGTCTGTACATGTGACAGTTTATCCTCAGTATCAAGTTCAAAGGTATTTCTTTATTCTCTACATGTGACAGTTTACAATATCATGCATGCAGCACGTATTTTCTTTCTATTGTAATTAAATACTGGCATAGCTGTCAAACATGATATTTCTACAAATCAAGTACGGTGATCCATGACTTTATGTACTACACATATTAAATCCCCTTGAACTGTATCTACAGAGTCCAGGAGCAGGTAGATGAGGTGATTGATATCATGCACGATAATATCGGTAAAGTCCTAAACCGAGGAGAGAGACTCGAGGATCTGCAGGATAAATCAGGTTAGTAACAATTCAACGAACTACTTGTGACCTACGTAATAAGTACTTAGTAACCAACTATTTATATTGTAGTGTGTTATAATGTGACTTAAAAAACTCCAATTGATGTATGGAATGTTGTCAATGAAGTTATCAGTGTTAGTATTACAATAATTTCTAGTTTAGTATCTGATGTCCTTACACCTAGTGCGGCTGAAGGAAGTTCTCAAAAAATAGAAAAGTGTTGAGTTACATCTGCAATCAGTACACAAGGTACATAAAAACTAACAATATTTGTAATGATGTTGTCTCTCAAAGAGGCAGTGCTATCATATACACGGCCAGTTTGAGTAATTGTGGGGAAAAAATTATTTCAAAATATAGCGTTTATGGAATCAGACGATCCATTCTTGAGTAAGTCAAGATTGAAATCGGACGTTATATAACCATCTTTGTTTTCACATGAGATCTTATTCAGTTTAGCGTGCATAGAATCATTGAAAGCAGATATTAATCCTTGTGGAGGTCTATAGCAAGTACCAATGATGATATTCATTCCACTTGTAACTGTAATCTTAATAAGAAGACTTTCAATAGATGAGTTGAAGAAGGAGATTTCTCTGTATTTGTAACATTATGAGAGTTTGATATAAAGAGACAAACCTCACCTCCTTTTTCACCCAAAATAACAGGTTTTAATGACTTTTTGCCCTTTGAAGAACTGTTATTTCATCGTGAGGATGTCATATACTTTGTTAGTATATTGTGTGTATGCATTGTGGCAGCAGAATGGATATAATTGTAATTTTTTCTCCATTGTTTCTCCAGAGGACCTGTCATATAATGCAGCAGTGTTTAGAGTAAGTGCCAAGGGACTGAGGAGCCAGTTTTGGTGGCGAGACTGTAAGGTATGTGTTCCCCTAAGAATATAGTCATGCTGGATGTCCCATTGTCAGCAGACAAAAGGAACATAATGGCTTTTGAGACCCAGTCAGTACCTCTAGTCCTCTTAATTATGTACTGGCTCTGCCTTATGTTGTTATTGTCTTGTATTGTTGTTTTATTGCCATTGTGTCATTGCTGTTGTCTCATGTTATTGTTACTGTTGTTATTGTCTTGTATTGTTGTTATCTCATTTTATTGTTATTGTTTCATAGCATTGTTGCTGTTCTGTATTGGTATTGTCTTACATTACTGTTATTGTCTCATTTTATTGTTGTCCTATATCATTATTGTCTTATTGTGTTGCTATTGTCTTGTATTATTGTCTCATTGCTGTTGTCTCATTGCTGTTGTTACTGTTGTTATTGTCTTGTATTGTTGTTGTCTCATATTATTGTTATTGTCTCATATCATTGTCTCTGTTTCATATTGGTATTTTCTTACATTATTGACATTGCCTCATATTATAGTTGTCTTATATCATTATTGTCTTATTGTGTTGCTATTGTGTTGTATAATTGTAATATATTTTTGTTATTGTCTGATATTATCTTTATTATCTGATAGTAATATTACTTTTTTATTTATCTTTTACTTGTATTTTACGGAGGGTAAGTAAACAGGTTTGTACAAACACATTTCTACATCCTATTGCTTTATTGTCTCTTTGCTTTATTTGCTTATTACTCATTATTTTTCTTTGTTCACAGATGAAGTTACTCTTTATCTTTTTATTGGTTGCCCTTTTACTCATCATCTTCAGTGAGTAATCACATTTCATTATCAGAAATATAATGACTATTCTTGATTTACTATGTACGCTGTGCATAAGGCCATGACTAAGTGGATGAAGTTGGTGGCATTTGAAGCAATGAAGTCAAGTAACTGGGAGGATTAGGGTTTAATTCCCAGCCTGATTACAGTAAGATGGGATTTTTGTTCAAGAGCAATGAAGGTTCTCACATCTGAACTAACTTTGTGAAAAAAGAAAGTACCAAATTTGATCTACAATTGTTTTAGTTGGTTGTCACCTAACATGAAATTATACAAGCCATAAGCCTCCTCCACAATTTTGTGGTTCCTTAGCATCATAAAATAATTTCCTTCAAAGCCTGAATTATTCTTATTATAAGATTCCTTCAGAATGAGCTGATCTTGTGATGTTTGTTTGTGTTGAGTGCTATTGATGATGTTTGTGTATTGTACTTAAACTGGTAAACAAGACATGATCACAAGGGATATAGATGTCATGGTGTGCACTGACAAACTTTGAAATTATTTCTTACGATATAATGTAATAATGGAAGACTTTTGTAAGAGGTCCCAAAGCTACCTTATGTTGTATATTGTGGTTGAAGATATTCAATTGCTAGTGCACTGTATATATTGACTGGACATTATTTAATAGTGACATTTATTTCACTTATTTTCATCATCAGTTCCTATCATTATCAAGAATTCTTCATCAAGTTAAATGATTGCCTGGTCTTTGAAACCATCACTCACTCAAGAATATCTCCAGACATTTGTGGATGACAGCAGAATTTTGTGAATTGGATGGTTTGCAGCCCGGTGACCTCCTGGAATTTTGTCAATGAGCTTGATAAGTTTTTCTTTAGAAATACCTGAGAGAAATACATAGTGGTTTGTGTTGTTACTATTACCTTTAACTCTCTGACTTGATGAATATTCAACATCTATTGGTATTTATCAATATTTCCATGGATAGACAGGGTAAGAATGACATTTACTACCTAGTTTCAAAATTACTTCTGATTTCATTTTTGTCCAGTGAATAAGAGCACTCATCATCGGATGTTATCAAACATATCTGATATATTACAGCATCTTTAATTCAAAACTGTGAAGTAATATCCATCAGGTTTAATCTGAAGGAGATTAAAATTTTAAATCCATTACATACTCCATACAAAGTCTCTTACGAGGTAATTTACTGTTGAAACATTAATGTTAAACTGTTTGTTTCACATTTTCATCTGGTAGCCTGGTAATGATACCACCTGGTTTCAACCACAGAAGCTAAGAAAACACTCATTTAAATAACAAATAACAAGTTTGTGCTTTTGTGATAAATTGAACTAAATGCCCCTAACAGGGAGTGACTTGTGTCACGTTGCATAGAAACATCCTCAAAGTAAATTAACTAGAGTAACTTCTATTTTTATCATTTGTTGTATGTTGCCAAAAAGATAATCTTTCCTCGAAGGCAGTCCAAGCATTTGAAAACCAAGTATATGGCCACAGGTGATATCCCAGAGTTGTGGACACAAATATGATATCAATCTAGCTTAACTTTCTAACATAAACTTAACCATTGGCTCATGTGAATAATTTAGAAGTTTTCCTTTCTGTGAGGGCTCACCAGCTTTATGACAGAAACATTGTAAGTTATCAGTGTAGTGTCTTACCTTGTTCTGTTGCCAGATATCTTTTGATAATATCTTTATTTTTATGAATGCTCTGATTATAGCACTGTCTCTCTTTGATGTAATCTTGATTATTAATGTAAACCTTTTCTCTTTAATAATATATGTCACAACCCTATTGTCTTTAGTAAATAAGTACATTGGCAACTATCCTCATATATTCTTGAGAAGAAAGATCTTTGTAACCTGTTAACAGCTGTGTTGTGCACTGAAGTATGTTTTGGTTCAGAATAATTGGATGTCATAGTATGTGGAGCAGGCTCAGTTGTTGTCCAGCCACTTGTATTGATTAGCTCTTCATTTACTCATTTGATGTTGTCTTTTAGTATGTTGGATTTTGCTTTAATATGTTCTGCCTTAAACATTGTGTAACATATTGTATTCAATTTAAAGTTGATGTTTCTGTTTTGTTTAGTTCTGAGATGTCCCCTCAAAAGTGGTAGTTGTGATAGAATTGAGTGAATTATAATTTGTTTCATATTTTTAGTGAGTAAATTAACCTTTGTTGGATCTTCAGTAGTTAATAAAGTGATCAGTGTTCGGAAGGCTAGCAAGTACAGGGTCAAGTGCAGGGTGTATAGTTTCACTGGCTGATAGCAAGCAAGCAAACATATCAAATAGCTGCCTCTTTAAAGTAACTAAATTTCAGATGATCTGTTGTAAAGAAAAGTGTATTTTATAAAGTATGTTAGTTCTTATCACATGCTACTATTTCTGTGGATACCTGGGAATTGATCTTTTACCTCCCACTAGATTCTGTAATAAACAAGTGCAATTTGCATGTCTAACAACTAGAAATATTTTATTTTGTGCAAAGACAGCATCCCAAGTTTTTTTGGTTATGAATCTCTTTAACCCAGTCAATTTATGAGAAGAAATCAAGGCATAGGTTAGTATGCACAGTGTATTTGTTGATGTTTATTGTGGATGTGTCAGCTACTATCTATCGTCTGCTATGTGCCTCAGGCATCTTTTTCTCTCAGCTGCTATCATCTGCTATGCTCCCTATGCATCTTTTTCTCTCAGCTGCTATCTGTCGTCTTCTATGTTCCCTGTGCATCTTTTTCTCTCAGCTGCTATCTGTCGTCTTCTATGCTCCCTGTGCATCTTTTTTCTCTCAGCTGCTATCTATCCTCTGCTATGTTCCCTGTGCATCTTTTTCTCTCAGCTGCTATTTATCCTCTGCTATGTTCCCTGTGCATCTTTTTCTCTCAGCTGCTATCTGTCGTCTTCTATGCTCCCTGTGCATCTTTTTTCTCTCAGCTGCTATCTATCCTCTGCTATGTTCCCTATGCATCTTTTTCTCTCAGCTGCTATCTGTCGTCTGCTATGTTCCCTGTGCATCTTTTTCTCTCAGCTGTTATCTATCGTCTGCTATGTTCCCTGTGCATCTTTTTCTCTCAGCTGCTATCTGTCGTCTGCTATGTTCCCTGTGCATCTTTTTCTCTCAGCTGCTATCTATCGTCTTCTATGTTCCCTGTGCATCTTTTTCTCTCAGCTGCTATCTATCGTCTGCTATGTTCCCCATGCATCTTTTTCTCTCAGCTGCTATCTGTCGTCTGCTATGTTCATCATGCATTGTTCTCTCCCATTGGATGTGTATGTTGTACTCGTGATTCATCATCAAGAATACTGTTATGATCAAGGAAAGCCAAGGGGGGGGGGGGGGGAGGATTGTAAGTTTGGCAGGGAGCTTTAAAGAGTCAGGTACAAAATTTTAACAATTGTGAAGTTCCACTCACGTAGTCTCTTTTTTTAATCCCCAAAATGACAGTAATAGTTTTCTTTGAAAAGATATTACCCTGTTCATTATTTTGTCAGCAAAGGGTATCTATTCTATTGTGGCCATGGGTCATGGTTAAATGTAATGAAATTTTGTTCCAGAGATATGAATGTACAGTGTGACATTGAATAATATTAGTGTTGGAATCATCTAATGATCCTGAGATGACTTCTTCAATGTAATATCCAGTTTATAGTGTACGATTACAGTAAATATTCTATTTCAAATATATGAAAAAGCTGCAAGTGAAAGCTATTTAACAAACTGTCATGTAAGCAAGCTGTTGACTGTTTACATTCTACTGGTTGTCTTCTTGTTTTCAGTGTATTTTTTCCTTCCTGTTCACATTATTTATTTATTTTTGTTTGATGTTCACTTGATTCTTTGTGACTATTTTATTCCTTTATTTTTGCTTCTTTTTTGTGGTTAACATGGCTGTTTTTCCATTTAGTCAGCTTACCGGTTTGTGGAATCTGTAACTGCTCTCTGGATGATTGCACAAATATTTCCTTTAAAATGATCTTTCTTTGTAAAATGTTTGGTCAATTGTCTTAACTCTTAAGATTTCTGCATTTGAAGATATTTATTCAAACATCCTCAAATTATGAAAGACTTCTACTAGAATAGAATGTGTGCAAATCAGATCTACTGATTAGTTTACAAAATTGCTAAGACTGGGAAACAATACACATCCCTGTTGGGAGCTGATCAACAGATAGACAACATGCAGAAGTGGGTGGTGATTACAGAATTCAATTCTGTCAGAATGCAATTTCCTCAACTTTATAGGAGGCTTCCATCAAGCCAGGACTGCCTGATCTGCTAGACTTAGGTAAAGGTCTAGAAAATTATTTTAGTGCATCTTCATAATTATAAAAGGTTTTCATAATACTGACCAAGGACTCATAAAGTTAGTATTTGCAATGGGCCAAAAAGTCTAAAAGACACAGGTTCCTGACTTCAATTATTGGTATGGGTATCTGCTAATACAACTACCTGTTTGGCTTTAAGTTTGTTGTGACCAAATGACATCTTGCTTGGCACATTAACATAACACATACAGGCATGACATTGCAGTTGGTTTTACCTGCTTAGATGCTATATTTTGTCACCTGTACAGTGTACATTGCTGAAATTTTGGATCCACAGGTAGCAATTTTAGAACTGGTCCCTGACATTATTGGTTTGCCATGCATACATACTATAAATTAAACACCTAGGCCTTCTAGGCACATCTAGGCCTTTTGGTTCTCTGTTCGCATATTCACTGATAAGCTTCACTTCATTTTAGACAAAGAAAGTGGCTAATTGGAAGTGTCTTGTAAAGGTATATCTTTGCTGTATAAAGGAGATAAATAGTGAAATGTGTGGGGCTTTGTAGTTGATCCATTGAAATTCTGGCATATATTTTGACACCTTGCTGTGACAGTACTAACTCTGCAGAACTTGTACCATAATTGAATGCCTCAGGTTGCACAGATTTAAGTATTTAGGTCACAATGGACAAGAGGATGACATAATGTTGAATGTTAGTGTGATTGTTCAACCCTTTTAGATGAGCATCATCAAATTTTTTTTTGGAATGTAAGTTTTAGATTGTGCAATAAAGGGTAGTTAGTACTCTTCTATATAAAGAAACTAGTTAATGCAGTTGCATTTTTTGTTCCCCTATAATGTAAATGAAAATGCAGTGCTCAGAAACATCAGTTTCGTAAAATACAAAGATGTAATACTTTCAAAATATTTAACTGTGAAGTCACTTTTGCTTTGTAATTTTTTTTTTTGGGGGGGGGGAGGGTTGTTAGCATGACTAGAACCCACAGTGATGAGTTTATTACTCAACATACAATCATTTGGCTTTCATTGGGCCTGATGTTGGCCGAAAATCTTGTTTACTTTTCATAACTAATGTCTAGATTTTACTCTTAAAAGGATGGTCCAAGCACAAATTTAGCTTGAATATGTTTAGGAGTAAGCTAATTTAACCATTCTGGTGGAATTTTCATCCATTTGCCATGTGTGGTTCTCGAGATACCATCAATTGAAGTTACCCCATTTAATACACAATGTGAACTTAGAGCAAGCAGATGTGACATGATCTCCTCACATTGATTAAGAGTCTTTTGTTTTCTTCATTATTGAATTTACTGTTTTGACCTTGAAATCATTAGGTGGTCAGCTTAACTGCCGGTTATGTGAGGGTCACAAAACTCTCATAGCCCTCATACATTTACCTTATGATAGCACCAGATATTGAAATATTAAATTTGGTGTAAAGCTTAAAGAAAAACAAAAAAGGCTTTATCAATGTAAGGAGATGACATCATTCCTGCTTGCTTCAAGTTAACCTTAAGTGACAATTGTGGCAACTTCAACTGCTCATATCTTGGTAACAGCACATGGGAATTGAATGGAAGTTTCACTCTAATGGTCAGATTTACTTGCAATTCAACATATCAAGGCTATATGTATGGCTGGACTATCCTTTTAAGAAATATTGTAATCAACATATTTAACATTCTATAACCTAGTTTATGACCTTTTAAATTTTGCACTTACTGGGCCTCTGACATGATCAGTCATGTTACCTACTGTATTTCTATTTGTTGGTCCATTCCTTAAATGCTATTAAACTGTGGTTTGACTCTATTTTGCCCTCTATTTTTGGACATTGTATTAATATCTGTAGTGATTTTTCCTCTAATGGGTGGAGGACTTTTATACATCTTTCAGAAATTGTCTTCCATTTGAGAATAAATTTGCCACTTGGCCAATACCAATTATTTTTCTCCAGTCTTTTGCACTAAGTAACCCTAAGATTTCCTCTTGTATAGCTTTGTATCATACTGAGTTCATATCGCTCTAATTTTAAATTTTTTATGTATACTTTCTTCAGTTTTTCTTAGAGCATTAGAGGTCATTGAAATGAGAGATCCTGATTGCCCAGTTTTCCATTATTACAGGTTGAAGCAATTTTTTCAAAATTTGTTATGTTTATATGATCAAATTTCATTCAAACTGCTTACAGATTTGTTTCTAGCTTATGTAAAATTTTTGTTTTTTGTTCTTCCTGTTGTTCGGTTGAGATAAATGGCAGGCTATATATGAGGCAGCAACACTACAGATTCAAATCACATGTTGCTCTTCAAACTGAGGCATCCAGCCCAAAATCATCAATGAATTAAATAGTTTTTAATGACATCCTTTGAGAAACAACGTGAGTCAAGAGGTCAGTCTAAATATAATGGTGGATACCAAACAGGTTAAATATAGCTTGTCAAGCTTATTGATTCAAAACAACAGAATAAAAAAAAATAGATACTTCAAGACCTTTATCATATGTATAAACTTGTTTACATTGGCAGAATTTATTGCAATATAAAGTGTAGTACACAATAACATTGTGGTGAACTGACCTGGGTCTCTCTTCTAGGTAAGTGCTATGCATTTAAAAGTAAACCTAGCCCTCCCCATTGGTGACACAAGCCCTATTCATGACAAAATTTTCACAGCAGTATAAACTGTTGACAAATACTACCGTAAAGCAGTAATCAGTACTTAGGCATCTGAATTTTCTTTAACCCCATCTAAGCGATTTGTCTTTCTTGTTAGATATAATTAAGCATCTTCATTAACCTTTAAAACCATACGTTTATCTTTCTAACCTTAGCTTTAAGGACAAGGTAGACCTACCTGTGCTAGTGCTTAACATGAACTGGTATGAGCAGTTTTATATGAGACAGCAGACAATAGCTTATTTGTCATCTATTATCAGATTATCAATAACTTTTCCTACACATTGTCATATTGTCAAATCAAATAATGCATTGTGATATGGTATTCAGCATACTACTATTAAAGAAATGGAGAATACAAGGCAAATGAAATGACTGCCACATGCAAAACATGCCAGAGCAACATACTGCAACCACAGGGCATGAACTTACATATTGCAGCTGATGAAGATTCATAACCTCACATCGTTTTGATCAAACATTCCTACATGTTAGAATAATCTCAATCAGTATTTTACCATTGCTATGGTACAACAATAATTTTAATGATGATTTTACCCTAGCTATGGTTTAATAACATCAATGACTATGTTACCATTGCTCACAAGAGTTAATTCATCAAAGAAGAAAGTCACCATGTACCTTGTAACGTCATACAGACGTTAAGGTGCAAGAGGCTTGGACGTCTTAGGTGATAGCAAATGCAGAGGCATGCAGTGGCCACACTGTATGTTGCAGGAGATATTAGCAGTGTTAATATATTCCATTTTTTAGTGACAACGGTCTGCTTATTTCCCTCAAGCAAAGTTTGTTTCAGTAGAAACACTGAGGTCACAAAATGAAGATAGATACTATAAAGAAAAAAAAAGTGAGTTGAAGTACAATCTTCAAGAACTACAGATAAAGATTTTTCATGGAAAAATTTTGAGGGAGGGGGGGGGGGAGCAAGCTCAGTTTCAGTGATATCTTTCCTTTATTCCAAACTGGGACAGGTGCTGTTGGGTTGCCGGATCCAAGTGAAACTTTTTGCCTGGCATTCCATAACACAACCATTACCCTATGTGTGCTGCTATGCTTACACTTATGATAATGAATGACTTTGGGCATGAAGTGAAAAAAATTTCCATCAGAAAAGCCTGACAGTGAAACTAAAAGAAATGCAAATTTGACCAAAGTACTTTGTAATCATATATTCAATGTTTAACTGATGAACTGTGTGAGTGGAAACAAATGCTCAGAAAGATCTGACAAGCAATTGCTACAATTATTCGCCATTGTCTTATCTGCCATGACCCTGATTCAAAGGTTCCTTGAAGTCGTTTCTTTTGATAAATAACAGTTTTTATCCTCACAGCAGCAAAAGACATGATTTAGTCTTGATGTTTATGTGTTGACATCAAGATGCCTCCTCCTGCTGTTGTCCAGTTCTTTGAATCCTTTATGAGGTATTGTTTAAGACAGTATCATTTCCCTTGTTGGGGTTGAGTGAAAAATCCTCCTGACTGTTTGGCAACTGCTCTTGATGGTGCGAATCCCAACAGTTTCTGGATATTCTGGAAGAAGATTAAAAGAAATGCAAATATACAATAAGAAATAAGACTGTGTGTTGTCCACATTCATGCTAGAAGTACAAATGATGCAAAGAAGACATAGGACTGTTTATTGGCCCTATATATGCTAGATGTCTAAAGTTGGGTTACTTTTAGTCCACATTCAAAAACCAAACTTAATCACAATCTGTTGAAATTGTGTTCTTATCTATTACTGTTTTTGAGATATGAGCATATGTAGGGTTGGGTGGCACCAGGAAAATCAGTACCAGTATTTGCAGCACATAAGTACAAGTACTACTCAAAGACCCTCTACTGACCACATGTTCAACGTTATAAAAACAAGAGGTTCTGTACCTTGTTCAACATAATAAAAACAAGCGGTTCTGTGCCCAGTATACTGTGGTAGTAATGCAGTAACTTGTGTTCATATCTTCATGTAAGCTCATTGATAAAAAACCATCAAATATCAAGTTTCCTTTTGGCAGCTTCAGTAGGGTTTGAGAGCAGTACTGTATACAGCAACTAAATCAGCCACCAACTTTTCGCTGATGCGATCATGTGTCAACATACCCACTCGCCAGTCAGGTGATCTGATTACTGTACATTACTTACAAATTTTTTTGTCACCTGAAATCATTGAAAACTTGTCTTGTTTTGTTGTACTTTCTCCAGAAGTACAAACAAATTTGCTGTCATTGCCGCTTACACATAAACAACGTAACTTTCGTAATACAAGCACACCACTGTATGAGCAATTGTGGTGCTTTTGTTCTTAGAAGAGAGCAAGTCACTGTACTATTTCACCTGGGAAATGTTCACCTGTTGTTCGCCACCTAACTTCCGAGCTGAGCAAGCTGTTTATGCCCTGCCCTAAAGACCCCAAAGTAAAATGACTGACAGCCTTAAAGTGAATGATGTTTTTGTACAAGTTTGTAGATTGATTAGTTGACTTTGCTTCGCAATTTTCGTGAAGTGCAAGCCAGTCATGAGTTTAAAATGCCAGTGGCAGGCAGGACTTACGTTTATAATTAGATGCAAGGCCAGGCACGTTGCTGATGATCATGAATCACGGAAATTCCCAATTCCAACTAAGGCACTGATGTGAGTAAATTTGTCATTATTAATGGCATCAATTCAGTGATGTAAAAGTGTCCCTGTTTGTTGCAATTCATAGGAGAATAAAGGCAGGAAATCTCTTCAACCAAGTGTGCCTGCCTGAGTATTGTTCTAGTCAGGAGGCCAGTTTGGTCTTTCAAATGCCAAAATAAGTGCATTTGGTTTTTTTTTATTCTTTTAACCTTTGTAGGCTGGTAAAAATTAAAAGTGCATGCCAGACAGCATTTTAGCATTGAAGTAACTGTAAGATACCCGCTTAATCACAAAATTTAAAGAATTTTTTTTCCCGATGTAATAGTCACCTGAGTGGGATGTTACAAGGTTTACAATTTACTCTCCACTTGTAGCAACGTAGATTGAGCGTGTAATGATGTATATCGTATTACCGTGTGTTGAAAACATTGAAAAGTGTTACACTGTACAAAAATACAGGGTCAAGTTTCCTCAAGTAGGATTTTCAGGTGATTTGGCTGGAAATTTGGCTGGTTACACCACAAACTAACTGGCAACCCTGATTATAGTCACTATAGGCCCCTAAATTGAGTAATGAATTGATTACACAGGATAGCTGTAGCAGAAGGATCAGCTAAAAAAGTTATGACACAGACATAGGAGGCAGGTTAAAGTTAACATTTTAAAACCATAACTTGCTCATAACTCGAAAACAGGAGATACACACTTTTTCCTTTGCTTCAAGGAGTTTTCTACAAGTATTTTGACAATCGCTTTATCTGTGCAATTTCTGTGTAAATCGGAGTTAATCTGACAGAGTTACGATGGTGTGTACCAGTTCCACAAAATTCTGTTACAACACATTTCTGATGTAAAACTTTTGGCTGGGATTGTCCTAGATGTTGAGGTTATTATGATAATGAACATTGTTGAATATACACCAATCAGCAGCAGTTCAGCTGCATAAATGTCACTGACTTTGTGCTCATAAAAAGCAATTTTCAAACATTTCAAACTTTTTTTTTTTTCACATTTCAAAGCAACCTGATTTCCGTAAAGTTAGGCCTACGCAGCATGTGTGAACATCTATAGCCTACACACAGGAGTAAATATAATATGTATCTTCAATGGCAACTCGTAGTCCTGATCCATCTCAAGGTCATAAAAATCCTTGGATAAGATACGGGCGGCTAAAAAAACAGGTTATCTTTGTTTTTGTTTCATTTTGTTGCTCCATTATTGTTATTAATTGATACAGACTCAGTTATAATCAGCAAAATAGGAATGGGATTTGTGGCTACGTAGGAACTTGAGTAAAGTTTTTCAAACCAATACGTTGAACAATAGAGAAAAAGAAAACAAAAGATACATGGCAAAAGCATTGCTGAGCAGGGATCCAACCAGTGACATCAACATCAGAAGTAACCAAATAAGCCTCTTTGTATGTAGATGATTACATAGGGTTAAAGAAATATACAATGATAAGCCCCCAGGAGGCACATCAAAAAAAATATACCTAAACGTAAGTAGTTTTGTTTCCACTTCTACGTAGCTGAGTTGTTTTTCTTTAGTTCACTTTTGTTTCGTATGAGACTCGGATGCTTTACTCTTCGTTGGCAGTAAGTTAGTGTTACAAAATGGGCAATATATGTGGGCCTAGCCTGCATGTTTTGCATGATTTTACCAAACAAATGGAAGATAGCTGCTTTACTAGCCATCAGACAATAACATGTACTGTGTTCCAGGTTGACAACAATCCTTTACAGTGATGAATACATTTTATTTTTCAGAAGCCTTGAGCTTTGGTTTTTTTGTGAGATATTGAAATGAAAACTTTTAAAATGGATCTGGAATTTATTTTGGTCTGTTTTGATGTTGATTTGTAAAAAAAAATTTCTGTTGATTTGTTGGAGACGGTATCGCTACCAAGAATTTCCTCCAGCTCTGAGAAGTATTCAAAAGTACCAGTAATTGCACAAAAAAGTTTTCATCCAGTATTGCAAGTAGCGGTACCGCAATGCCGATACTGGCTTGGGTATAGGGCTACTGCCCAACCCTAGGAATAAGGCTTACAAAGTTTATGAAAATAAAAAAACCATTATGTGGAGTGCTGCACATTGTCAGTATTATTTTGGATGGACCTATATGTAATCCAAAAGAATAGACTATAATAAGGAATACTGAATATCACATCAAATTGCACTTACTGTAGGATCATCAGCACTTTTTGTTTTGAGAAAAAAAATGCTTAACAGTCCACCAGCATCCAGCAGACAAGAAAAAAAGAAATTGAAAAACAACATCCAAACTGATTCTAAAAAAGAGATATACTCACCTGCCTGATGGACATAGTGCAGAGAATATAAAGAAATATAAAGGAACATTCGGTGAAATCGTTGCCCATCAGATTTCGATGAGACAGTCCATGTATCCATGTGATTGGTACAAAGGGCAGTCTTGCTACAACACGACCATCAAAGCTGTCACAACAAAATCAAACAACGTAATTGATCCACCTTGTTGAGTGAAAAGAGATGCAGAGTACTCTTAGTCAGCAATTCAATTGATCCAAGTTGTGGAATATTAAGAGTACGGCCAGTCAGACAGCAATGTAACTGATCCAAGTTGTGGAATATTAAGAGTACTGCCAGTCAGACAGCAATGTAACTGATCCAAGTTGTGGAATGTTAAGCATTGGCTACCGGTACATTATAGACCACAATTTAAGATTCTCCTCTACACATACAAAACATTTAACAATTCGGCACCAGTTTATTTTCGGGATCTACTTAAAAAACATCAGCCGTCTAGATCCCTCCACTCTCAATCCAAATCTCTCCTGGTTGTCCCCAAAGTTAGAACCTCCACCTACGAAAATAGACGGTTCGATAGATGCACTGCAACATTTTGGAACAATCTGCCTGAGGGAGTAAAGCTTACTAATATTCACGATTTTAAGAAACTTAAAAAACTTTATACTTTAAAGCAGCTTTTCGTTAAGCCGGTACTTGTCTTGTCTATTTCATATGTTTTTTAAGGTTTTTCCAAGTGCCTGCTTCTCTATTGGTTTACTCTGGCATGTTTCATTTTAGCTTGTGTCTTTGGTACATATTTAAGTTTTCCTTATCTTGTTTTTAATGGTTTCTTACAGTTGTGTTTTTTTAGGTAGCTTTTCTTGTATTTTGAGTTTGTGTTTTATTGTGCTAAGATTTTTGTTAACTGCTATTCTAATTTGTATGTTTGCACAGCGCCTTGGAGCTTTTATATTTTAACTGGATAAGGCGCTTTATAAGTTTGTTAATTATTATTATTATAAGAGCACTACAAGTCAAAAGGCAAGACAATTGGCTATTTTCCCTTTTTTTGCACACTTCTAGTGTTTCTCCCTAGGGTTTTAGGGTGAAAAAACTTCATTCAGCAATTATGAAAACCGTATATCAGCATTCAGTATTCATGTACCAGAGAGCTGTTTTTGAGGAGACAGGACGAAAAATTTAGTGATTTTAATACTTCAAGACCTATCAAATTGAACAAAAATAAGCTGTGCAGTTGGTCCAACGGTATTCCTTTCCTTTATTTGGCAGCTCTGGTTCAATATCATTTACAGAGAAACACTACTGAAGTCAAATAATCCTTAAACAATTAGCTCCCTAAAAAAAAAATTCCTTGAAACTCCCCTGTGGAAAAACGATTTATCACCAAATAAAAGATCAGAACCATGCTGCAACCGACAGTGCGCACTACATCAGTGGTTTTAAGCAAACCAGATTTTGTCATTACTACAGCATGTTACAACCAATTTATTTCTAGCACCGGGTTGGTACTTCCAGTTGCTACAAATGTACTAAAATTTGCAAGCTATTTCCTGAAAGTAAGAGCAGCAAATGGAATTAAAAAACACCAAGATATTTTCAAAAGACATGAACAGCACCATGAATTCCCCTACCCCCTCCCCCCCCAAAAAAAGAAAATGGTGGTTTGCCTTCATCTGGCAAAAAGGGCTCTGGCATTTTGTAATAGTTACAATTAAATGTACGTAACAGCCTCAATGCAGACACACCTTGAGTTTCTGTTTTGTTCTTGAAAACTTCAGTATCACAAGCTAAAAATGACACATAGATACACTACAACACACTATAAAGTAAATATTTAAAACACTGAAAAGATATTGTAGCCCTCTCTTCCCTAAAGAGGGCTATTTCTGCAAAGGGCTATTCTGACATACAGTAACCCTCTTTTCAATAAAGAGGGCTGTCTCTTTAGAGAGGTATTCTGACATACTGTAGTCCTTTTGCCCTAAAAAGGGCTATCTCCATTGAGGACTATGTCCTAAATACCATAGCCCTCTCTGCCCTTCAGAAATGAAATCAAAGTTACAGTATGTGACACACTACTGTAGATGAGTTTGTTTCTTTCCTATAGACAAGTTAAATTGTTACTTACATGGAGTTAAACATACTCATTAGCTGAGGTGAAAGTAAACGCAATCACAAACATGGATTTCATCTTAACCATGGACAAAGCCCTGCTGTGATCTTTCAGTCGTTCTTCTTGTCTTTCTGAAAGAGGAAACAGCAAAGTTCTCAATCACTAGGAAATTAATGGCAAACTGGTTCTAACACTCTGCAATTTATCATTCATTATTTACTATTCTTTGAAGCAAATGAATCTGAATATTCATCAATGACTTTCAAATATTGTCACCGTGAACATGACTCGAGACGTACAGCACTACAACACTTAGCTGGTATTGAATGTTTTGATACATCCATTATACTGTAGCTATCACAAAGGTGAGATGGAAGGTGAAGGTTGAAGGCTGACAGAGGAGTGAAGGCTGATGGCCAAAAAAAAAGGAAATCTCATTTAAATAAATGTTAACCTTCTGCAAAACTACTACCAGTCTCTTTTCTTCCAAGTCTGGTGTTAATTCCGAGTTACTTCAAACTGTAAACATTGTGCAGGGCAAATAGTACACATGTTCGTATTGAGACAACCTTATGCAGCTACCAACAGGCACAAACCTCCTTTAATTCCCCTGTGTATTATACTTTTTAATGATTGTTTTAATTCTTAATCCTCCTAAGTTTATTTTACTCTTCTTATCTCTTAGACTTGTTCTGTATTATATCCTGTATCCTACTTGGTATTATCTTTGTTCTTCAATTTTAGATCTTGTATATCAATATTTGTCAGATCTTCCTTGCCATTTTAGTTTTGCTAATCTTTATGTATTTGTATTCTTTATTTGAACAGCTTTGCCTATTTAACTGTAAGCCTCTTGATGCATTTGTATTTTATGATTTTAGAGCAAGCATTGAAGTTCCTTTTTGGGACTGAATAAAGTTGAACTTGAAGTTGTCAGCATCAATCACTACTACCATAATTCCAGGCATCCACAGGTACAGTACTTTATGATTTCAACACCCAATAATTCACACTGAGCACTTAAAATTCAAACTGAGCAATGAGCAACACCATAAAACTTCACTCCATAAGCACTAGCACTTGTGGCATAAACCAGGGTGTGTAGAATCATCAGAGAAACTCAAACAAGATATGATACCATTGATTAGCCTTTTACTGCATACATACATGTACTCATAGTCATAAACAATTATGTACCAAGCCTGGCATACTACTGTGTGCATGTACAAAACTGAAATGTTGTCTAGCCTAACCTTCCTTTGTACAGTATGTACACGTAGAGAATGAACCATGGCAACAGCAACCAGCTGACGCTGGTTACTTGCAATAGAATGACAAGTAACTCAGTTCAAATCCTGATCAAAGGCTCTACAAAATGAAATGTGCAGCTAAATAGGGAATGAGGCTAAAAAAATATTAAGAAACAACTGACATCCACAAGGTCTTCCTTTTTGTCAGAGACACCAGTAAAATGATGATTTAAAGTGGAGATCTACTTACCAAGTTTTTTCTTTTGTCCTTTGCTTTCCTGGCCAGTCACATTTTCTTTTGTTTTTTCCACTGAAAACCAAAATGAAAGTCCACAATTACAAATTTGCCCAGTCTTTAAGACTCTGAATGAGAAATAGAGTTCGTAATAAAAGTGTAAATTGTTCTGGTCATACTGCAGGGAACCTGCTAGCAATAACAAAGATGGCCGCTATCCTGTTCTATTGGATAACATCATCTCAATCTAAAACATCATGACATCTACCAGAAAGCGTTTTCACCGGTTGCTCTTCCCATTATGTGCTGTCTAAAATGAGGCATGGTGGAATACACTGTGCAATTGTTCTGGCTTAAACTGAACATACACATCACTATTAGATTGCTAGAAATGCACCGGACATCTGGTCTAGCTGGACCATCCATCCGGATAGTAACATAAAATCTGGTTCTGGCTGGATCTTTGTCAAAGTCCGGCCAGACCTTTTTCTGCATTTTGTTGCAATTTTCAGATGTTGGTATGAAATGTCAGAGGAAACTGTAGATCTCTCACAAAATGAAAAATCAGAATATCAATTTTAAGAAACAACAACAGTGTAGAACACAATTTAACATTCTGACCATTAAAGTGACTTGTTATAGTAATGAAACATTTGATTTTAGAATACATCATACAACTAAGAGCATTTTTTCTTCCGTACAGTATGTGTCTACATTTCCTTTTCAGGCTTTAATGCAAAATCATTTTTACACAAATTAACACTGCAAGATGAGAGGCAATCTTATCATCACACATACCACATAGGCTACAGGTACAGTACTTAAATTACGCTTTATGCAGTGCCCTTGAGAACCTTGGAAGGAGCACAAATTAACAAAAACACAATGCATACTGTATGAGTGTATGTACAGTATGTACTAAGAACAGATGATGATTTTATAGGGAAATAGGACATTTGTTTTACAGAAACAATCATCTTATTATAACTGATATTTTTGGACACAGAATGATAGACTATTCAAAATAAATCAAGACAGTGGTCTTCTTTTCAAGAAATACTTTTTGTCACAGACAGAGATTCAGCTATTTGTAGCTCAAGACTAATTGCTCACCCAAACCTTTATGAATTCAAATGATGCATCCTTCTGTTCATCATCTTATGCATAAAATTTTGAGTAGATGAGCTTCTACAGTATAGCATTTTATTGATGAGATTAACTGGTTTAACAATGACAAAAGCTACTTTGTATGGCATGCTGGAGCATTGTACAGTTAATGCCATACTGTATTTCCCTTTGAAAATGCCACTAAGATACTGTAAGTCAACTGCCACTAAGATAAGTCAACTGCCAGTCTGCTAATGAGATAAGTCAACGGCCACTTAGGTAAGTCAACTGCCACTAAGATAAGTCAACTGCCACTAAGGTAAGTCAACTGCCACAAAGGTAAGTCAACTGCCACTAAGATAAGTCAACTGCCACAATAAAGGTGAATCAACTGCCAACTAACAACATATTGAGCATTAAAGTAAGAAAATGTGACTCCCACTTACATTTTTTGCTTTGTTTCTCCACTTCTCCTTTCAATTTTTTGTAAGTTTCAGTCCGGTATACCAACAGAAAGGTAATTCCTGAAGTAAGTTACAGAAAGTAAATTAGAAAAGTAAACTACAAATAGAAATATTACAACATTAAAAAACTATTAACAAATTAAAAATTACAAAATTACAGAAAGTAAAAAAAGTTCAAAATTTTTTAGATAAGTTAACAAATTTGTCAAAAAGTTAACAATTTTCAAAATTTTTTATAACTTTGTCTCTTTTTCTTTTTATTCTTGGACACAATAGTAGAAACTCTGCAATAGATCTATAAACATTCAGTTTTCAAATTCATACAGTAAGTGTTGATCACACTGTGCAGGGTAAAGTTGAGCAGCTAAAGGCAACATGACTTGAAGCTTAAGATATTCACTTCGTTTTAACCTTAAATTCATTTAACACTTCAAATAACTTTCGATCTTCATGAAAAATAAAGAGAATCATTTCCATCTTATCGGATACATACAGATCCAGTCTCCATCTTTCATGTTTTTAGGTAATTATTATTTTGATGCTCCCCAGTAAATTTTCTCTCTCTTGTTGGTCGGTGTCGCATATAACATCATAACATTTACATTACATTACATTGTTTGTTAGAACATGAAAAAAAATGCATATGGCTATTTCAGGACTTTTCCAGCAATGCCTCATTTAGTTGTCAAAATATTAGACTTCTGTCTCTTCAGATTCATTTGGACCTGCATCCAATAACAGCCCTCTATTCTGATACACCAGTCTACTTTGATTTCAAAGAGACAACAAGTCTTTTGATTAATGAGCCAGTGGTTCTGACTTGAACATCGACAATCTCTTTGGCATCAAACATTGTTTTACGTAATCTTTTTTGGGGGTATGGGCAGGTGCAAATAACAGTTACTCGATACTTACTATAATTGGATGCACTGTACATATCACACAAAAGGGAAAGGGTATCTAAGCTGTACTAGTCACTACTTACAGTAAATCAAAACTCTTGAAAAGCTTAAAACTCAAATCAATAGGATTCAGATCAGAAATTTTGTTGCCTCTCCTACCAAAATGACAGCTGCCAGGGTTTTACCTTAACTGATTCCAGTCTGCATTTCTTGAAATGTGAACTAAAGGTTTTCTGCATGGATCTCAGAGTTGGTGATTTTATTTTAATCACTATTTAAAGTTGTGATTAGTTCCTGGGGTATTCCAATGAAGTTTTGAGTGACTGCACTTCCCTTAAAATCCATTTGTCTGGAGGAACTTACTTTGGATCGTAGCATAAGGCAGCAAGTTAAAGCAGCTAAGGTCGTGTGACACAAAAATGACTTTTTGGAGTACTGGGTGCTTTAAGCATTGAAAATGTTGAAAATAGCCACAAATTCCATCAAAATCCATCAAAGATTGACAAATTGATGGGCAAATTAGTGTCTCACTCCTGCATCAGAACTAAACATTGGCGAGGTATGCAAATTTGTAACATCAAGCAATGGACTCCTATCGTACATCTTACGTTAATCCTTTGTTTACAAATGTACATTTCAAGGACAGTTGACAATTGCATATGCCCAGAGGGTTTTAGTTTAGAAACATGTACTGTATCTTCTTCTTAAAAATATCAATATTTCTTTCCAACATAAAATTCAGTAATAAAGTAATTTAAGAGGCAATACATGTAGGTTTAACAAAAGATATACAGACACTGCACAACACTACGCATCACCTGTTTTGCATTTTTATCAAACTTTGAAAATTCACATCTCAACCAGAAAGCCAACGTTGTTGCCTTGTCGTTATTATATTGAATGTCCACATGCCCTCCTAAGATACTGCAATGTGGCCCAGGGAAATTTAGTGTGAGATCCCCAGCTCAATTCAATTACTGATCTTTTCTGTATGTATATAATGTATACCATGTGATGTGGCAAAACTGACCCATTACACTACTTGAAAGTACTGAAAGCAGTAAGACAGGTCTAACAATGAGCCTTTTTCTAGTCCTAGTGTAAAAGTATAAAATTGAAATTTCACATTTTTCACAGATGTTTTCCTTAAATGCCCTTCCATGTTTTGTAATTGACTGTCAAGAACTCTGCAGCCAGCAAATGACATTGATATTACTGTACAGTTAAAGTTATATACCAAAGTCAGTCCAGTACAGCCTGCCACTGACTCTTTCCATTGCCGAATATTCCCTAAATCCACTACCTGATCATATTTTTATCCCTTATCTTAGAGTAAAAAGATCTCTCATCTCATTTTTCACTGCACGACCTCTAATATCCCCATATCATACGACCTTTGACCTAAAATCCCATCCACACTCATATTTACTTAAAAGTAAGTACCAAGTTTAACTCATGCAACGTGTGGTTCCTGAGATACTGCAAACATTGGTTGTCTACAGTCTGCGCACTGGTGACCTCAGATGACCTTTGACCTGCACCAAAAACAATCTCAGCCAACAATTCTACATGCACTCCCCTCACACCAACTTTGATCTGTCTTGCATCTTTCCTCCAAGAAGTGGAACATCAACCTCTGATCACTCCATATGACCTTTGACCTTCAAGAAAGTCATCCCAATGTTATTTAGTCATAAGGGAGTACATACCCTCCAAGTTTTAAGTTCATGCAACACGAACTTCCTAAAGATACTGCAAACATACTTTGTCTATACTGCATATTGGCTACTTTTACCTCATATGACCTACAGTATGACCCACACCAAAACCAATCACTACCTTTCAAGTTCCCTTCAAAATCAGAGTGCTGACAAGATAGTTGTTACATACATACATACATACATACACACACACCGAGTCAAAATCACCACATAGATTCCTTGCTTGCCTTCAGCAAGAAATCATAAACGGTAATAGATGTACTGTAAATCAATTCCAACGGATTTTCACTAAGGTTTTTTCTTTTGAATGAAGCCTGCTCTTTTCTAGATGCATGTCACACAACATTTAAATTTATGTTGTATGGCATACAGGACATAAAATTAAATTTTCCTTGACACAAGTCAAAAACTTCTACAAGATTTTGAGCATGCAAAATTTCAAACAAGAAGTTCACTGCAGTCTTCAAATTCAATTACAAGCAGTCTATTTCAAGCGCATTACACAATGCTGTAATGCTGTCACAGATCAGTAAGATCACTTTCTTCAAATTCAGTTGCAAGCGATCAATAACAAGCAAGTTACACAATGCTGTCACAGTTCACTGCGGCCTTCCCCTCTCGTAATCCAAAGCCTTTCCCATTACTAGCTACACTGGCTCCATCGTGAAGAAATCTTTTTAAAGGATACAGTACTTTGATGTTAAGATTTGAAAATTTTTTCTAACTTTTTCCAGTCTTTCCCTTCAGTAGCCACTCCAGCTCCATCATGAAGGAATATTTTAAAGGATACATGTTAAGAACAAGAGTTGAAAACTTATTTTTAAGTCCAATGGTTTTCCCTGTAGAGGCTATACCAGCTACATCATGAAGAAATCTATTAAATGATACTTCAATGTTTTAAGAAGGGTTAAAAAATTCTTCTAAGCCTCTTGGTTTTCCTTTTAGTGGCTACGTACAGTACCTGCTCCACCAGCTCCGCAGTGAAGAATCTCCTTAAGTGATTCTTACTGTAAATGCTGGGATTTGAGTCCAAAGCCTTTCCCTTTACAACCATAGTGGCTACAATTACTCTGCTGGTGCCATCGTAAAGAAATTTTTTAAATGTTACTTTAGTTGGAAATTTTTCTTAGTCTAATAAAGGCTTTCACCGAGTGGCTACAGTGGCTCCAATAACTTTATCTAAATGAAATCTTTCAAACAGTAATTTTATGTCGAGAGTTGCTAATTTTCCTATGTCCGAAGGTTTTCCCCCAAGTGGATGTACATCAACTCCACCATCTCCATTGTCGCCTAAATCGATCTTGACAGCTTCCTGTGTGTTACTCATTTACTGTTTCTGTGTTTGTGTGACACTGTAGCCAGCTACACAGTGGACTTAATTAAAGTGATTGCATGTGTACTGAAAAACCAAAAAGATAAGATTATGTTTGATCTGAACTTTTTCTTTATTTTTGAATGTACACGCAAGGTTGTACATGAACGGACTGTCTTTCAATGAAGGAAAATGACAGTAACTACTTCGAAAAACAATGGGATTGGCATAAAAACAGTAAAAACAGAAATCATATTTGAAAATTAATGGTTCTTACTACAACTGCCTACGTAATGAAGGTCTCACTAGTGTATCAAAAACATGCTACTCAAGTCATCGCTCCTTGATAGGTATCAGGAATTGTAGTATTTTGTGAAAGGAAACACTGTATTTACAAATAACCTACGAACTGAACACAACCTTGCCCGCGGCGTCAGTGACCCTGAGTTGTAACTAAATATTTAATACTAGTATACTTTCCATTGGCTTGCACAAAGAAGCACACCGTTGATTTGAATGAAAACTGTCAACCACTACATTATCGTGCTGTATTCTACACTTTTTGTCGTTATGTTAGAATTTGAAATCATATCGCAATATTAACAAACTGAACCTATTTATTTTCACAGATTGTCTGCATGGTGTAATTAAAAGCCTTACCAAACTTTTGGAGATGAAATTTCCATGTTTTCACTTCTTGCCTACGTACGCAATCACTTTAAGTAGCTGATGGCATTGTATTCCATAGTCGTATCATACTACCAGTCAGTTGTAGTTGAGTTAAAAAATGAATTCATGTTAACTAGTAACTACTGTACATTCATACATAGATTGGCGAAACAACTAGCATAGGCCTTTGGGAAGAATACTCCTATTTTGCTACTTTAGGTACTACTACTATGCCAGATGCTAGGTCTACTGTAACTGAGTAACTTAGAACGGTTAGTCAGTAAGTGTATGATGAAGATAAAATGAATACCTTCCGACAGTAAAGCCGTGCATATTGATATAAAAACAATCAGCAGAGTATCCGCTAACATTTTAATAGTAGACCTATCTCGTAATTTCAAGTGAACTTCAACAAAAAACGGAATTCAGGACTAACAATGCTACCCAAATGCCGTAGTGAAGCATACGTCGGGCTCCGTACTATTCTAAGTTAGTAATACTGCTGATACTAGTAATACTAATAATGCAAGTGTGTGTACAACGTAGGTTTCCTATCCTAACATCAGTGAAGTCTTCTTTGTATCTGAGGTTTGTACATCGTGCGAGTGTGTAAGTTAGTCACTGTGACCAACCTGAAGCTATTCGTCCCAGGATTCGTCCCAGGATTCGTCCCAGGATTCGTCCCAGGATTCGTCCCAGGATTCGTCCCAGGATTCGTCCCAGGATTCGTCCCAGGATTCGTCCCAGGATTCGTCCCAGGATTCGTCCCAGGATTCGTCCCAGGATTCGTCCCAGGATTCGTCCCAGGATTCGTCCCAGGATTCGTCCCAGGATTCGTCCCAGGATTCGTCCCAGGATTCGTCCCAGGATTCGTCCCAGGATTCGTCCCAGGATTCGTCCCAGGATTCGTCACAGGATTCGTCACAGGATTCGTCACAGGATTCGTCACAGGATTCGTCCCAGGATTTTCCCGGGAATTTGTGAAATCTGCAGATTTACCGCAATCTGGAACATTTTAGAGGAATACAAAAGACCGCTCGTAGACAATCTACGTAAGTAGTAGACACAAGGGCGTAGCGAGGAATATGTCAAGGAGGGTGCGAACTGGTGAAGACTGTCTAAGCGGAGCGCCACCATCGGTTGGCGAGGAGCGTACAGGAAAATTTTGAGTTTTACAAACCCCCAAGAAGACCGGAAATAGCCCTTCCCAAGTCTTTTCAGTTGCAACAACCCATTCTTGAAATATAGATTTCATGTCTACAATTTCTCAATTACTGAGAAAACAATTAGTCTGAGAAAAATGATGCAATGCCGAGATGAGTATTCAAAGAAACGTTTGGCTGGGTGTTTTACATGCATACATACATGCTCCCAACCCTGCATTCCACCCCTGCCTTGGTAGGCCTGCCGCATAAATTGAGGGAATTACTATTTAGCGATATCGCGGGAAAAGCGAAAATGAGATCAAACAGGGTCGCCTTATTCGCCCTCCTTTCCCTGGCTATGCCTATGCTCCTGGGTATTTCTGGGGAAGACCTAGAAAAAATTCCACAATATGGCCAGGGGGGGGGGGGGGAGGAACGGTCGCCTCTTTCGTCCCCTCCTTGACTACGCAGCCTGCGTAGGCACTTTTCGGTAGTCGTGGCGGTTTGAACAGGGCTTAAAATGTACCGACTGCACCTGACTATAATTGAACATATTTAATCGGGCCCGGCGACTGCTTACGACACAACTGAACTCTAGTCTTGGAACCGGTCACACCTCCACGATCACAGCAGACGCGATGGGTGGTCGCCGTCGTGTCGCAGGTTTTCGTGGCAGTGTCCGGGGCTTTGTATTGTATCTAGTCCAATGATTTCCACGGCCACAATGACATAACCATGCATGCGCGTTTTTGAGCTTATTATCTGATCACTCCACACAGTATATGTATGTGGCGATCAGATATTGTGATCAGTTTGGACCTGTGTACATTTTTTGACAAGTGGAAGGGTTTTATCTTCCTGTTAAACGCTGTTCGAACGCTTCGACCCCCTCCACCCTGGCTATCCTGCCTGAATCACGTACGATGATTTCGTGCTTTCCCCCTAAAAATGTGCAAAGTTCACCGACTCATTGTAACGTGACATAGTCAGGCCCGTATCCAGGGTGGGGGAGGGGGTTCAAGGGGTTCGGACGGACCCCCCCCCCCCCACAAGATCTGGAGTTCAGTTCAGCCTATGATAGTAGGCCTAAGTTAGCAACATATATAATGAGTTTTAATTTTTTTAGTTTTACGCTTCAACTTCCAATTAACTGATTAAATCAGATCTAACGTCCCCGCGACCTTTCTTTCCAGTTGTTGTCACTGACACTGGATTGTATTCCCTACTCCATTTTGCTTACGGGAGCAGTAGGTTCCATTTTGAAGTCTTTCGTATCACACAGTCTGTGAATTGAGTAGCGGACATTTTTGCTAGTCGGTCATAATTGTCGTGTAAAATGTTCCACTTGAGGTAAAATCGAGCCCCCTCCCACTGAAAAAGCTGCATACGGGCCTGACATAGTGCACCGCCTACCCTTACTTTTTATTCTTTTCTTTTTTACTTTTCTTTTCTTTTTTTACCTTTCTTTTCTTCACTCTTCTTTTCTTTTCTTTTTTATGAATCCTGGGATGAATCCTGAATAAATTCTGCGATGAATCCTGAGATAGCTTCAGGTTGGTTCATTGTAAGGCCTGCAAGTTGAAGCTAGTGTATGGTATGTGCAGTGAATCAACAAAAAAGGCAACCTACCAGGTCTACCAAATATCTTTTTATTCAAGACGAATGAGGGCACATCGAATTTCATTTGTTTCAAAATCAGTTAAAGGTTAGGCTTTGAAATAAAGTTAGGGTTACTTGGATTGAGGTATCTTGGCCAGCTGTTCTTTCATGATCTGGTGTCAGAATTCTGGGAAAATGGTCGGAAAGCTGTCGTTTTGGAAATAGAGGTGTGTTGTATTTCCAAGGACCTGATTCGGTCTGCCCAGCTCGGTATGCAAAAGGTAGCACTCATCAAAAGGAATTGTTCCCCTGCACGGGTGAGTATGAGTTAGAGTTTTGCCACCATAATGATATAGCCTACTGCCATCACTCTCGTGGACCAGAAGATGTGATATGGGAGTCACAATGACAATTTATCGCCAGTGGACGGTTAGTTTCAAGTTAGAGAACATCGAACTACAAAGACTTTATTGAACCACTGGGGTAGGCAAGGGCGTCAATCCTGGGGGAGACGGAGGGGACATACACTTCGATAGCCTTCCTCCCGGAGGGGTACATCCACATTCCATAAAAGAAACGTTTTGGCTCACTTTTTGACTGGTAGGGAGATTGTGACAAATATCGTCCCACAGTTCTGAAGAGTGACTGATGTAATCCCTAGGGTGATAAATGCTCATAGGGGAACTCTGCGTCACGAATATACCAAGGTTAGACTCATCTACACACCCCATATACCAACGTTTCTTGTGCGTTTCGGACTTAGTGTCTCCTTTGCCGTGTTATGTTAATGGACAAAAGAAGGTACCGTAATGGATTGAGTTCACTACCAAGTTGCCAGAGTAACGATAACGTTTAGCATGGCAATTATCAAGATAACGATTGCAACTTTGTATAGTAAATTCTTACTTCTGTGACTAATTTTATGATTGCTCTCTTGCAAGTTTACATTTCCTTAAAAGTTCATTCCTAAAATATTATATTTCGGAATAAAGCTCGTCTAGCCAAGGCGAAATTCGGCTCAAAAAACGAAAAAAGTCCTTCGCACGCCCATGGTAGACAGAAAGATTGTGGCAGGTTTCCTCCCAATTAATACACAAACAAAACTTCAAATTACCCGAAAAAGGAGAGGTGAGGTGGCAACCTAGGAGCCCCCCCCCCAAAAAAAAAAGAGAAAAAGAATAGAAAAACTCAGAGCGACGACAGTTGGAAAATCTGAAATACCAGTTAAAATTTTTCATTCTCAGTCTCACATTTTGTGACGTTAAATGAGGCCAAATATTGGACGAGATTGTGAGGTTACCTGGTAATTAAATAAAATTCTCCATAAATCTGAAATTCTATTTCAATTACCATATTTCAGTCTGTTAGTGAAGATAGTCATAAAGTCTGACATATCAGTTGGAATTTTTCATCTCAATCTAGAACATTTTATGACTTCAAAAGAAGCCAATTATTGCATCAGATTGTATCTAAGTTTACCAAGAAGGTGAAAACTTGTCAAAAGTGGAGTTAGACTCCCCCTCCCTTACACTGAACCCTCCCACAGATCATAGACCAACCTTCACACTTCTAATGCTTCCCCTATCTATGGCAATCCAATTGTATGGCATCTTTTATCTCTTCAATGTGACTATATATCATTTTCAAAAGTTACCGTTACCAGAACGGGCTTTACTGTAATCGATGAGAGTAAAAATTATTGGACTAGCCTAACCTTTCTGGAACCATCATTGTTTGGGGAAAAAAATGACTGTAATAGATGCAAAATAGTACACGAGATTTAGTTTAAGGTCACCTGCTGGTTGAAAATTTCTCAAAAAGAAAAAACCTGTTAGGGTATCGTTAGAGAGTAAAAACTGTTGAATTAACATTTCAGAAAAAATCGATAGCATAAATATTCTAGATGAGAGCAATCCAAATTATTACAATTTTTCCATAAAATGATGTTTTCTCATTGATTGAGAAATTGCAGACAACAGCTGGAGCTTTATTTCAAGGCTAGGTACATGGAGCCCAGAACACGCGGGAAGACCTTATCGTTTCCGATCGTGCGGGGGTTTGTGAAGCCCGAAATTTCCGCGTACGCTCAACGCCAACTGATGGTGGCGCTCCGCAAAGATTGTCCTGCGGGCAGTGCATTTAAAACACTTTTATTCTCAGGCCAGGTGCTGCACCCCTGCTGAAAAACCTGGATAGGTATATGCAGCTTAGGACGCCTGCATGGGAAATACCATTTCCGGCCATCTGGGAGATTTGAATTTTCTTGTATAATCCGCGCCAAACAATGGTCTACGCTTAGATAATCCTGCCACACATGCCCTCAGGACAGCCCCCCCCCCCCCTTTCCGACTTAAAATCTTTGGACACGTCCCCTCGAAGTGTCCTGACTTTTGACCAAAATGTGCCTTCAATAACTAGATGTTTTGCCCTTTCAAGACCATTCAAAGATACATAAATCCTTCATTCCAAAACTCACAGTTGCGCAAATACCTTAGAGATTTCTAGTCACGTTAATGAACTTAGCCCCAGACCCCAGAGAAAATATTTGGACCCTTCCAATATACCCAAAGCCATCAAAAAGTGCAGTGCCTAGACCCTTGCCGGATCTTTAATCGTTGTAGCTTTAATCGTTCAAACCTGTCAGTTAGTCAAACATGTTCCACCACAATTCAATTATACATAATATACATAATTCTCATGAAGTTTCTCTGTATTTGTATCCCTGTGTTTGTATTCCAAAACAGCAGGACCTTTTATTTGAAAATTTCGAAAATTTCTGGAGATCACACCCCTCCGCTACCCCGTGTCCATCTGTGGCTAAGTGCCTGCCTTCCGGTTCTTTTTCCTTCTCTTATCTTATTTTGCTTATACGTTTACCACGTTTTTCAACTTATACTGTTCAACATAATTACCCGTGTCCAACAAGAATTCATATTTTTTGGCCTCTGAAATATTCAATAGGGTTGCCATACAGCGACCCTTATAGGAACCCTATAGTATTATGTTGAAAGGAGCCCTCTATAGAAACAGGAGTGAATATTACAAGGTTTCCATATAAAGAACCCTATGTAGGAACTTCCCTACAATATTATGTTGAAATGAGCACTCTGTCAAAACAGAAGTGAGTGCAGACTTCTTTTCTTTTTTAACCAACATGTTTATGTCAGTTATCGAGATTTCCTACGTTTTGTTATTGTACCAATGATTAATATTCCCTGGTTCCAATAATCCATGCCCCCTGTTGAATATCACATAATTGATGTATGTTTTTACTGAAATATTTCGGAACTGATAAACACATTTTAATCTCTGATAAATACCTCACTGTAATCTCAAAATCGTAGAAGTGGGATTTTACATCAAATTACGTACTGGGAAGACATTTTTGTTTAAAGACAGGCAGCTCTGATTGGGGAAAAGTCCAGGTGCAGGCTCACAAAAAATACAAAATGTACAGTATTGCATGCAGAAAGTGTTTGTTGTTCTTTGACATCAAGTTCTTATTTCATGGTGCTGAGATATGTTTTTCACAAATAAAGAAAATAAAATACTATTAAAAAATTTTAATCTTCAGTGACCAGTACTGCACATTTTCAGTGTAGCAAACATGTGAAGAAATGCGAGTTATTACTTACACAAGACGGGGGTGGTTCACAGAAGATAATTTTGACAGGCTGTGCACACAAAAAAGTGAGAAGGCAATAACTAGGTCATAAAATATTTAAGTGATCTCTTAATTCTGAGGCGAAGTCCACACACGTTCAGCCAGGGGGTAAACAATTTTGGCGAGTTTTATTCACTTCCAGACGCAGATGATTTATTGTATGTCCAAATCATAAAAAATGTAAACACACGTTAACAAAAAACACACCTCCCCCATTAAAAAGCAAATAAGTCAGAAGGCACAAATGCATTGTGGTTTCGATGATGTAATTATGAGCATTATTTTCAAAATCTAACATCATAACATGATGAAGTGTCACAAACTTCTTTTCTTTAATATCACTAATGCATCATGTCCCCATACACCAACCTTTATATACCTAATATAGTATCTGTTGACCTAAACACATGCACACTAAATAAGAGATTTACGTACAGGGTACTTGTTATGACATTGTATGTGTACAACCCGGTTTTCACAAAAATCATTCATTCATAGAACATAAGAAGCTTTTGTGCTCAGTAATATATGGTACACCACTTCCGCGGCGCAAGCTTCCCACCTTGAAATATCGTGTTCACAAGGTTGTACTAGTGACCTTTAACCTCTGCCAAATATCAAAGGTTTGCATACTCAGTTTGGTGCACCTACAAAATGTGAATGAAATTTAGCCACCCTTTCCTTTTTGACATGTTGTGTTCACATGGTTATCACAATTTTACTCCTGTTGACTTTAAACGACACGTGACCTCCACCAAAACCATAAGCTCTTTTCACTGATTATGATACACTTACATACCAAATATGAAAACGATTCAAATTTCCTTTCTTCAGATATCATGCTCACAATGTTTTCACAATTTCATCTTCCTTGACCCCAAGTGACCTTTGACTTCCATAAAACATTATGTTTCTTGTATTACTGTGTATTATTATGTGTGGGATACCTCATGGTATACAAATGACATGGATCTGGATTACCCATTGGGATTAGGATGTGAGAAGGGGGGGGGGGGTTAAAATGTGTGTGTGTGTGTGCCCTTGTTTTCGGGTGGAATCGAAGACCGAAACAATAGATTTTAGGTCCTCTGTAGAAAATTCAATAGATTTCTCCGGTCCTCTCAAGATTAGCAATAGACAGTCTATTGTTAAGGTTAGGGGTGAGGAAGAAAAAAAAAAGAAAGCACAATGAGGTCCTCGAAATGAATGGAAAACAAAGCTGTGTGCGCGTGTGTGTGAGTGTGTACAACCGAACTTGTGTCTCGATCTCCTCCTAAACGGTAAATCGGATAAACTTCAAACTTGATGGGTAGGTGCCCGGGTACGTAGTATAGTGTCGTCCCGACCGATGACGTCATAGGTCAAACGTAGGTCAAATGGAAACCAAAAACACACTCTTAGTGTTATCTCAATGTGTGAATATTCCAGAGCTATAAAACTACTATATGTGGAAAGAAGACAATACGAGAATTTTTGTTAAATATTGATGACTTCATCAGGTCAAAGGTCACGTGATTAACCGTCAAATCGGTGAAAATGCTTTAAAGAGTGAGTCATGATCTCCTTTTAAATGATAAATCGGATAAACTTCATACTCGTGGTGGGTAGGTGCCTGGGTATGAGATGTACTGTTCGCTAGACAGATGACGTCATAGGTCGAGGTCAAACGTCACGGCTACTATAGCGCACAATACAGTGTGTTAGGGGGTTGGTTGTGCTTGGTGTCAACATGGCTTTTACATCTTTGCCTTTTGTCATGAATGTGACACGTCATTTCAGTCTATGCAACCATGTTTTGAGCTGCGTGATCATGTCTGGCTTCCATGTAATTTTCCATGCGTTAGTACCTTAACTCATTCAGTATATTTTACCCCGTATATGCCCACTACACAGTTGTACAGGAACTCGAGCTGTTTACGCACTGTGAAGATAATACTGAAGAACGCACAACTGCGCTTTTCAGGGCATCCAAAATATCCGGAGTTACAATTTGTGCGGATTTGAGGAATATGCTGACGCGCACACATTTCTAGGAATACTTTTGACGCACGCTCGATTACTACGCACATGCCTTCGCGCATATGCAGGTATTTGCGCAGTTTGACGCATATGCTAAGCTAAGTTACTTGAATATCCAGAACTTCTATGCACAAAGGGGCGATCTGAATCATTGATGAAAACAAGAGGGCAATCCACGGAGTTGCGTATCTCATCGCCAACATGCACATTGATTTCAATACAGGACCGGCACATGGGAATTTGTAATAGTTTATTGCTAAGTACTTACAAAGCTTGATGTTAATTGATATAATAGTTCTCAAGATATGCTGAAAATAGCAATTTTGGGGTAAAATTGGGTTTTTTCTCAAAAATCAGCAAAATTGACTCTATTTACCATTACAGTAATATTATGTTGAACAATGTGTTCTCAGGCTAAGTACTTACAAAACTGTAAGTTAATTGATCTAATAGTTCTCAAGATATGCTGGAAATACAAATTTTGGGGCAAAATTGGGTTTTTTTTCTCAAAAATTGGCAAATTTCACTCTCATTACTACAAAAGTGATATACCTTGAAAGTTTTCATTCTCAGGTAAGTTATTGCAAAATTTCGCATTAAATGCTCAAATACTTCTCAAGATATGCTGGAAATAGCAATTTTGGGGCAAAATAGGCTTTTTTCTAAAAAAAATCAGCAAATTTGACTCGATTTACCATACAACTAATACATCTTGCACGTATTTGCGTCATTCACAGCCTTACCAAGTTTCAACTTAATCGCTCATATACTTTTCAAACTATTCTGGAAAAACCACAATTTGTGACAGTCCGGACGTACACACACACACACAATCATACACACACACGCACACGCACTGGCACGGAAACGTTTTCATTTATACCACCCAACATGACCCTCCTGTACCCATAGTCACTCTACCATGGGGTACCCGTGGGGTGTCGCTACTCACTCACCTCAAGCGTTTCCATGGCAACCATTCTCCCATGGGTGCACATTACAATATATAGCTCCACTAGCCAAGTGACTACAATATCTCATCTAGACCCTATAGGGCGACGAGATAATAATGTACAGCTCCGCTGAAGCACATGAAATGATGTATGAATGACCATGCAAAATGACTAGGGATAAGATTAGCAACTCAGTGGATTGTCTACTTGTTTACACCTTTTATTCTTTTCTTCCAGTCTTTATGCAACAAAAATAATTCTCTAAATGTTGTTCTGGTCAGCGGATATGTTTGAGTGAGGATAATGATCATCAGTGAAAATGTGTACTTTATCTATTTAAGTTTTTAAAGAGGGACTGTTCGTAAAAGCTCTGCATCATCGGCCCTCCCACATCATCTTGTAAGACTTGTTGTGGTTTCTATATTGTATGATGTGGAATAAACTCAACCCCAACATCATTTGACAAAAAAAGGGTTCATTAATTTGACAGGATACGTTGCTATAAACGGAGGAAATAAAACGGAAAACTATTAACGGAAAAACAACCTAAATTGGAAGTATTCAGCAAGGTTCCCTCAATTAAACGATTCCTTTTCAACCACATTAGGGGCAATAATATTACGTATCTACTGCAAAACAATTATAACTTAAGTGTATAGGCCTATTTCATACTTTCTATTTCATTTGTCACATCGTGCTTTTATACGTTGTTAGTAGGTCTTGCTCATTGGTTATATGCTTTCAAGTTGATTCTATTGTTGGACAGTTAACCATGTTTGCCATGCCCAATAGAGGTGATCGTGGTTCTACATTTTATGAGTCGTAGTTTTCCATTTTATGAGTTTATAATGCAGTTCTCTGCATACAGTCAATCTCAATAATCGTAATTATGTTTGTATTGAAGATGATAGTGTATCACATACATGTGTTTGTGCTGTGTATTTGCTGGTAACCGTCTGCCCGAAATCTGACTTCGACACACTCAGGTCCTCCCCTCAACCGTCTTTATTGCATCACTATATTGAATTGGAAGTTGTTCTGTTGAAGGATTATCCACCGTCCAATTTCTCATAAGGAATGGATTTCATGAAGATAGTTCAATTGTTTAAATCATCTTAAAACATTTACATCTTACTGTAAGACATCGTTGTGTACCGCGGATGCATTTTACTGCTTCCATAGTCTATAAAACTTTTACCTTTTCTATTCCCAGCCATGGACGCCTCTACTACTGACGTCATCTTAACTGAACTGAAGCCATTTGGAATGATTCAAGTTACCTTCCTGGTTTGTTCTGCTTATATTCAATTTTTCCTTCTTATGACTGGCCAGAGTATAAACTTTCTGGGAGCAACACCCAATCATCACTGCTCTTTGAGAGACGGGTATCATCTGAACCAATCAATACCTCTGGAAGAAAATAAGCTTGGCAGAGAGGTTTATTCCCAATGTCAGGAATACATCGACCCAGAGAACAACAATCTTACTCAAGATTGTCAAAACGGATGGGAGTTTCTTCATGATGTTTACGGGGAGACAATTATAAGTGAGGTATGAACTCGATTTTATAGAAACTGCTAAACATTAGTAGACCCTCGTAAATATTTCAGGAGATCTCTTACTTGTGAATGTAAAAAAACTACTGACCTTAATCTTTTAATACCAGTATAGCATACAGTCAATCGCGGTATAATTAGAAGAAAAATTCAGTTAAAACAGGAGGTATTGTTTGATGCAAAATAGTCCCCTATTATTTATGTTCCACGTTTCTCTTCTATTTCATCCCAACTTGGAAACACCTTTTACGTCATGATCATGGCAGGAAAATGTTTGCTAATTAGAGTGTTAATTACGGTGGAAAGGCTTTTTATTTTCTTGTTCTGTTCTTGGACAAAATGTTAGCAGTTGTGCCCGTGGCACATAGACGTGATTCCTAAGCAAATAACCAAGAGAAACTCTGATACAGTAAGGCATTTCTTTTAGATAATTGGCGATTTTCCACGAACAGACCAAGATAACAATACCAGTAATTTTTATAGCTATTTACAACTGTTAAAAGGATTGCCAGCTTTTTACATCACCCTTGAAAATGTATGAATAAGACCACACCTTGTTTTAATTTGTTCTTCGTTTTAAAAGATGATTAATAATGATTTTGGTAAAATGAAATGTAAAACTGTCCCCAAATAGAAAGAAGGTTCTTGGCGGGGAGTGGGGGGGGGGGTGTGGTTGAAATGAAGGCATAATTGGATATGGGGCTTATAGTCCCAGTCAGGTCAGAACATTGTTGTATTATTATATTTAGTGTTATGATAACGAAGACATAAATACTCTCTAATTCCCAAAGAGCGAGATTATGGATGACTCTCAAGTTAAGAGAGTTAAAGAGAAACGTAGGTCTTAAGTAGCCTTGAAGTGAACAGGATATAAGGACACTACATCGTTTAGACATGTTGAAGTGAAACATTACGGACAGAAAACAGGGAGACTATGGACATTAAGCCACATCTGATTTCAATCAGCTGAGTAAATAAAGTTGAATATAATAAATGTATAATTAAAGAGTAGCTTTCAGATTTAGGGTTTAGTTAGTAGCATATATGGTGATGTTTTTAATACCTAATTAGGACTAAATGGGATGTGTTCACTGTTATATTGCAACAATATTTTGTATTCATGCCAGTGTGATCAACAAGTGCAGTCATTATTAATGTATTATTCATATATACGTATCTCAAGTAAGTCATATGTGGGATCAAGACCAGCCAGATCAACTTTCAAGATCAGTCACCTTTGGACCAAATTTTTGCCAAATTGATCAGCCCAGTCCCATCCCAGGTCCCCAACTGGTTTACCCAATGTACAAACCCAATCAGACGTCTAATTCGAACCTCTACTGGCCCAAAGAAGCATCGCATATAGAAATAGGAACACTTTTATCTGTGAAATAGAGTCAGTAAGCAATCATGTTAGGACAATGGGACGCTGCTGCCACTAAGCTATGCTTGAATTAAGACATTGAGGCTATTATCCGTGTAGTAGTACCCTCAATGTCAGCTTGATATATAATAGTATTCGAAAGACTATAATACATTACCTTATGACTCAGAGGAACCATAAGTAGTCGATAAAATTCAAACTTGTACTAATCAGTAGAACAGACTCAAATTAGTCAAAACTATTGTAAACAACAAAGAGAATCTCATTGGTGAGGTAGACTGTAATTACTCATAACTGATAATCTTAGGCATTGTGGAGTAGTGGTGCGAACAATTTGTGTGGAGAGTATGGAAACTATTATGAGTGGAAGAAAGTAAACCGGAAGTAGTAGAAACTAGGAGCATGATATCAGAGATGTAGGCTCGGATCAAGTATACAACTTTAAAGCTATGAAAACCATTAAGAGTTCGGTAGGCTGGAAGTTATCATACATAACTAGTAGAAAAGAGACGGAGACTATTATCAGTGCAGTAGGTCAAATTTAACATTACTGGTATTGAATAGAAAACTCATTGTGGAGTTGAATTATTTCCTCGTTGAACGGAGCGTTAGTGTGAGCAATGATTCACCGTGAATCACTGTTCTACTATTATACACTGGTTTTCAGTACCTCACATGTGCATTCTTTCAGAGAAAGCGCAGGGTTGACAATTTTTGCTTTTTACTATTAATGGAATGGGAAAGCCGGTGTGATTCGATAATGACGTCATCACGAATAGACGCTATGATGCGAAGTATTTATCATGAACTGACGCCATATTGAGAACATGCAATCACCGTGTCGTACATTAAATCACTTTCATTTGCTACTTCATATTAACATAAAGTCTTATCTTGTGGCTTAGTAAGTGAGTTAAGCTTCCAAGGTGCTTCCAATAGCTTTAAACCCTACAGAGACATAAGCCATCCTAACTTCCTAATGTCCCTCTTTACCAGTTTTCAGATATTACCTTAGACAAAAAATAAAGTGTGATTTTCATGTAATTAAGAAAATTCATATAAGTAATCAGTTCAAATGAATGCTCTACACGAACCATTACATTATTATAAATTAAATCTTCGTATTGTCTTCCTGACATACAGTGGATTTTGGTTTGCGATGGTAATGCCGCAGCAGTAGTAGAAATTAGCCAGTCTGTGCTACAGGCAGGAGGTCTAATTGGATCGTTGCTGTTTGGGATGCTCGCCGACCGCTACGGCAGAAGACCAACATTCCTCATCGCTATGATTATATATTGCCTGTCTGGAACCCTGTTATGCTTTTCTGTAAATTACATCATGTTCGTGATTTTGAGGTTCTTTTGCGGATTTGGACAAATGGTTAGTGATACACACAATCTCTCTCATTAATGCCAATTAAGGACTGTACTTTTTGAAAGTGCCTATCATGTCCTACTATTGTGCTTTATTAGGCAAACGATGCATGCATCTTTAACTAATTAGAAATTTATTCGTAATCAATGTTTTTTCCTTAAGATTAAGCATTTTTCACTGTAATTAATGTCATAACATATGAAGTACATAAAGATTAAACTCCAAACATAAGGTTCACTTCATGTGTGCTTGAATTGAGTTCCAGTTTATCAATTCAGTAATGAGAGTTTTAATATTGTATGTTATAATGTTTCATTAGTTTTAATAGTAGTTTCAACATACTTTTGCAGGCTGCCTTTGTACCCATGGCAACTAACATTTCACAATATATGATTCCCAAATATCGGAATCGAGCAATGAATGTACCTACTATTTCAATCCTCTTTCGGGTTAATGTTTATGGCACTTTTGGCGTACCTTATCCCGGATTGGCGTTTTCTACAACTAGCGATTGTCACGCCAGCAATAATTGGACTGATTGCAATGTGGTAAGCAGTAAAACACAATCTCCGGTGTGTATAGTGACCTTACAGTAGAAACTGCAATGTGGTAAGCCATTATAGAAGACACAGTCCCTGGGGTTTATAGTGACCTTATAGTAGAAACTAACATCCATAAATCATTTGTGAAGTTACATAAAGCACATCTACCCTTAGAAGAATTTGCAGGGTATTTAGAAACTATGTAGTGCTGTCATTGTCCCGCCTTACAAAATAAGGTTGCTTCGAAAATGACATCACCGCGTCACTTGAAGAGTTCAGCATATCTGGGTCCATTATAGGTTTTTGAGGGTATATGTTAAGGCTGGAAGTGTATAAAGAACAGCAGCTACGAAATTTTCAAGTCTCTCCTCAAGACCCACTTGTTTTATGAGGCTTATCAGCAGTAATGTCTGTGTTTTAGCGCCTTAGAGCATATTTATGATTTTGAAGCTCTACAAATGTTATTTGATTTGATTTTTTGATTTACCAGCGTCAAACTGGGAGCGAAGGGGGGGGGGTGGCAGGAAAGCTTTACGCCATGAATATTCACATGTCATGAACAATGAGCGACACTTGCCAGTGCCACCCGCATCCGGGAACATTAAAGACAAAGCTACCTAATAAATATAAATGAATGTTTATCTTGATTCCCAGGTTTCTTCCAGAGTCTCTTCGTTGGTATCTTATGAAAGGAAAATATCGAAATGCTGAAAAACTTGTGAAGAAACTTGCCAAGATAAATAAAGTGGACGTACCCGACAAAATTTACAGTAAGAAGTCTTCCCAAGCAAATCAAATATTTGCAATAAGCAATAATACAGTAATACAGAAAGATACCATACGCTCTGAAAGTGATGTTACCCATGGAGAGAAAAACTTTGAAGCAGAAAATAAATTGCCAGATAGGGAGAAAAATGGTTCGGAAAAAGTCATCACGGAGAAAAGATTTAACACCAAGCGAAACAGAGACGAAATTACAACCCCAAAAGAAAAATTATTTACATTTGTTTAAGCCACCAGTTCTGATTATTACTTTTGTTCTCAGCATTTCAAGGTCAGTCAATTTAACTTAACTTTTGCTTTGTGTTTCTATAGTTTGATTTCATACGTTGTTATCTTTCCATCGAATTAATTAAAATTAATTTTGCTAATGCATACCTTAGATTTAGAAGTTATTTAGACCTTCTCTTTGTACTATCATGACTAACACTCTTTGTTTTGTTTCTCCATCACAGATTTTCATATGCTCTGATCTATTTTGGATTTGCTCTGAGTACTGGAAGACTTGCTGGTAATCCATACCTTAATTTCTTCTACAGTGCGTTGGTTGAAGTCCCTGCCAGCCTAT
Source organism: Stichopus chloronotus (assembly GCA_021234535.1). NCBI lineage: Eukaryota > Metazoa > Echinodermata > Holothuroidea > Aspidochirotida > Stichopodidae > Stichopus > Stichopus chloronotus. Next base: position 29,336,047 of record CM037841.1, read on the forward strand.
TGCTTCCAATAGTCTATAGAAAGTGAGCAAAAACTGAAGAACCGGTACTTTAATTTTATGCGATGCATTAAGTAAGGATGGTCTGAGAATGGTTAGGAATGGATGCACGTTCTTTGGTTCATGATAAACCATTTTGCAGCTAACCATTAGATAAGACTACTGAGAATATTTTTGAACGATTCTGGTATAGCGTTTGTGGTCTTTTGTAATGATATAGGTGTTTGCAGGGGCGTGAAACCAACTGAAATGTGGGGGAATATATGTGACTAAATGACAGGTTTGAATGATAAAAGCTACCACGGCACGGGACTACGCACTGCACTTTTGGATGGTGTGGAGTACATTGGACAGGGACCGCTATAGGTCTTTTTTCCCCCCTTTAGACTGGGGTAACGCCCATTAACATGAACTGAAGAGAACCGACGGAAACGGTGAGGAATTTGCAGAATTGTGGACTTTGGAAGGAAATATTTCTATCTTCAAATGGTATTGAATCTGCAAAACAATTTATTATAATATTTTTAGAGTAAGATAAAATCGATAATAAACAGGGGAGCCCCAGGATCTAGTGACTGGGTGGACACATATTTTCCCTACGTCTATGAAAGGAGATATCAGGCGCTGGTATAGGAGGTGGCATTAAGACATGCGCGGAAGGACTATAGAGTGCCACCGTCATTGGCTCATAGAGTACAAGAAAATATTTGTCTTTAACCCAGCCCCCCCCCCCCTTCCCGATCGGAAATATGATATCCAGACGTTCCTATATAAGTCGCATATACCCAGTCTTTGACATAGGATTTTAAATCTATAATTTGTGTTCCACGCCCCCCCCCCCTCCCCGCGGCACCCGACAGGAGTGATGCCCATAGGTATTTTATTAAGTTAATTTGGTTTTCATACACTGAAGTAGTTTCTGTACCAAGATATCTGCTGTAAGTTTTGACATTTCCAGACTTACTGTGAATGCATTTTAATATTAATTGGAATATGAACTTGAATTGATTTTAAAACTTTCTGCCAAACTTTTTTCTCGGAATATTCAGTAAAGTAGATTCATTGGGCGCATTCGCCTACCAATGGACAGTTAGTTGGTTGTGTCACATATTTGTTCCTTTGTGTTGTAAAGCTAAAATATTTGATTCCACCATTAGTATCTTTTTATGATTCGTGAGGGTAATAGATAGACATTGTCCTGCATAATGAAAAGTAACCCAAATCACTTTACGAAATATTACCAGGTCGTTTTTCTTGTGTGTGTGTGTGTGGGGGGGGGGGGGTGGTTATAATTTAAGCCTTGTCTTACAATGATGAGCAACGCAAACTATAGCGTTCACGTTACTCTATGGTAACAACTGTTTACCTTACCAAATATGGACCCCTTTTCCAATATGTGCTGCTTATCAGGTTCAAGTGTAAGTTCCCTCGTGTGAAATCGGTTTTTCATTTGGGGAGCAATCGAAGTAACGATGAAAAAGTAACTTGTACTAACAATTATTTCAAAGGAGAATGTCTTAACTGCTAGACAATCACTTCTTTACTTATGTGAGCGTATGCCCACAATTACCATATCAGATTTTACTTGATTTCTTTTATTGTCATTATTTTGCAGGTTTCGCCGAACTTATATTGTAGGATTCTGTTACACGGTATGTGGCATCGGGTTGATTGTGATGATATTCATACCTTCAGAAACGAGTAAGTATACTAGGATACTCATTTATAGTATAGAATGTGATATAAATGCTTTCCGTTGATAAACTCCTTATATATGTAAGTACAAGAAAAGCTTCGAATGAACGTTTCGTAATTTTTGCAAATTACGCCGGGTGAAACTATCAAACATGTATTCTTTGAATTTCATAGTCTTTCGTAAAGATTAACGTTTAAAGACCAAGTGACATGCAACTAGAAAAGAGTTAGCTTCATTCAAAAGTTGCAGAGGGAAATCCTAGTGATAATCTGTTGGAACTTGTGTCACTATATATTAGAGTTTCTGAGATATGACTTTTCAAAGTCTGACGAAAATGCAAAACAGATGATGTAAGGTGTTGCACAGTGTCAGTCTTTCTTTTGTTAGGCCTTAACATGTTATCTCTTAATTACTTGTCCTACTGGTTTTCACATTCGTAAGTGATATCAATATTTCTAAAGAAGGCAATACGTCCTTCCAAAATAAACCCTCAGGGCATATAAAATTCTCAGTTGTCCTTGAAATAAAGGTTAAGTAAACAAAGGATAACATAAGGCATATCACGTGAGTCCCACCGTGGACAGTCACAAATCTGCATATGTGGCTGATGTTTATTCATGAAGTAATTGTAAAAGAGAATTATGTTTGTAAAATGGTCAATGTTTGATGGATTTTTATGAAAATTCTGACTATTTTCAACATTTTTAATGATGATAAATTCGGTCAATATTTCACAATCAATTTTTTTCATGTCACATGTACTTTAAAGATCATGACGCAGACATTTCTATTGTTTTTTTAATTGCCAATCGCCATTTTAGCATGCTTATTAGACCGTTTGAATTTTATTATAGTGTGTAACACCGAGTACCTTTCGAAATATTAGGTACTGTACTAATATCGCATATGTATACCATCATACCACGACTAACAACATATTGTTAGTGCTATCATAGTGTTCTTTCTGTTCCCTTCGCTACTTGAAGAAGTATCTTTCCAGAATCGTTGCTGGCGTAGTACATTAGGCCTAGCCGGCATTACTTCCGCTTCGGTCCTAAACGCGGATTTAGGTCAATTTAAATGCAGGCATTACTTGGCATGTGTGAGTTTTCTTCCACTGTGGTGGTGTTTCGTGTGCTTTATCGGAGCCATATATACGCCTACGTGGCTCCACGTGCTTGCCGTTATACCACCTAGGCCAGGCCTATTTGTGGTACAGTTTACCACTAGCACTTAAGATGCATATATCTCGTAGCCTAAGCCGTACGTGTTACTGGGCTGATCTGCAATCAGTGGTGCAGCATACATGTCCATAAAGTCCCAATGGACTTGGATGTACTTGCCTGCAAGTTCAATTCTTCTAGCTACTTTACCGTTTGACTGAAATTCAATCTGACTTGGACAGAAAGTTTCTAACAATATTTAAAATTACACCGAACTCAGACTGCATGGTACAATATTTTTACTCCTGTACATTTTATCTCCACAGAGAATGGGGTAGACCTCAGCGTACTGGTAATTGTATTATCGTTGATGGGTAAATTCTTTGTGGTCCTATCAGGAGGCGGTAATCTGTTATTATCGGTGGAGTTATTTCCAACGTCAGTCAGGTATAAATAAACAATTCATCTATGATATTATGAAGGTCTAATCTTTGGCTTGGAGAGTTTAAAATAGAATGTCTGAGAACTTCGAACCAATATTCACAGTCAGGAGTGGATAGTTGGTGACTGAATCTTTAATGACAGCCATTTATTATCCTCAGAATGAGTTTTACTTTTTAAAGAAAAATTCTCAATTGATGACTGCTCTTTGATAGATATCCGAGTTATAAATTCAAAAAGATGCAGGTTAGCTCATACCTGTATAATAAATCATGCACATAGCGCTGTCTGATTACATGTATGGTGTCTTGAATGGTCTCACCAGGCTATCCCTAATGCAATGGAATAGATTTGAGTCGGCAGAAGGATAAATTAAAGATAATTGTGGGCGCTGATTTACGTAGCTTAGTTGTAAGATTTGTAACTCTCTGGGTTCATGAGTTTCTGTCTTTAAGGTTAGAATTAAAGTAATTCTGACCACTTAACCCTACTCCTATCAATTCCACAAATATATGTTGATTTGTGAAACGCAGAAATGCAAATATATACCGGCAAGGGGAGTTTTTATCCTTTCAATATCAAATATACATTCTGTAATCCTTTGCTTTGATTATGGATGATCAATTTATTTTTGCTTTTTCAGAAATATGGGTAACGGATTCATATTTTGCATGGGTAGAGTTGGAGCAGTGATAGCACCGTTTATGTTGTATATGGTAATATATATGTACATTTCAAGTTCAATAAACCTACTTCATTTTAGAATACAACCATCCCTTAACTGTTTGTAAGAGGAGGTTGAATTATACAAGAAGATAATATTTTCAAAATTAGACATAATATCAGGTTTTTTTTTGGAAATAGCTTAAATCAGTTTTCATTTCTTTCTCACGTTTGGATACCATCCTGTGGCATGAATTTCAATTACTTTCATCAAATGTGAGGTACATTTACATGTTGGTATGGTACTGCAGCACTCAGGACATCAAATGTAATTGAAATATTAAGTCATATAATGCTCAAATGTACTATGGTCTATGGTCATTTCATATTTTTCTACAGGATTATCAAATGATGTTGCATTTTGCTTCCTATGATGTACAAGGTTCTTGAATTTACAGCGAATGAAGAATCATAAATAGTATCCTATCATTCTGTTGAGTCATCCCATACATGTAGATGTGGATTTCATATCCCAACTAAACTTATAAATTTGTTGTTAATTCTACTTGGACGATACCATTCTACTTGGACGATACCAAAGTTCCATACATTACACGTATCTTGTCATTGTAGTCGAGTCTTCTCACCCAGCTCACCCCTCTCAATCAAATACCATGAAAGTTAATTGAACTCTTCCATGACTTTGTAGACTATACCAGGTATTTATTCTCATTTGTTTATTTCTTACATAGGACAACGTGATACCAAGCTTTTCTATCGTTATCATGGCGATCATGTCCATGATTACAGCACTTTGTGTACTTTCACTACCGGATACACGTAAGACTGCTCAACCTCAGGACACCAACGACTTAAGAGAGATACTAAAAACGAGATTGGGGTGGATAAAAGGAGGAAGTGGCCACGATAATACTGCCTTTGAAGGAGATACATAATTTAACTTCTGCTCAAGATGCTGTATTATTTACAATTGAAAAGCAAAGTTCCCAGAAAAGTCCTTTTTATCATTCACAACTATATATTTTGTCCATTTACTAGTTACTCTGTTCAGCTATGGAGACATGCGGCTGTCATTCATACAAACAAAGTTTATTAAATTAAAGAAGAATTACTCGTTCTATTGAAGGTGAACATTTTTTGGCACCATCGAACCCTCTTTTTTAGAAACTGTTATTTCTCAGTTTTGAAGCAATTGTTAAAAAGCTCTCACAAAAGCTCTCACACTCACTCTACCACCTACCTGAAGTGCCGGGCATTTCACTACACGTAGCCATCTTTTTTCCTAGTCATAACTCTGACTATATTATTCCCTTTTGTAGACTGTCAATAATTTAACGTAATCTTAATTATACTGGACCTTCTGCACGGAACAATTTACAAGGGGAATTGAAAAAAGTTACTACTATAACATCAATTAAACGAAGTTTAAAAGAAATTTTTATTGCCAAGAATACTATCATTTTCATTCTTACGTTTTTTGTGTGGCATTAAGCTGTCATTCGTTTGTTTCACCCTTTCCTCTGGGGTTCTACTTCCTCACAAGCTTTGGGTAGCTTTCTACTAAAATTTCCGAACTACATCTATATAGTTCATTATTATCTTACATTCTCATGCCATGTGTACTGTTCCTATTGATGTGGTTCAATTAAAGTTTTCTGAAATGAATAGAAAAATATTGTAATATCATGGTAGTATTCATTATGCAAAGTTAATATTACCTATGAAAGAATGAATAGTTCATTGGCTTTAACCTCTTAAGTGCAAACAAAATGGTATAATAGGTTTTCGAATAAGGAAGTACAAATTGAATTATTAAAACTTTACGTCAAAAACCTCAGTTTTCCTTGCGATACGCACTGTGTTATTGAATTTTGAAAATGATAGCCTACCAGAGACTATATACATAATGCCATTAAAGATGATTGTAATTATCATATTTAGCACTTTATACTGTTTAATTAATGTACTCATCACCGTATCAATTTGTATATGTAATCAATTCACTTTCAATTCATCTTGATATTTCCGAACTGAACTTTATATCTTATTTCAACCAGTGCTGTGCAGACTTGAAACTAGCATAATCAAAGAATACTGCCATCAATAAATGTGAATTCACAAACAACTCATAAAATTATTTCAGCTTACGATCTGATCTATATATGTTATCAATGGGCTGATTTATGTTGCTATATAGAGTCAACCAAATTTATAGTACCTTTAATTCCGTATCATACATTCGAATTTATGTTAGAGACAATAAATAATAGTTAAAGTAACACAATCGCTGTGTATTCATATACAGACCCACCGAAAAGAATCTGATATTCCAGTCACAATTTATTATCCACATGCCCCCCCCCCCCTCCTTCTCGCCCATCCACTTACCTCCATAATAAACCTATTTACGTAAAGCAGGATGTACTGTTACTCCTATAGGTTCAAAATGTACACGAAAAGACTACTTTTACTTCATGCAGTTTAAAAAACCTTTAAAGACTACCTTGTCGTGGTCTCTTTCTCCAAATATGGTACAATTTACAATAGAAATGGGTTGCATAGGAGAATTGTTGTTATTACTATTATTTAATTAAATGTTAATCAACGCTGGACCTTGTATTAACTGTTGAATAATGCACGACCGGGGTTAATGCAAGCGATGCACGAGGGCACAGCCCGAGTTCATCCAGCGACAGTATCAACCCCCGAGAGTGCATTATACTACAGTCAATACACAGGTCCAAATATGATAAACCTTGTTCATACGTACCAACGAGATTGTGACAGAAAAGGACGAAACAAGAAAAGGAATTTGGTTGTTAAATAATCGCACTTTTATTGAAAAGGAACCCCGAGAAAAGGTTAACAAATTTACAACATGTCAACAATATTCGTGCACGAAACAGAGAGAAACACTTAGACAAAAAGAATAACAAGAGGACAATCCACGGAGTTGTGTATCTCATCGCCATCATGCATTGATTTCAATACAGGGCATGCACATTTGGATTTGTAATAGTTTACTGCAACCACATCTCACAGAAACCTAGTTCGTGGAACCAGTTGTAACTGAGTGGCAAATATTCTTCAAGCATAAAATGGTGGTAAGCAGAGCCGAACATCTCAATAGTGATACCTACTGTAAGGTAGCAAACTTAAGGTTATAGCCTGGTACTACTAGGCTTCACTTAACGATAACCATAACTGGCTCAAAAGTATCTGTGCATATTACGCTACATAACACAATTATACCATTGGGTAATTTTCATGTAGGTTAGGCTTAGTGATTCACAGTTAGGGGCAGGATATAAGAACATCCCTCTATGGGTGATTGCACATTAGTCTCCTATTTAACTGTGCAGGACCTGGTTCTGCTAAAATTATTGTTTGACCTAAAAATAATGTTCTCATAAAAGACATTATCCACAGGGACCAGTTCTACTAGAGATGTTTTGGCTAAAGTTAAAAAGGTAGTGTCTATTGACCCAGATGCTGTCTCTAAGTTTTTTTTACCAAACAATCATACAATTTCACCAGTTTACTATAAGAGTCATATACTGTATCTTCATTATTGTGTTCAAAGGAACGGTCTTGCAAAATTTTGCGTATAATGCTTAATTAGTTTTCAAGATATGGTGTGGTGTGGGTAAAATTGCCTTTTTTCCAAAAAAATCAGCAAATCTCACTGGATTTACCTTTACAGTAGTATTATGTTAAACAGTACGTGTTCTAAGGGAAGTCCGGTCAAATTGGCTTATTTTCTCAAACATCAGCAAATTTCACTCTCTTTACTACAAAAGTGATATACCATGAATATTTCAGTCTCACGTAAGTTTTTGCAAAATTTTTCCTTTAAATGCTCAAACACTTCTCAAGATATGCAATTTTGTATATTATGCAATATTATGCAATTTTATATATAATAATATGCATTTTGGGGGCAAAGGTGGCCTTTTTTCTAAAAAATCAGCAAATTTGACTAGATATACCATACAACTAATACATCTTGGACATATTGGCATCATGCACAACCTTACCAAGTTTAAACTTCATCACTCATATACTTTTCAATTATTCTGGGAAAACCACAATGTGGACAACTCACATACATACACACACAGCTTTGTTTTCCATTCATTCGGAGGACCTCATTGTGCTTTCTTTTGTTTTTCTTCCTCAACCCTAACCTTAACAATAGACTGTGTATTGTTAATCTTGAAAGGACCGGAGAAATCAATTGAATTTTCTACAGAGGACCTAAAATCTATTGTTTCGGTCCTCGATCCCACCCGAAAACAAAGACACGCACACACGCACACGCATTGGCACCGACACGTATTCATTTATACCACCCAGCAGGATCCTCCTGTACCCATGGTCACTCTACCATGGGGTACCCGTGGGTTGTCGCTAGTCATCCACTCCAAGCGTTTCCATGGCAACCGTTCTCCCTAGTGGTGCACAGTTCAATATATAGCTCCACTAGCCAAGTGACTACACTATCTCATCTAGCCCGTATAGGGCAATGAGATAGCAAGTAACAATTGACATAGCAACAATGCGTGCTTAAGTTTGTTTGCTCCTAAGTAGTGTGCTAATGTGTGAACGCTGTGGTCAGTGAGTGTGTACGTAACTGCGTGCTGCAGAGCGCTGTACAGCTACAGACCGATTACTGATTTTGGATAAAGACAAGTGACAGATTTATTGAATATATATTTCGAGAAAAAATTGGACATGCTTGATGTCTTACTCTCAGTCCTAACAGCAGCAGTAAGTGGAGGACTTGTTGTGTGCCTTGTTGTGTTACCAGTAATACTGTATTAGCCAATTGTTTTGTGCAAGATATAGCAAACTGAAAGCACACTGTCGATCTACAATTTTATTGTATTCATCCTGTCCGGTGACTGACCGTGGTTTAACAAGTTGGGTTATCAGCGGTTAACCCACGGTCACCTGACTGAAATTGGCCAATAGGAGTTACGGAGTCTTTCCAAGTATGTATGAATTTATGATCTGCTGCAGTCCACTATGTGATGAGCTCATGTTGTCGATGTTACAGATTCCTCTAAAAGTATCAGTAGGGCAACAGCGATATGCTAGGCTTGATATTACACTTGTGTGTTTTAAGTAAACAACAGTGATGCATTATTAATAGAGGGTAAGCTGTGATTCCGTTGATCGAGAGTCGGAGATGAGATAAATATTCAATGAAACAAGGCAACGAATATGATTCTATATGTGATTAATATTTTTGATATTTTGCGATCGTGTCTGATATTTTATATTGTGATCCACATTACGATAGTGATAGTATAACAAAGAACAACTGCAACTCCATAAAAGTTTTAAGAGATAAATTTCAATTCATAAAGGTAAGTGTGTAGATTCTTGTTTCCTTTGCGGTGAGCTCCTAAAGTGTTACAGTAAGATTTAGTGATAATAGAGAAAGAAATATATATTCTGACAAAAAGGCCGTTCGATCCTATAACAGCAATGTGCTGACACTCAAACTCATTAAACTCTTAAATAGGCTATTTTGGATACTTGCAATTTCCAAGTCTCGATGTTGTTGCTGAAATACGATAATAAAATTTGCCAAAACTTTGACGCAACTGGCACATCCATACCCATAACACGTTTTTCAACACGTTTTGGTACTAAATTTGCTGCCACATAGATATCCAATGCATCGTCGCCCCTCCTCCATCATCTTGTAAGACTTGTTGTGGTTTCTATATTGTATGGTGTGGAATAAACTCAACCTTGAAAGCATTTGCCAAAAAAGGGGTCATTAATTTGACAGGATACCTTGCCATAAACGCAGGAAATTTCAGAATGTAACAACCTAAACTGTGAGTACTCAACAAGGTCCATCAATTAAACGATTCCTTTCAGCCTACATTGGAGGCAATACTATTACGTGTCTATTGCAAAAAAATGTAACTTCAGTGTACAGGCCTATGTCATATTTCTATTTCATTTGTCGCTTCGTGCTTTTATACGTTGTTAGTAGGCCTTGCTCATTGGTTTATGCTTTCAAGTTATATTGTAGGGGAGTTAACCAGGTTAATACTCCATGTTTGCCATCCCCCATAGAGGTTACCGTGTCATAGCTCTCCATTTATGATTTTATAACGCAGGCCTCTGCACAGGTCAATCTCAATAATCGTAATTATGTTTATATTGAAGATGATAGTGTATCACATACATGTGTTTGTGCTGTGTATTTGCTGGTAACCGTCTGCCCGAAATCTGACTTCGACACACTGAGGACCTCCCCTCAACCGTCTTATTGCATCACTATATTGAATTGGAAGTTGTTCTGTTGAAGGATTATCCACCGTCCAATTTCTCATAAGGAATGGATTTCACGAAGACGGTTCAATTGTTTAAATCATCTTAAAACATTTACATCTTACTGTAAGACATCTTTGTGTACCGTGGATGCATTTACTGCTTCCATAGTCTTTAAAACTTTTACCTTTTCTATTCCAAGCCATGGACGCCTCTACTACTGACGTCATCTTAACTGAACTGAAGCCATTTGGAATGATTCAAGTTACCTTCCTGGTTTGTTCTGCTTATATTCAATTTTTTCTTCCTATGACTGGCCAGAGTATAAACTTTCTGGGAGCAACACCCAATCATCACTGCTCTTTGAGAGACGGGTATCATCTGAACCAATCAATACCTCTGGAAGAAAGTAAGCTTGGCAGAGAGGTTTATTCCCAGTGTCAGGAGTACATCGACCCAGAGAACGACAATCTTACTCAAGATTGTCAAAACGGATGGGAGTTTCTTCATGATGTTTACGGGGAGACAATTATAAGTGAGGTATGAACTCGATTTTATAGAAACTGCTAAACATTAGTAGACCCTCTTAAATATTTCAGGAGATCTCTTACTTGTGAATGTAAAAAACTACTGACCTTAATCTGTTAGTACCACTATAGCATACAGTCAATCGCGGTATAATTAGAAGAAAAATTCAGTTAAAACAGGAGGTATTGTTTGATGCAAAATAGTCCCCTGTTGTTTATGTTCCACGTTTCTCTTCTATTTCATCCCAACTTGGAGAACACCTTTTACGTCACGCTCATTGAAAGGGTAATGTTTGCTAATTAGAGTGTTAATTACGGTGGAAAGGCTTTTTATTTTCTTGTTCTGTTCTTGGACAAAATGTTAGCAGTTGTGCCTGTGGCACATAGACGTGGTTTCTAAGCAAATAACCAAGAGAAACTCTGATACAGTAAGGCATTTCTTTTAGATAATTGACGATTTTGCACGAACAGACCAAGATAACAATACCAGTAATTTTTATAGCTATTTACAACTGTTAAAAGGATTGCCAGCTTTTTACATCACCCTTGAAAATGTATGAATAAGACCACACCTTGTTTTAATTTTTTCTTCGTTTTAAAAGATGATTAATAATGATTTTGGTAAAATGAAATGTAAAACTGTCCCCAAATAGAAAGAAGGTTCTTGGCGGGGAGTGGGGGGGGGGGTGCGGTTGAAATGAAGGCATAATTGGATATGGGGCTTATAGTCCCAGTCAGGTCAGAACATTGTTGTAGTATTATATTTAGTGTTATGATAGCGAAGACGTAAATACTCTCTAATTCCCAAAGAGCGAGATTATGGATGACTCTCAAGTTAAGAGAGTTAAAGAGAAACGTAGGTCTTAAGTAGCCTTGAAGTGATCGTTATGAACAAGATATAGGGACACTACATCGTTTAGACAGTGTTGAAGTAAAACATTACGAACAGAAAATAGGGAGACTATGGACATTAAGCCACAGGAGTAGCACATCTGCTTTAAATGAGCTGTTACCAATGTTGTATAGCTTCAGTTCCAAAGAGGGACTATTATAAGTGCATTTCGCTTTACCCCTACGTAACCTCTACAGTCAAAACACCCGATTTGGCTCTCATTGGGATCTGCTCGGTTTGATTGGACTGCATTGGGGTGGGCTACTATTGTGATAGGCGTATGGATCCATTTGGGTCCAAGTTCAATCGGGTTGCCCATTGTTTCAATTGCACTCCAGTTCCAATTATATGATAAGCTACGTTTTAAATCAGTGTTCATTATGAATTACAACAGTGAAATAAATAACTGAAATAAAACTTTCAAAGAAAGGTGATATTTTCTTCTCCTGCCCAATCGGGTCTCATTGGGTCAACTAACATGATCAAAAGGGATTTTTAGTTCAGTCTTCAGTTCAAAATGTTTTTAAATTGGTTTTAGATTTCATTTTAAGAAAGATGAGAGAAAGCCTGTGCATTAGGTATACCTTGTTATGTACCAGGGGCCCGTTCCACAAAGCGTTGCAAACAATCTTTAAGTTTGGTTCATCATGTGACAGGGCTATAAAGTCTTAGTTAATATCAATATTTGTGGAACAGAGCCATGGTCATGATTCTTTTACTAAGCTTTAAAAAGAATACACAGGGTGTTTATCGCACTTTAATTTATCACTATACGCTTTCTAACTTTTGATCATCGTGATCACTTTACGAGTGGTTGGAGTATTGTTTTATCAGTACAGTATACACTGTGCACAAGAAGGTGGATAGCTAAGTCATGAATATTCATTAAACGAATTTCAAAACATTTGCGTAAAAAAAGTTGAATATAGTAAATGTATAATTACAAAGTAGCTTGCAGATTTAGGGTTTACTTTGTAGCATATATGGTGATGCTTTTATGACATTCGTTATAACATTTTTTTTGTGTAAACATCGTTTGTTTCTTTTGTTTTTAATACCTAATTAGGACAAAATGGGATGTGCTCACTTTGTTATATTGCAACGACATTTTGTGCCAGTGTGATCACAAAGTGTAGTCATTATTAAAATAATTTTATTAATGTATTATTCATACATTCTTCGTATCTCAACTGGATCATAAGTGGGCTCAAGACCAGCCAGATCAACTTTCATGATCAGTCACCGCTGACCCAAATTTTTGCCAAATTGATCAGCCCAGTCTGGGCCACTGACAATAGTAATTGGTCTCCAACTGGGTTACCCAATACACAAACCCAACCAGAAGTCTAATTTGGGCATCTACTGGCCCAAAGAATCGCATCTAGAAATGGGAACACTTTTATTTATGACGTACAGTCAATATGCCATCATGTTAGGACATCAGGACGCTGCTGCCACTAGGCATGCGCTTGATATATAATAGTAATCGGAACACTATAATACATTACCTGGTGGCTCAGAGGAACCATAAATAGTCGATAAAATTCAAACTTGTACTAATCAGTAGAATAGACTCAAATTAGTCAAAACTATTGTAAACAACAAAGAGAATCTCATTGGTGAGGTAGATTGTAATTACTCATAACTGATAATCTTAGGCATTGTGGAGTAGGTGCGAACAATTTGTGTGGAGAGTATGGACACTATTATGAGTGGAAGAAAGTAAACCGGAAGTAGTAGAAACTAGGAGCACGTTATCAGAGATGTAGGCTGGGATCGAGTATACAACTTTAAAGCTATGAAAACCATTAAGAGTTCGGTAGGCTGGAAGTTTTCAACTATAGTAGAAAAGCGACGGAGACTATTATCAGTGCAGTAGGTCAAATTTAACATTACTGGTACTGAATAGAAAACTTGTTGTGCAGTTGAATTATTTCCTCGTTGAACAGAGAGCTAATGTTAGCAATGATTCACCGTGAATCACTGTTCTACTATTATACATTGGTTTTCAGTACCTCGCATGTGCATTCTTCAGAGAAAGTGCAGGGTTGAAAATTGTTGCTTTTATTATTAATAGAATGGGAAAAGCCGGTGTGATTCGATAATGACGTCATCACGAACTAGACGCTATGATGCGAAGGATTTATCATGAACTGACGCCATATTGAGAACATGCAATCACCGTATCGTAGATTAAATCACTTTCATTTGCTACTTCATATTAACATAAAGTCTTATCTTGTAGCTTAGCTAGTGAATTAATCTTCCAAGGTGCTTCAAATCGCTTTAAACCCTCCCCACAGAGACATTAGCAATGGCAATTTTCTAATTTCCCTCTTTAATACAATTTTTCAGTAATTACCTAAGACAAAAAATAGCGTTTGATTTTCATATAATTAAGGAAAATCATATAAATAATTTGTCCAAATGAATGCTCTACACGAACCATTACATTATTATAAATTAAATCTTCGTATTGTCTTCCTGACATACAGTGGATTTTGGTTTGCGATGGTAATGCCGCAGCAGTAGTAGAAATTAGTCAGTCTGTGCTACAGGCAGGAGGTCTAATTGGGTCGTTGCTGTTTGGGATGCTCGCCGACCGCTACGGTAGAAGACCAACATTCCTCATCGCTATGATTATATATTGCCTGTCTGGAACCCTGTTATGCTTTTCTGTAAATTACATCATGTTCGTGATTTTGAGGTTCTTTTGCGGATTTGGACAAATGGTTAGTGATACACACAATCTCTCTCATTAATGCCAATTAAGGATTGTACTTTTTGAAAGTGCCTATCATGTCCTACTATTGTGCTTTATTAGGCAAACGATGCATGCATCTTTAACTAATTAGAAATTTATTCGTAATCAATGGTTTTTTCCTTAAGATTAAGCATTTTTCACTGTAATTAATGTCATAACATATGAAGTACATAAAGATTAAACTCCAAACATAAGGTTCACTTCATGTGTGCTTGAATTGAGTTCCAGTTTATCAATTCAGTAATAAGAGTTTTAATATTGTATGTTATAATGTTTCATTAGTTTTAATAGTAGTTTCAACATACTTTTGCAGGCTACCTTTGTACCCATGGCAACTAACATTTCAGAATATATGATTCCCAAATATCGGAATCGAGCAATGAATGTACCTACTATTTCAACCTCTTTCGGGTTAATGTTTATGGCACTTTTGGCGTACCTTATCCCGGATTGGCGTTTTCCTACAACTAGCGATTGTCACGCCAGCAATAATTGGACTGATTGCAATGTGGTAAGCAGTAAAACACAATCTCCGGTGTTCATAGTGACCTTACAGTAGAAACTGTAATGTGGTAAGCCATTATAGAAGACACAGTCCCTGGGGTTTACCTTATAGTAGAAACTAACATCCATAAATCATTTGTGAAGTTACTTAAAGTACATTACCTTTTGAAGAATTTGCAGGGTATTTAGAAACTATGTAGTGCTGTCATTGTCCCCCCTTACAAAATAAGGTTGCTTCGAAAATGACATCACCGCGTCACTTAAAGAGTTCAGCATATCTGGGTCCATTATAGGTATTTGAGGGTATATGTTAAGGCTGGAAGTGTTACCCGTCAAACTTGGGAGGGGGCGGGATAAATTATCGAAAACAAATATAAGAAATTTCTCAGGAAAGCTTTACGCCATGAATATTCACATGTCATGAGCAATTAACGACACTTGCCAGTGCCACCCGCATCCGGGAACATTAAAGACAAAGCTACCTACTAAACATGTTACTAGTTATTGACCTTTATGTGAATATAAATGAATGTTTATCTTGATTCTCAGGTTTCTTCCAGAGTCTCTTCGTTGGTATCTTATGAAAGGAAAATACCGAAAAGCTGAAAAACTTGTGAAGAAACTTGCCAGGATAAATAAAGCGGACTTGCCCGACAAAATTTACAGCAAGAAGTCCTCCCAAGCAAATCAAATATTTGCAATAAGCAATAATACAGTGATACAGAAAGATACCATACGCTCTGAAAGTGATGTTACCCATGGAGAGAAAAACTTTGAAGCAGAAAATAAATTGCCAGATAGGGAGAAAAATGGTTCGGAAAAAGTCATCACGGAAAAAGATGTAACACCAAGCGAAACAGAGACGAAATTACAACCCCAAAAGAAAAATTATTTACATTTGTTTAAGCCACCAGTTCTGATTATTACTTTTGTTCTCAGCATTTCAAGGTCAGTTAATTTAACTTAACTTTTGCTTTATGTTTCTATAGTTTGATTTCATACGTTGTTATCTTTCCATCAAATTAATTAAAATTAAATTTTGCTAATGCATACCTTAGATTTAGAAGTTATGTAGACCTTCTTATTGTGCTATCATGACTAACACTCTTTGTTTTCTTTCTCCATCACAGATTTTCATATGCTCTGATCTATTTTGGATTTGCTCTGAGTACTGGAAGACTTGCTGGTAATCCATACCTTAATTTCTTCTACAGTGCGTTGGTTGAAGTCCCTGCCAGCCTATTGCTTCCAATAGTCTATAGAAAGTGAGCAAAAACTGAAGAACCGGTACTTTAATTTTATGCGATGCATTAAGTAAGGATGGTCTGAGAATGGTTAAGAATGGATGCACGTACTTTGGTCCATGATAAACCATTTTGTAGCTAACCATTAGATAAGACTACTGAGAATATTTTTGAACGATTCTGGTACATTGTTTGTGGTCTTTTGTAATTAGATGGGCGTTTGCGGGGGGGGGGGGGGGGACGTGAAACCAAACTGAAATGTGGGGGAATATACATGACTAAATGACAGGTTTGAATGATAAAAGCTACCACGGCACGGGGCTACCCACTACACTTTTGGATGGTGTGGAGTACATTGGACAGGGACCGCCATAGGTTTTTTCCCCTTTTAGACTGGGGTAACGCCCATTAACGTGAACTGAAGAGAAACGACAGGAAACGGTGAGGAATTTGCAGAATTGTGGACTTTGGAAGGAAATATTGCTATCTTCCAGTGGTATTGAATCTGGTCAGACATTTCACAGTTTATTATAATATTTTTAGAGTAAGATCAAATCGATAATAAACAGGGGAGCCCAAGGATCTAGTGACTGGGGACACATATTTTCCTACGTCTATGAAAGAACATATCTGGCGCCGGCATAGGAGGTGGCCTTAAGACATGCGAGGCAGAACTAAAGGGTGTCACCATCATTGGCTCATAGAGTACAAGAAGATATTTGTCTTTGCACCCCCTCCCCACCATGATCGTAAATATGATTTTCAGAACGTTCTATATAAGCCGCATACACCCTAGCCTTTGACATGGGATCATAAAGCTATATTTGTGTTCCACATCTCCCCCCCCCCCCCGACAGAAGTGATGTCCCATGGGTGTTTTATTAAGTTATTTGGTTTTCATTCACTGAAGTAGATACTGTACCAAGGTATCTGCTGTACGTTTTGACAATTCCGTACTACTGTAACTGCATCTTAATATTAATTGGAATATGAACTTGAATGTGCTTTGAATAAAACTTTTTGTCAAACTTTTTTTTCTCGCATTCGCCTACCAATGGACAGTTAGTTGGTTGTGTCACATATTTGTTCCTCTGTGTTGTTAAATTAATCCAAAATATTTTGATTCCACCAGTGGTATCTTTTTTGTCCCTCGAGGGTAATAGATAGACATTGTCCTGTAAAAGAAAAGTAACCCAAATCACTTAACGAAATATTACCAGGTCGTTTTTCCTGTGTTTGAGTGAGTGTGTGTGTGTGTGTGGGGGGGGGGGGAGGGGGCTATAATTTAAGCCTAGTCTTACAATGAAGCCTAGTCTTACAATGACGAGCAACGCAAACTATAGCGTTCACGTTACTCTATGGTAACAACTGTTTACCTTACCAAATATGGACCCCTTTTCCAATATGTGCTGCTTATCAGGTTCAAGTGTAAGTTGCCTCGTGTGAAATCGGTTTTTCATTTGGGGAGCAATCGAAGTAACAATGAAAAAGTAACTTGTACTACAATTATTTCAAAGGCGAATGTCTTAACTGCAAGAAAATGACTTCTTTAAATAGGTAGGCTAATATAAGAAAACCTGAAGTTTAAACCAGGGAGTCGTCGTATAACAACTCCCTTCGACGAATATAAATAGCATATTTCTTTAATTGTGGCTCAACCTTGGAAAAATTACCCAAATAGATAATAAGGACATGTTTAAAAAAATTAAAATAATGTATGGCGTGGATTGTCGAATCAGTAGGCATACAATAGCACCCAACGCATGCTGACAAATCTGGTTAATTAGAATTCAATATGCTGAGCTTATAAGGCAGAGAGCATTGTTCTGATACACTTTATTGCGAGTGTTGTGCACCATGGGGAGGAAAAGGGACAAGATTGCAACACACGCCAAACGTTAAAACTAAAATGCCTTAATTGGAATGTTTTGGGGCAAAAGGACTGCCATGTTGCAGCTTAGGCCTAGCTTAGTTATGGTAGAAACGCTGCGATGCAAAACTATGATCACAAAATGGTAATAATAGTATTGAACACTTGGGTTTCCAATCACAGAAAAGGGCATTGCCTACTTATGTATCCCAGAAAGTAACAGTCTGCCATTCGGTGACGTCAGTCAGTCACATTTGCCAATTAGCGATATCACTAACCGTACGGCTCCATGGGGGTTCGATCAAGGGCTTTATCAGGGCGTTTGATAGGGTTCAGTCGATTTGCAAGTGGGGGGGGGGGTGTCGAACGAGGCAATCCAACCAAAAACGAAGTTATCGGATATCCCCCCGTCCAACGTACACACACACAAACACACCTGCTTACGTGCCTGCTTATGTTTGCAGACTAAACTTGAAGTAACTGTAGTTTGTGAACTTAAATTGATCTGTTAGCTCCGTGGTACCAACTTGGTCATGTACATGTTATGTGAGAAAGCATTCCAACAAGTTACAATATCAGATTTTACTTGATTACTTTTGAGGACTACTGTCATTATTTTGCAGGTTTCGTAGAACTTATATTGTAGGATTCTGTTACACAGTATGTGGCATCGGGTTGATTGTGATGATATTCATACCTTCAGAAACGAGTAAGTACCAGGATACCCATTTATAGTATAGAATGTGATATAAATGCTTTCCGTTGATAAACTCCTTATACAGGCAAATACGAGAAAACTTTCGAATGAACGTTTCGTAATTTTTGCAAATTGCCGGGTGAAACTATCAAACATGTATTCTTTGAATTTCATAGTCTTTCGTAAAGATTAACGTTTAAAGACCAAGTGACATGCAACTAGAGTCCCACCGTGGACGTCACAAATCTGCAAATTTGGCTGATGTTTATTCATGATGTAATTATAAAAAAGAAATATGTTTGTAAACTGGTCAATGTTTGATGGATTTTTGTGACAATTCTGACTATTTTCAACATTTTTAATGATGATAAATTCGGTCAATATTCCAAAATCAATTTTTTTTTTCATGTGACATGTACTTTAAAGATCATGACGCAGACATTTCTATTGTTTTTTATTAATTGCCAATCGCCCTTTTAGCCTGCTCGTAAGACCGTTTGAATTTTATTATAGTGTGTAACACCGAGTACCTTTCGAAATATTACCGACTTTCACGCAGGGAAAATAGGGGATTGATCAACAGCTCAAGTCGTTTCCACCTACCTTGCAGCACTTTGTTCATGCTAGCTTGAAACTAATGACAGTCAACTAACGCACAAGTTGTCTAGTAGTCGCATATACTCTAGTAATATCTCATATGATATACCACCATACCAACGACATATTAGTGCTATCATGGTGTTCCATCTCTTCCCTTCCCTACTTCAAGAAGTATTTTTACCGCCAGAATAGTTGCTGGCGGAGTATATTAGGGTTAGCATTACTTCCGCTACGGCTTTTAACGCCTGTTTTAGGTTAATTTAAATGCAGGCATTTCTTGGCATGTATGAGTTTTCCTCCACTGTGGTGGTGTTTCGTGTGCGTTATCGGAGCCATATAGGCCTACGTGGCTCTATGTGGGTGCCGTTATACCATCCAGGCCAGGCCTACTTGTGGTACAGTTTATCATTCTCACTTTAGATGCAAATATCTCTTAGCCAAAGCCGTACGTGTAACTGGGTTGATCTACAATCAGTGGTGCAGCGTACAAGTCCTCAGTCCCAATGGACTTCGATGTAGTTTCCTGCAAATTCAATTCTTCTAGTTACTTTACCGTTTGACTGAAATTCAATCTGACTTGGACAAAAAATTCTGTCAATTTTTAAATGACACCTGAACTCAGTATGCATGGTACAATATCTTTACTCCTGTACATTTTATCTCCACAGAGAATGGGGTAGACCTCAGGGTACTGATAATTGTATTATCGTTGATGGGGAAATTCTTTGTGGTGCTATCAAGAGGCGGTAATATGTTATTATCGGTGGAATTATTTCCAACGTCAGGTCAGGTATTAACAAGCAATTCATCTATGATATTATGAAAGTCTAATCTTTGGCTTGGAGAGTTTAAAATAGAATGTCTGAGAACTTCGAACCAATATTCACCGTCAGGAGTGGATAGTTGGTGACTGAATCTTTAAAGACAGCCATTTATCATCCTCAGAATGAGTTTTACTTTTTACAGAAAAATTCTCAATTGATGACTGCTCTTTGATCGATATTGGAGTTATAAATTCAAAAGATGCATGTTAGCTCATACCTGTATAATAAATCATGCACATAGCGCGGTCCGATTACATGTATGGTGTCTTGAATGGTCTCACCTAGGCTATCCCTAATGCAATGGAATAGATTTGAATCGGCAGAAGGATAAATTAAAGATAATGGTGGGCGCTGATTTACGTAGCTTAGTTGTAAGATTTGTAACTCTCTGGGTTCATGAGTTTCTTTAAGGTTAGAAAAGTAATTCTGACCACTTAACCCTACTCCTATCCAATTCCACAAATATATGTTGATTTGTGAAACGCAGAAATGCAAATATATACCGGCAAAGGGAGATATTTTACCTTTGAATATCACATATACATTCTGTAATTCTCTGCTTTGATTATGGTGATCAGTTTATTTTTGCTTTTTCAGAAATATGGGTAACGGATTCACACTATGTATGGGTAGAGTTGGAGCAGTGATAGCACCATTTATGCTGTATATGGTAATGTATATGTACATTTTAAGTTAAATATGGACCACAAACATCACTTAACTGTTTGTAAGAGGAGGTTGAATTATACAAGCAAGATAATATTTTCAAAATTAGCCGTACATCAGTTTTTTTTTTCAGGAAATAGTTTAAATCAGTTTTTTTCTCACATTTGGATACCATCTTGTGGCATGAATTTCAATTACTTTCATCAAATGGGATGTATATTAAGTTGGTATGGTAATGTAGCACTCAGAACATCAATTGTTAATTAACTGAAATGTTGAAGTCATATTATGCTCAAGTGTTCTGGTCTATGGTCGGTTCATATTTTCCTACAGGATTACTAAATGATGGTACATATTGCTTCCTCTGATGTACAAGGTTCTTGAATTTACAGCGAATGAAGAATCATTAATAGTATCCTATCAGTCTGTTGAGTCATACCATACATGTAGGTTTAGATTTCATATCCGAACTTAACTTATAGTTTTGTTGTTAACTCTACTTGGACGATACTATTCTACTTGGACGATACCAAAGTTTCATACATTACACGTCTCTTGTCCATTATAGTCGAGTCTTTCTCACCCAGCTCACCCCTCTCAATCAAATACCATGAAAGTTAATTGAACTCCTCCATGACTTTGTAGACTATACCAGGTATTTATTCTCATTTGTTTATTTCTTACATAGGACAACGTGATACCAAGCTTTTCTATCGTTATCATGGCGATCATGTCCATGATTACAGCACTTTGTGTACTGTCACTACCGGATACACGTAAGACTGCTCAACCTCAGGACACCAACGACTTAAGAGAGATACTAAAAACGAGATTGGGGTGGATAAAAAGAGGAAGTGGCCACGATAATACTGCCTTTGAAGGAGATACATAATTGTGACTTCTGCTCAAGATGCTGTAGTAATTTACAGATTGAAAAGCAGAAGTTCTCAGAAAAGTCCTTTTTATCATTCACAACTATATATTTTGTCCATTTACTAGTTACTCTGTTCAGCTATGGAGACATGCGGATGCCATTCATACAACCAAAGTTTAATAAAAAAAGAATTCTTCGTTCCATTCAGTCACACCAACTCTACTATACCTACCTGAAGTGCCGGGCATTTTACTACACGTAGCCATCTTTTTTCCTAGTCATAACTCTGACTATATTATTCCCTTTTGTAGACTATCAATAATTTAACGTAATCTTAATTATACTGGCCCTTCTGCACGGAACAATTTACAAGGGGAATTTAAAAAAAGTTACTACTATAACATCAATTAAACGAAGTTTAAAAGAAATTTTTGTTGCGAAGAATACTATCATTTTCATTCTTACGTTTTTTGTGTGGCATTAAGCTGTCATTCGTTTGTTTCACCCTTCCTCTGGGGTTCTACTTCCTCACAAGCTTTGGGTAGCTTTCTACTAAAATTTCCGAACTACATCTTATATAGTTCATTATTATCTTACATTCTCATGCCATGTGTACTGTTCCTCTTGATGTGGTTCAATTAAATTTTTCTGGAATGAATAGGAAAATATTGTAATATCATGGTAGTATTCATTATGCAAAGTTAACAACACCTATGAAAGAATGAATATTCATTGGCATTAGCCTCTTAAGTGCAAACAAAATGGTATAATGGTTTTCGAATAAGGAAGACAGTACAAATTGAATTATTAAAACTTTCGTCAAAAACCTCGTTTTCCTTGCGATACACACTGTGTTATTGAATTTTGAACACAATAGCCTACCAGAGACTATATACATAATGCCATTAAAGATGATTGTAATTATCATATTTAGCACTTTATGTTATTTAATCAATACACTCATCACCGTATAAATTAAATGTAACAAATGCACTCATTACATTATTAATTTGTATATGTAATCAATTCACTTTCAATTCATCTTGATATTTCGGATGATGCTTCTGAACTTTATCTATCTTATTTCAACCAGTGCGGTGCAGACTTGAAAGTAGCACAATCAAAGAAGTGTCCATACTGCCATCAGTAAATATGCATTCACACACGATTCAGAAAATTATTTCAACTTGTATACAATCTGATCTATGTTATCAATGGGCTGATTACGTTATCAAATTTGTAGTACCTTCAATTCCGTATCATACATTCGAATTTATCTTAGAAGCAATAAATAATAGTTAACGTAAAACAACCTCTGTGTATTCATATACAGCCATACCTAAAAGAAACTGATATTTCAGTCACAATTCATTATCCACATGCCCCCCCCCCCCCTTCTCGCCAAATCGTCTTGCCTCCGTAATAAATTTATTTACGTAAAGCAGGATGTGCTGTTACTCCTACAGGTTCAAAATGTACACGAAAGGACTAATTTTACTTCGTGCAGTTTTAAAAACCTATAAAGACTACCTTGTCGTGGTCTCTTTCTCCAAATATGGTACACTTTACAATAGAAATGGGTTGCATAGGAGAATCGTTATTATAGCATTCGTAAGGAATGCTATAATAACACATTTACCACAGAGTCCGTTTCCGCTAACATTTTAGCCTAACAAAATAAATCACTCTCTTTTTTCTACCGTAATTAACACTCTTATTAATAAAATTTATCCACAAATAAACATGGAGCAGATTTTATTTTCCAGATTGCCATCCAATACATGAAACGAAGGAAGATTAGCAACGAAAGCTACTTTTTCTTCAAAAACACATCCTGCTTTAAGTAAATGAATACCATTGAGAAAACAAGGCCTGTATACAGAGGGTCAAGAGGATAGGTTGCAACAACAGACATTTATTGAAAATTGAAATAAAAAAATAATTATTCAGTTGTTTATGGCCTCGGAATGGTTCAAACTTACAACTACGTATGTAATCAATATCGTTGGATGAAATGCGATGCTAACTGTAAATCTTTAATATGCAGTCGACGTCTTATGTATAAAATAAGATATTGTAATGCTGTGCATGTGATTTTTATGGGTTGATGGTAGAATCGAGTCCTTCAATGTTATAAGGACAGTGCAGGGTAACAAACACGAGACGCATGAAAGATGAGAAATGTGTGGACTTGTATAAACTATATGGTAGTAGTCGATTGAGACAGGACGTTACAAAATAAATAAACATGGTCAGCTGACCAAGAGACATACATACAATTTACAAAGCTACAACAAAGCTATTTCAACGACATAAGAGAGATAGAAATAGCTGGAACGAGCATATCAATACAACTTGACTTACTCCAATAAATATAAAGAATAACTCACTAAGGTGCTTTGTCATAAAAACGTTATTTAAAACATTACTTACACACTAAAACATTACGTTACTTAGTGTTGTATTATTTAAGAAATCGGTTCCATATCACGATGCACTCGTCATAACAACAAGCATAAGCTAACTGAACTGCAATCAACTACATTATTTTAGTTTCCTGAATGTGCGGAGGATTTTTTTCCCTTTCTTTTTGTTTTGTAGGTCTACTCAGGGCTAAATAAGATCTCAAACTACATGTGTTTTTTTTTCTCATGTAGATTTTCTTTACAGATGGCGTGTATTTCATAATATATTGAGTTATTCGTCCGAGTGTTTACCCAAAATAAAAATAGAAAAACACTTTTCTAATTTTATTTGCATCTTCATATACTCCCTATAATTCCTTTAAAAATTAAACCAGTTTGCTAACAGATTTCTAAACAAAACAATTTGTTTCCTTTCAGTACTAATTTCATTGTCCTTGTTAGAGGGAAATTATATGATAATTTCAGTCCATTATACCAGGAATTTGGAGTTAAAAAGATTGGGATTAATTATGAAATGAAAGTGTTGAAAAGTTAAGACACGGTCACGTGACTCCAATAGGTTGATAGGAGTTAAGGATTCTTACCTTCTTACTAAGCGTGAATGAATACAGAATATGGCCTATGACTAGTTTCCTCTAGGCAAATTTTCACCGTTATTTACTGTTACTTACATGCACATAGTACCATTCCTGTGTTTTATAACATTTTATGCTTACGTACAAAGGTCGATGATACTTTATCTTATTTTACGGTCTTTGCTGGTCGTTCACAATATATGACAAAGCATTTGGCTATTTTGTCGCATCGTTCGTGTGTTACTGCATTTATGGCGAACTCTGTCATAGCTATTTCTATTCTCACTATCTCTGACATGCACAGAACAATTTTACTCTGATGGTTCACTCAGGAATTAGATACCCCTGCAGGAACATGGGAGTTACAGTTAGTAACCATTGAGTATCTGATTTCATTAAGTTCACTGAAGAAGAAAAGAGTTGGTGCAATCATAAACTCAAGTAAGGAATAGCAAAGGACAATTAGCTCTCGATGTCAACAGCATTACGGTATTACTGATAACTAATTTATCCGGCAAGTGACTGTTCCCAAACAATTGAAATGGAAGCGACAGCGATCGATGGCTTACTACTTGAATTAAATCCATTCGGGAGAGTCCAAGTGTTATTTCTGGTCAGTTCAGCTTATGTTCAGTTTTTCTTACCTATGAATGGACAGAGCATTAACTTTTTAGCAGCGACACCAGATCACCACTGCGCACCGAGTGACGGTTTCTTCTTAAATGAATCAATTCCGACTGTAGAAAACGAAAATGGAGAGCTGGTTTTTTCTCAATGTCAGCAGTATTCATCTCCTGGTGTCATAAATTCGACCATTATAGATTGCCAAAATGGCTGGAAGTTTGATGACGATGTTTATGGAGAGACGATTATAACTGAGGTAGGTGGAGGAAACCTCTAGGTTTGTTTAACATAAAATAGCATGAACAATCATTCTATATGTAAATACATTATTTTACAATCATTCTAAACATATGTAAAAACATCATTTTATATGATAATTAAAAAAGTGGCTTTGACATGCATAAGCTTTCCTCTGCAAGACATCATTTAAGACAGTAGAATTATGTGAAAATGTTGCAAAGATACTGGCTAACCTTCATACGTCAAAGAGGCATTACTCTTTTTTCCCCTCGATCATCATTTTTTTTCTCGTATACAAGTGACGTTTTTCACCAGGGTCGATTTGTAATGAAGTCATTCAGGTTTTAATGAGATGTTTCTCAATAGTACAGAGGGGACTTAAACTGTTTACACAATATGTAAAATGTAGGAGAGTCGTGCATAACAAAATGTTTATAGAGATGCTTAAGGTCAGGGAGAACGATATGGTCCTTCCTCTGCCTGTTCCATTGCACTGTATTAACTCCAATCTGCTTGTCTAACACTAGTCTGAAAATTGAATGTACAATAAAGCAGCAATAAAGGCAAAATGATAAGACAAAGAGATTCGCGAAATACACTTAGTTTGAAATGCTATTTCAGTAATTATCATAGTATCAGTATTGCATTCAGCTGCTGTTCCATAAAATTCATAAATTGATTTTCTAAACACAGTGGGAACTGGTATGTGACCAGAATGCCGTTGCTGAAACAAGCCAGTCTCTTCTACAAGTGGGAGGTGTCATAGGAGCATTTGTCTTTGGAATCATAGCGGATCGGTGTGGACGACGTCCGAGTTTTCTATTGGCTGGGTTCTTGTACGTTCTCTTCGGGATTTCAATTTGCTTTTCCCCAAATTTTATAACATTTGTAGTACTGAGGTTCTTCTGTGGATTTTCTCAAATGGTAAGGCACCACCTATTCGTTTTCTTGCATTGAGAAGTAATAATTATACCAATAAACAACACGTTGGTAAAAATGAAGTTATGTTGTCGTTACGTTATTTCACTTCTTTTGGTTATGTCTTATATTTCACTTTCCTGTTCCATAAATATTTTACTTCAATTTGTTTCCCGTGTAAAATATAAATTGATGAAAAGTATACCTGCATATTGCTATTGAAATTGGGATACAAGTATAATTAAAGTAATCATTACAATAATCATGAATACACTCAAAATTCTCTTTTCTTAATGCAGGGCGTCTGGGTGTGCTTCACTAGTAACATATCAGAATACATGATTCCAAAGTACCGAAATAGAGCCATGACAGTGCCCGCTATAGCGTTTTCCTTCGGACTGATGTTTATGTCCCTTTTGGCGTTCCTTATTCAAGACTGGCGATATTTTCAACTAGCGATAATTTTCCCCTTCGGTTTGGGCTTATGTGGAATGTGGTAAGGGCTTATCACTTAATGTGTTTAACTCTATACATCAACAAGTCACCAGGAAGTAGAGGAGAGGCGGACGTGTTTATCTTGAGTGGATGAATGAAAACCGAGTCTTAATAAGTTACTAGTACACATAATTACATAATCATAACAATTTCTACCACAGGAGTAAGACATTGTAAGGTTCCCACTTGATTTATTTCATTTACAGTTAAATGCATTCAAAACGGTTACCAATGTTAGTGTTACCATCTTTTTTTTTTCAAAGAAAGGTAAATCATGCTTGTAATATAATTATTATGACCACTTAATAATGTACATTTTGCAGGTTTCTACCAGAATCTTTGAGGTGGCTTATCAGTAATGGTAAACCGGAAAAGGCTAAGGCTTTGATAAAGAAACTGGCCAAACAGAATGGAACTGACATACCTAGTACAACCGTTTTCAACAAAGCAAAAGAAAAACAAAATGGGAGCATACCTACAATTACCCAAATCGTTGAGGATCGGAACAATTCTTTAAAAGAAGAAGATGTTGATATTAATTCATTAGAAACAAAGCGAGAGAGAACATTTACCTTCTCATCTGATGACCTAACAACGGGTTCAGCGATAGTTTCAGAAACGACTGGCAAAGAGTGTTCATTTCAAGGAGAAGGATCCATTAGGAATATCGAGCCCCTTAAAGAAAGTGAATTGACGAGGAAGGGGGCTGAAGCTTACACGTATTTGGATCTGTTAAAGCCTCCGTTACTTCATGTTACTATCATCATCAGTATTTTAAGGTACTACTGACTTAAAAACTGAAGTATGTTACGCTAAGAATCAGACTAATAACAAGAAAGTATACTCTGCATAAAAATAAAACATTTTTTTATGATGTTATGATAATTGTGGTTATGTTTTTACAAACGTTGACTACAAATTGGGTATCCCATGTCAAATTTGTTCCCTCTCTATTTATTTGCAGGCTATCATATGTACTGGTTTACTTTGGATTTGCCTTAAGCACAGGACGGCAAGCTGGGAATCCTTACCTAAATTTCTTTTACAGTTCACTGGTGGAAGTTCCCGCCCGACTCTCGGCCCCATTAGTTTATAGGTGGTATGCATCACACATACACACACACAAACGCGCACGCACACACACACATGTATATATATATATATGTGTGTGTGTGTGTATGTATGTATATATGTATTACGAAAGCCTAAAGTACCGTCAAGACAAGAATATCTTTGTCATTTTCAGCAAGCTGTCTAGATAACGAGATAACATCTCATCCAAAAGCCAAAAGCAGAGAAATGATCAATTGTTAAGTTGTGTTATCATAAATAAATATTAACTTGTTTACTTGATTCTTGGTGAGGAACTCAACATTGTTTTGAAAAATGTTCATATAACAACTTACCACATCCTGTCAGTTCAACAATTTACTACAAAATGTCCAAAAGTCAACTTATTGTATATGGTCAACTCAACAATTTACTGCTAAGTGTTGACTTGTTCGCTTCTTTTCTGAATGAACAATTTTCTGCAAAATGTTTAAATGACAACTGATTACATCCTGTCAATTCAACAATTTTCTGAAAAGTGTTGATTTTATTACTTCTTTTTAAGTGAGCAACTAAACAATTTTCTGCAGAATGTTAACTTGTTCATATCTTTTTAAGTCAACACTTAATCAATTTTCTGCCAATTGTTCAAATGACACCTTATATCATCATGGTATTTGTATTTCTGGTCTAGGAAGTGAACAAGTGGACATGTACAGAAAATTGATGAAATGACAAGGTACACACATTTTTCAACTCTCGGTTGCTTCTTTCTTGTGGTGTTTTATAGTCACCATAAAGAATGACAAATTTAAGGTCAGATACATTGTGATCTGGGTGATTAAAATGCTCATCCACCGGAAATCCTATTTTGTTCTGGTGAACACTCATTTTGTGGTTATTGAACCGTAGTCTGAGTTTCACTGATGTAAATGGCCTGGGGACATCTTGTGCAGTAAAGTAAATGAACCACATTGTGTGAGTCTAAGTTAAACCTCCCAGTTCTCAAAGGCCTGGTGTAGGGAAGGAGAGGGGTCGAAGTGGCAGCATACCAAGCAACTGGCTTTTTTACAAGTAGAAAACTTCACAAACATGACAATATTATAAGCACAAATACGTTTACAAAACAGTGTATTTCAGACACTCCTGTATCCTTCTTCCGCACTAACTATTGAATATTGACTTAAAAAAACAAACAGATCAGAGAGGCTTTGTATATACTCACGTATATATCTTAAATTATTTCACGTGTCAATATGCTGATTAAATTATATCTTCAACCTTTAGGATACGGAGAACGTACATAATAAGCATGTGCTTCTACGCATGCGCAATGTGCTTGATTATGACAATATTCATCCCAGCTGAGACAAGTAAGTATACAAGACTGCGCCCTCTTGTATATTGTTCTGATACATAGCATACCTCATCACCCTCTATCTGTTTATTAATTATAATATGTTATTATATTTTGATTTTTTTGCTGTATTATATATTATTGTAAATTTTAAATTATGTTTTGCGTCTTAGTGTATTCTGTAAATTATTAACTGTCAGTTTGTTGTAACATTTCCTATTCATTAGTATAGACCTTTAACATCGTCGATTGTGTGTTGCCCTTTCCAGAAAATGGGGCCGACCTTGGTGTCCTTAAAAATATACTATCTTTGATGGGAAAGTTTTTTGTGGTAATAACACTTGGCGGTCTGATGTTACTGGTAATGGAACTTTACCCAACACCAGTGAGGTAAGGGACTGTTTTTATTCAAAACCTAATACAATCATAATAATCTAATATAATCATAGTAAGCGTACTACGTTGCGTAATACGAGGGCGCCGTGCGTTAATTGCTCTCTACTGTTCAGATGAAGGCAGCCTATTATTCTCTTTTAATCGAATGTGATGAAAATGTGTACCGCGAAATAAATTAAATATTAAATCACCAACTGCTGACAAATTTCAGCTGTTATGTTTGCAACTAATTACCCATCGGCCTTCTAATGTTTTGACTAACAATGACAACGACATTTTGAACTTGACCCAATTAATGAAATAACATGAAACATTCCAAAATGACAACCTAACAATGTTATCAGTAGCTTCCGACAGAGAACTAATAATTACTTTGAATGATAATGAATTATTTTCAGAAATATGGGAAATGGTTTGACGTTATGCATAGGTAGAATCGGAGGAATAGTAGCACCCTTTGTTCTATACTTGGTAAGTACAGGTGTAATATTTCTTACTAAAACTTTACATTTACAATTTAAATTCTACTTGTCTTAAGTAGTCTTGCTTATTGCACGCGTCGAATACTTCAATGACGTTATTCTGTTTAAATGTTCAAGTTAAAATGAAATGAATTATGGGTATAAACTTCAAGTAGGCCAACCTCAAACTCAGGTGAAGCGACGTCAGAAGGGGAATTAATAGACTGAATAAGCTCTACTGAAAAGGATTAGCAGGTGCCTACTATCTAAGACCGTTTGAGGTTGGCTCACTCGAAATATATACCGAATTATGAACGAATATCAAACGGTTTATGCTCTGTCTGAATATTATATTATATTTTATTTACTTAACCTCACTTAACATTTAAAGATGAAGACAATTACTACCAGCAATGATATTTATTTTGGGGTATATATATATATATACATATACATATCATGTAAGGCAAAACCGAAAGTACAGAACCTCTTTCGTTGCAGGATGAAGTTATACCACATTTTTCGAGTATTGCAATGGCGTCATTAAGCATCATAACGGCAACTGGCATTCTGACGTTACCAGACACTCGCAAAACAGCGCAACCACAAAACGTTGACGAGTTAAGATTAATAATGAAGTCACGAAGTAGAAGACAAAAGAAAGATCAGGAGGGTCATGCGAACAAAGCATTTGCACCTGAAAACACTTAAAATTGGTTTTTAGTTCTGAAATTGTTCATTTCTGTAACATGCAAAGTTACGTTGAACCCATACGGTGACATATCAGACTCATGTAATCAATTTGCATGGTATACAAATTTTGAGGTACTTTTACATTCCATTTTGTAATGCTCTTGTTAAACATCAGATTTTTCTGTTAGGATGTATCTACTTTATCCACAGTGAGCAGAAGGATGGTCAAGTCATGACGTTATATCTGGTTACACATATCATTTCAAGATTCATAAATACACGTTTTACCTATTAACAACATAAAGGACGGCTCATTTGATTAGCGTCTACTTTGTTATCAAGCAGTTTGTAATATATCTACTTTCTTTATTGATCTTGTACACTACATTCAAAATTAGCAATAGACCTAATGCTTCCAGCCCATCCACCTCTCCTATTGTTCTCAGAGTGTCAGTTTCTTTATTGTTTTTCTTGACTGTGTGTAATGTCATCTTCTTCCTTCATGGTTATTTTGACAGAACGTCAGATAAATTCATTCTATAGAGACTTAGGTAATAGTGTCTTAAATTGTAATAACGAGAATGAAAAGTCGTTGAGGTTACTTCAAAATCTATAATGGGGGACCGTATATTTGCGTGTGTGTGTATGTGACCATTGAAATACTGGACCACTAGCAAGTAGAAAACCACTTTTATCAGGCCACTCCATTCTAAAGCTAGACGTATGTGCTCTGCTAATTCAACTTTCTGTAAAGAACTACGGTATATTCGTATTTGCCTTCTTTTCAACGCTTAGTCTCTTAGACTCATTAAGAGCTTTGAGAGATAAACTTGTAATTTAAGATCAATGAGCACAAATGGATCCTGTCCCTTGCACTGTGAACAAGAATGGAGACTTATCTGAACTTTATGTAAAGTTACCATACTGTGGTAATACGTTTAACACGATTGCTAGATCTCTCTAAGACTTTCAAAAGTTGTAGAACTACAGACTTCTTTCAAATGTTTCAAAATCGGTTCATTCTTAGGTTAAACACAAAATTCCTGATCTTAAAAACAGTGGTTGTTTATATCATATTGAATGTGGACTACAAAAGGATAGGGATAATAACATATCAAAGTCTAAAGTCAGACGTTGTGATAGATTAAAAAAAAAACTTGTGAAAGTTGACT
Organism: Stichopus chloronotus; assembly: GCA_021234535.1. NCBI lineage: Eukaryota > Metazoa > Echinodermata > Holothuroidea > Aspidochirotida > Stichopodidae > Stichopus > Stichopus chloronotus. The sequence goes on from CM037841.1 coordinate 29,368,191, forward strand.
TTTTCCTAGTTTAGTAGGAATTCAGTCTCATACACAATCACCATAAAACAGTCTCCAATAAACCCAGGTGATACTAAAGTTCTCCGTCCAGAGAATGCCTGGTATAGATATAATATCAATGAGTCTCTTTTCAAAGGTATTTACGACCAACCTCGAATAGAAATGTTCAGAGCTATTTTGATTTGTTGTTCAATGATACCGCTGCAATAACTGTTATTCTAATGCATTGAGTTGTTCACCATCCAGTTTGAACTCCTTGATGTAAGAAGTATTCTTACGAAATAATGGTTTGACAGATATGCTGAACCATTATTTCGTAAGACAACTTCTTACATTTTCGAAAATAAAAAAATAATAATAATACAGCAGTTTTCATCGCAATTGTTTGGTTTCAGCTCTTTCATTTTGATATTGGCTATTTATCAGTATAAATTTAGGTCAGTCTATGTCTTTATTTTTTAAGTGAAATACACTGTACTATCACTATTTTTTTTTCTTGTACAAATTTTGTCCTATATATACATTTTACCTTCAAATTTCATGGAGAGGGGGAAACGAGGGGGGGAAGACATTTGAAAGGTAGCGTCCACCCCTGCTACCCTGAGCCCCTCCTGTAACTATGGTTACGCCACTGACTAGGTTTCCCGTGCACTTGCTTTGTTAAATATTGTGCATTTTCTTTGCGTGTGTGTACGTTCTTCAATTAACATGCCTTTACTAACGTACGCCAACAGTCTACTAAAACATATAGTCTCATCAACATAAATAAAAAAATAAATAGGTCTTTTATTAGGAAAATTTTAGAACGATTCGGATGAAGGTAAAAATGTAAGAATTTTGAATGAATAACAAAACCTTTGTACATTTGAGTGTAATACTTTGCTATTGTATTTAGAGCCGGTAAGAAAAGAACAAGAATTATGCAATTTCTTTTAATAACTTCTTTGATTTTTTAAAACTTCTTTTATTATGTGCATATATGACACATTGTTTAATATAAAACATGTTTCTAGTTGAATATGGAAGAGATATAAAACATGAATTACATTTTCAAATGTTGAAAATTAAAGTAAAGTCATCCCCAGCATTAGCAAGTAGGATCTATTTGTGTTTCTTATCAGCTTTGTCTTTGTAATAGATAAGAACAAAGGTCGGTTATAATGTTGACTTTGCGAGTTGTTTCAGGTATGAATTGCTTTACAACAGTGCATTAGACTACATCATTGAATCGTTGGTGTGTTTCTGTGGCTGCCCTTACTTCAAAGACTAATAAAGTGACATGTAAAACAACATTATGATGAAGATTCATTCAAGAATAAAATATTTTTACAGTAACTTGAAACATTTTCTAGCCATTTCGAGTCTAAGTTCCTTGAAGTTCATTACAGAAGAATTGAGGTATTGAGATAGCAGGATTTAAATGTAAATCAGCTCTCATCGGTGTCAGTTCAATTACAGATTTATCAAAATTATTTATTCAGTGCGTTATTTGGATTCTAATGAGTTGAAATGGACGCGACAGCTATCGATGGCTTACTACTTGAATTAAATCCATTCGGGAGAGTCAAGTGTTATTTCTGGTCAGTTCAGCTTATGTTCAGTTTTTCTTACCTATGACTGGCCAGAGCATTAACTTTTTAGCAGCGACACCAGATCACCACTGCGCACCGAGTGACGGTTTCTTCTTGAATGAATCAATTCCGACTGTAGAAAACGAAAATGGAGAGCTGGCTTTTTCTCAATGTCAGCAGTATTCATCTCCTGGTGTCATAAATTCGTCCATTATAGATTGCCAAAATGGCTGGAAGTTTGATGACGATGTTTATGGAGAGACGATTATAACTGAGGTAGGTGGAGAAAACCTCTAGGTTTGTTTAACATAAAATAGCATGAACAATCAACCTCTAGCTTTGTTTAATACTATCGCATGAACAACCGCTCAAATACACGTAAATACATGATTGATCTTATTAATTGATATATTGCAGGAACAATTGATCTTATTAATTGATATGTTGCAGGAACAATTGATCCCGTGTTTGCATTGGTGAGTTTCAACTTCATATCCATATCGTTCGAGAAATGATCACACCTTTGTATCAATGCGCATTGGGTAATAGTAACACACTCATTTACTTCCATGCATGACTAACTTAGATGATCATAAATAACACACTATAGGTTTTTTCCGAAGGTTGTAAAAAAACATTGGAGAAAAATTCAAAGGATAAATGTAAATTACAATATTTTTCTTGTTATGGTGCTTTCATATTTAAAAACGTACTGGGGTCACTGAATACAAACGGGAGTGACACTGTAAGAACAATAGATGCTTGGAGATCATAGCTAGGCAGTCTCTGTGTTTCTAATAGCATAGATTGTGTTCCATGTAGTGCAAATATCAAGTCTCGGAATTGGTTACGACTAGTGAAGCGTTTAGTCAGAGTATTGATTTTCATTGACATTCTGGAACCTATAAGTGTTCATAGTTTCTAAGCTAATTTCAAATGGAAGGAGACAGGGTATAGGACCTCCATGAAGACACTGTGGCAGGTAAACATGGTTAGGGGGCATTATTAGTCATTTCCACTGTCTGTTTCATACTGTGTCTTCTTGCATAATCTCGTGGTGTTAAATTTGAAGTTACCATTAAACAACAATAAACATAACATCGCCATACAAAATAAGAGAATTCAAATACTATCTCAAGAATGAAGATAATTCCATATTTTATTCATCTATCACACAGCAGAAAGCAATTTTCATTAACAAATTAATTTTTTAAACACAGTGGGAGCTGGTATGTGACCAGAATGCAGTTGCTGAAATAAGCCAGTCTCTTTTACAAGTGGGAGGTCTCATAGGAGCATTTGTCTTTGGAATCATAGCAGATCGGTATGGACGACGTCCGAGTTTTCTATTGGCTGGGACCCTGTACGTCCTCATCGGAATCTCAATTTGCTTTTCCCCAAATTTTGTGACGTTTGTAATACTGAGGTTCTTCTGTGGATTTTCTCAAATGGTAAGGTGCTTCTTCTTTTTTATGTTCCTCATGTTGTCATTATTTCAATAATACGTACGTATACATGTAACAATTAGCTCTTTTTGTTTTGTTTTGTTTTCGGTATATTTTGCTACCGATGTATTACATTTCATGTTCTTGTTACATATCGCAGTTGATATTGTATTTCAATCTGTTTCGTGTGATTGAAAGTTTCATTATGAAAAGTACCGTCACATGGCTGCAACCAATACATACACATAAAATTAGAAGAGACCCTAAGAATGCCATCAAATAACCATCAAGAATATCTTCTCTTGGTTTTTTTTTTCAGGCCGTCTGGGTGTGCTTTAGTAGTAACATATCAGAATACATGATCCCAAAGTACCGAAATCGAGCCATGACAGTACCTTCAATATCGTGGTCTGTAGGTTTGATGTTTATGGCTCTTTTGGCGTTCCTTATTCAAGACTGGCGATATTTTCAATTAGCGATAATTTCACCCGTCGGTTTGGGCTTATGTGGAATGTGGTGAGGATAATAGTCATTGAATATCTAAGACTGCATACGTCTTACTGTAATAAGATGCAGTAATATTTCGTCTTGTTATTTCATCTGCAATATCACATTAAAACTTCAAACAACGTTTATCATCTTTTCTTTCAATCGAAAGTCAATCACTCTGGTGAAATAGATATCGCGATGATCAATTTTCTTTTTTGTAGGTTTCTACCAGAATCTTTGAGGTGGCTTATCAGTAAGGGTAAACTTGAAGAAACTTACGCTTTGATAAAGAAACTAGCCAAACAGAATGGAACTGACATACCTAGTACAATCGTTTTCAATGAGACAAACGAAAAGCAAAATGGGAGCAGTATCTACAATTACCCAAATCGTTGAGGATCGGAACAATTCTTTAAAAGAAGAAGAAGATGTTGATATTAATTCATTAGAAACAAAGAGAGGAAGAACATGTACCTTCACATCTGATGACGTAACAACAGGGTCAGTGAATGTTTCAGAAATGACTGGCAAAGACTGTTCATCTCAAGATGACGGAACCATTAAAAATACTGAAGCTGTGAATGGAAGTGAAGTGAGAAAGGAACCGACCTGCACGTATTTGGATCTCTTCAAACCTCCAGTACTTCATGTTACTATCATTATGAGCATTTTAAGGTAATCTGAAGTAGGTTACTCTAGGAACCTGACAAACAAACTGAGAAAGTTTTGTACAAAAGTTTTGCCAAAAAGTAAAATAACAAATGCTGCTAAAAAGTATTTCGACAGCCATGTACTGTACTAATTTAAATGTTTTTCTATGATCTTATGATTCTAGTTATTTTCCACTTGAATATTCGCTGTCGGTAATTGGTACTTTTCTCTGTCTATTTACAGGCTATCATATACACTGGTTTACTATGGTTTTGCTTTAAGCACCGGACGGCTAGCTGGGAATCCTTACCTGAATTTCTTTTACAGTGCGTTGGTTGAAATTCCGGCTCGTCTCTTGTCCCCATTAGTTTATAAGTGGTATGTATTACCTAATACGATATGGTGAATAGTAATTGAGACTCCAGGTTTCGAACTCTTAATTGTTCACTTTCCACCGTACACGCTCTACACGTGAAATATAACCGGAGTAAGTTAGACACACAGCATAACTTATTGTATACTATTATAGATATAAATTCACTGTTTTCTCTTTTGTGAGTATTTTATTTGACAAAATTATTAAAAACACGGTCAATATGCTGATAATATTGTATCTACAACCTTCAGGATACGAAGAACGTATATACTAAGCATATGCTTCTTACGCATGCGCAACGTGCTTGATGTTGACGATATTCATTCCAACTGAGACAAGTAAGTATAAAAGACTGTCCTCTAGTAACTCTGATTCATGAATTGTCTTCCAAAAGACTGTCCTCTGATGGCTCTCCTTCTCGATTTCGTACTCGTTCTCCTACTCGTACTCGAGTACATTTTTCGCTACTCGAACTTATGACTTTGTATTCGTACTCGGGAGTTTGGCACTCCTTTTCATACTCGAGTTTTGTATCCCCACTCGAACTCAATGTTTAGTAATTGTACTCGTACTGGAGGCTTAGTTTTCGAAGTCAGGACTTTAAACTCGTAATCAGGATTTACCACGTTTTTGTCTGTAATATGCGCACACTGTTAGTACACCTTGCTTGTGGTAAGCAGATGTAACTAGAAAATGGGACCGAGTGTTTACGGAGCTCTTTTAAAATATGTCCTTCAAAGTAATTCTCAATCAAGGACTCGGGACCCGTATTCGTGCTAGGACATTTTGTACTTACACGCAAGTCTTACTCTGGTACATGACGCATATCACAGCCGTATCTGCTCTGACTTATCTTAACGTTCCTTTAAAAATCAACTCTAACCATGAAGACTGCCCTCTAATAGGTCTGACCTTTTCTATCTGGTAACATTCAACTACTGGTCAATTTATTCTGATGATTTACGTTCGTCAAGAACTATTTGGAAGAGTTTGATTGGGTGCTGCATGATGTCCTAAATGCGATAAGTTTTACATTGTGTTTTACACGTTAGTGTATTTTAGTGTAACTTAATGTCAGTTTGGTTTGTGATAAGATTTCCTATTCATTGTTACAGACCTCTAAGTTTTTTAATTGTGTGCTTATCCTTTCCAGAAAATGGGGTTGACCTTAGCGTCCTCAGAAATGTATTTTCTTTGATGGGAAAGTTTTTTGTGGTATTAACACTTGGTGGTCTCATGTTACTGGTAATGGAACTTTACCCAACTCCAATGAGGTAAGGGACTGCTTTTATTCAAATCTAAAAACAAAAGTGAATCTATAAATTTATACCTAAATATCTCAAAGAAAACATCATACTGTCTTAATAGCACTGTGTTTTATACTAACCCGATATACGCGAAAATCTTATGACCAACTTTACCAGTTAGAGTCAAGGTCAAGTCAAAGGTCATGAAATTAGACTGTCAGCTTGTATAGAATGCTGACGGGGGTGGGTGAAATATGTCATTTAGAAATTAAAAATATCCTTACGAAGAGAAATGTAGTATTCCATCAACCCTAAACAGGTTTCATTAGTAGAGTAAAATTAAGAAGAAAATAATAATTACATTATTAATTTCATAATTATTAGTAACTATTTAAAAAGTAATCAATTATGTTTTTGAATAATTACTCGTCGGCATGTTGGAGAACTACAATACAATCAAATTGACCCAATGATGAGATAATATGAAACATTAACATCATAATTACCTAACAACCTCATCAATACTTTATCCAAAAATAATAAATAGTCTACGCAACTGAGAAAATGTAAAAGATTTGAACACCTTTTTTTTTCAGAAACATGGGAAATGGTTTGACCATATGCATGGGTAGAATCGGAGGAATAGTAGCACCTTTTATTCTATATTTGGTAAGTACAATATGAGTATAATATTTCTTAGTAAGACATTCAGAATCACAATTTAATTTTTGTTTGTCTTACGTCTTGCTTATTGCACTCCTCAAATAAGTCAATGACGTCATTACGGTTTCAAGGTTTGGTCAAACTGAATGGTGATAATGTATGTTCCTCTTCCTCCCCGAATTATTGGACGGTAGGCTACATGTCTCACCTGGATAGTACAAATATTAATAATTATTGTAATAATTATACATTCATTTACATTTATTTTTATCCCGCCTTCCGTTTACATTTCAATCCTTCTCACAAAATCAAAAGTGCAGAGAACTAAAATTACGAATGAACAGAAATCACATATAAATCTTGAGATAGTAAAGTGCAAACCTATAAAAGTCAATCAAACGCACAAAACAAAGAGTTACAGTATGCAACAAGGTATTCACCTCTTTTAACATTTAAGCTGCAAAAAATTCCCTCTTATGTGAGATATTTGAAGCAAAGACTTTAACTTTTCGACTTACACTTTCACTTAGTTTTTTTTTTTGAAGTGGTATTACAGCTAGTATTAAGGTCACTAAAACGCGCGTCCTTAAGACAAAATTTTCACTCATTTATGTTGTTCAACAATTAATAATATTTAAGCTTTTGTCATTCTCTAAAAAACTGATAACACATATCATTCTACCCAAAAGAGTGCCTTAAAATTAAACATTGTGAGATAGGCCTAGGTGTAAATGAACAGAAGACAAAGGTCATTGAAACTCTTTTTTCTTCTTTTACTACAGGATGAAATGATACCAAACTTTTCCAGTTATGTAATGGCTTCATTGTGTATAGTATCGGCCACTAGCGTCTTGACGTTACCAGACACTCGTAAAACAACGCAACCACAAAACATTGAAGATTTAAGATTAATAATGAAGTCACGAAGTAGAAGACAAAAGAAAGCTCAACAAGCTCATGATAACAAAGCATTTCAACCCGAAAATACTTAAGTGGTTATTAGTTCTGAAATTGTTATTTTTTATAACATATATTGACATATTTCAGTCATGTAATCACATTCCCTGTTTCACATGTTAGTACACTGTTACTTTTCATGAATGTTTTTGTTAACGTTGTGGTTATTCGCCAGGGAGGTATTCATTATATATAGTGAAGGTAGTACGGTATCTTTAGAGTATAAGTGTGGAGCATTTTGACCGGAAAGAAAGTCTTAGTGACGTGAATTTGATATATATAAACCACGGGGTTTCTCCAAACTTCTGTGATCTCCGTAGTAAAATAACTGTCCTTCAAAAGGCCTGATTTTTTTTAAAATTTTGCACGAGAGTGTCACAATACGCCATAGAACATCATATCCAAAAATCCGAATAAGATAGCTATTCTCAGATTTTTCTCAGAATTCGATTTTGAACTTCAAAGCCACCGGTGTCGTTATTTATACATAACTCCAAATTGGTTGCCAAAGTGACCTCCTTCATTAGCTACTTCTCAGCTTTTGAAGCAGTTATGATGAAGAGGAGTTTAATATGTTTGTGTGTCGATTCGGCGTACATCCGTAGTACCCTAGAGTCTAAGTCGGCCTTAAATTCAAGATGGCTGCAGATATGTATATAAAGGAAGACACGGGTGTAGTAGAAAAGTACAACAACCTAATAAACCTATTTAAATTCCTCATCATATTTGCTTAAGATGCCAGTATACATTGCTATAGTTACCTATGATGGCGCCCTTTTTGGCAGCCATTTCTGATTAAAGTGTAATTAAAAACCCTCAGTGTCTGAGGAAAGTACGAAATTGAGTCCTGGGACCCCAAAAACCTTTTCAAACATACTATACTTAATTCCTCATCTTATCTGTTCCAAAAACTATTGCTATGTCCAAATGACTGTGGCCATTTGGCAGACATCTTCAGATCTTGGAGTTATTTGAATAAATGAAAAAGTGTCTTCAGAGAGAACAAAATTGAGATATGTGAGCACTCATACCTATTCTAATAACTCATCATGTCTACTTAAGAGGCTGATAAATATCAAATAACATGTGGTGGCTGCCTTTTTGACGACCATCTTGGATAAAAACATTTTTCCCGAGAGGGAATTTTGTCGATTTTCGATATGTCGTTCTATGGCATATTCTGCCACTTGGAGTTAAATTCAGCTTACTACCAGGTCTCCCTGTAAAACCCATTGTATAACCTACCTTCAACTTTAGCTCCGACTATTAGACAAGGTAGTTCATTTCGAAATGAAACAAGTAATTTAGACAATATTCACGTTATTTACATCTTTGCAAAACAATGTAACCTGTTAGTACTATACATAGTACTGTCCTTGTAAAACCACGAACCGACGACACAATGGTCCGGTCATGATGTATCTAGGTTGAACTTGTTACTTCATTTAATATTCATCACTAGATGTCACAACAGACAGGACTGTTGATTTAACTGGAGTCTACTTTGTTATCAAGAACAACGAGAAGATCAAGACATAAGATGGTTAATATCTGCCTTTATGTTGAGCTTCAGTATCAAACAATCTTAAGAGGTAGAGGGCGTAGTACTGTTAACACTCCCAAACCTATTGCTCTCAAAGTCAATCCCTTCTTTTAGTTCAAGCCCCCCCCCCCCCCTACACACACACACACACGGCAACCCCTTATTGTGTATTGTGAGAGTATCTTAAAGCTAGAATCAGATTTGTACAGGTAATCGCCTGGTCATCTTCCTTTTTTTCATCCTTGTTTCAGGGAAGAGAAAGTAAAGAAAAAGATCGCATGTCACAAAATCCAAAGGGAATTATGATTTCCACTACAGAGATTTGAATATGAAAATACGGTTATTGAAATCAACAGACCAATTGGGGATGTACATGAATATTCATCTATGCAAAATAGTGCTTAAACAACGTTATTTTGTTGTAGCTACCGTATGACATATTCAGCGGGATTTGACTTTCACTAACAAATATTCAACTCGTATTCTAGCTTTATATAAATTTAATCTATAAGATGAAAGTAATGATGTCTAAAATGGAAATACAAGAATGAAATGCCATTGAGGTTTCTCTAAAATCGATGACGAGGTAGACGGTCAATTTGTGTGTATGTAGATGCTCTATTGTACTTTAGTCTGATCATGGAAATTTGCAACGTGGTGAACTGGATGAATGACCACAATGAATGACAATGTCTGTTTTGAGTAATTTAGTGACGTCACTTCAATTGATTTCAGTATGCATTTAGTGACTTCATTAAGCCTTATCTACACGGTCACATATTAGTTTAAAACTTAATCAGACATCAGCATAACGATACTTGTATGGCAAATGTATTATGTGTGGATAGTTTCCAACAAAATTGAAAAAATATCCAGCATGTATGACGGTGTTTAAATGTTTAGTTGCATGTTTCATCTTTCCAAAAATGTTTAAATCATATGAACACGTTTTTCGTCTCTTAATGTTATTTGTGCTTTATGTATGGGCCTAAACTTGTGTATTACTATGTTTATGGGATATTCAGCAAAATTCAGTTTCGGACACTTTCAGCCTGAAAAGTTTGAGACTTGTTTATGTGGCACGTGAACATTGCACACACAGGTACGCGGTGCTGCATGCTCCAACAGAAAAAAAAAACAGTGAACAAAGTCAATGCATTTCAACTGATGATGTTGTTCAGGGACAAACGTATAATCAAGTAAATAATGCTTTAGTCATAAGTGCACACAGGCTGCATGTGCAGATAAAGACAAGACTATTTCATCAAGACTATTTCATTCACAGATAAGTCTTATTCTAGTTCTTATAGTTTTATGTATCGATACAAAAGAGCATTCTTAAATTCCTAAGATAAAGGTAGATGTGAATTTGACCAGAAGTCATTTTGAAAGCTGTATTAGTCGCATTCACCAGACCAGTTAACCTCCTGTTTGTAGTGATGGGTTAATTTCACCTTCATGTCCACAACATTCGAGAAATAGCCTCAACGTGATATACGATTGTGCAACTCGTAATAGTGACATACGAGGCTCCCCGTACATGATAATAAAATGATTCAGACACTACAGCCTTCATTTCCAAAGGTTGCAAAACATCATTGTACAAAAAAAAAAACAAAGGATAAATAAACAAATTATAATATTTAACTTGTTAATGATGCTCTTAAAATTTAAAAGGTGATGATGTTACCGAATACAAACGGGAATGACACTTTAACAACAACAGAAGATGGGAGATAGCAAAGCCATATTTGTATCACTAGTATTATAGGTTGTGTTCCATGTAGTGCAAAAACTAATCTTGAACGCAATCAACTGTTCATATTTAATTGTTCTTCTATCAATTCAATGAGGCTTATAATGGGTGATTTCTTAGCTCGTTGCTAGTTCGTGTGAAATCACTCAGAAGAAAACAAAGACACAATCGAAACCCACGGATTAACATTTTCATTGTTTCAAATTTGTCTCACATGTTTTTGTAACTCCATATAGGTCTATTTATAAAGTACATACACTCTTCAAACAGAGTTTCTCTGTACCCATTCTTTTAATAAAGAAATAACTTTTGATACACATCGGTCATAAAACTAAGATCAAGTATAATTAAATCTTACGAAGTACGCGTAGTACTGGTTATACCCCCCCCTCCTTCTCCTTTATTGTCCTCAGAGTACCAAGGTTTTGTTTATTAGATGACTATACCCCCCACATACCCCCCTCCTCTTTGCGTATTTTGAGAGTAAGTCAAATAGACCCTCTCTATGCAGATAGAGGTAACGAGAATGAAACTAACACAGAATAAAAGGTTTCAATGGTTACCTAGATTACCTTTAAAACATTAATGAGGGAGCGGGTGTGTACTTGTTCGTTTGTATGAAGATGCTCTACTGTAGCGCCGAGTCTGATCGTGAAACTATGGAGTGCATGAAATATACTTCTGTGCAGATTAAGGTTGGTGGATAGGCTGTATTACAACAATGAATGACAAAGCCAAAGTTAGTGACGAGTAATTAAACAAAGTTCATTCCTCAATACAGAAACTGTTTAAATAAACTTGATATGACCTTGATATGTTATAGTGAGTCACGAGCACAAAATTCTGATTCCCATACTGTACATCATGTATGCAGGATGTGCTGTTATTATTGCAGTTCTTCAAAGTTCACCGAAGATCTCTGTATACTTCTTAAAGTTGTTGGGTATGAAAGACCTTTGAGATGAAAAAAAAATATTCATACGGTCATGGACCTACCGGAGATTGATAAAAATCTGGAGTCTAATTCTTGGCAAAGAGTTTTATTTTATCACAGTACTATGCTTTGGATTGGAGTTAATCTTTCTTGTTTGATGATGTTTTATCTTTTAATCAAAAAGTCGGTTTAATGCTTTACATTACAAGTAGGCCTATACTGCCAACAGCTTCCTACACTCAGGAGCAGAAGGCATTGCATCGCAGAAAGCAAAGGGTTACTTCGATTATTACTGACGGGGAGAACAAAGGTCGTTCCAAATTAGTCTTGTACATTGAATCCTAATTACAGATGTCTCGTGACGAAGCAATCGTAAAGGTTATAATGGAACGCTGAGTCAGCTAGTTAGACAATTTAACATGTTTATTTCTAGATAACATTGTCTAGTGCCGGCTTTGATTGTGTTAATAACTTGTACAATGAAGGAGATGTATATAGGTCTGCATAAGTGCATTGTACACAACTAAAGCACTGTGGTAGCATTTCTTATTTGCCACTGATTTATTAAATTAAATAAAAATGTCAATGATCATCTTACGATTGCTTCTGAATACCGACTGAAGGAGGACGTAAAAGACATATCAAGCATAGTATGTGTAACATCAGCAGGTTTTTAAAATGGATGCGACATCAATTGATAATTTACTAATTGAGTTGAAACCGTTCGGTCTTGTTCAGAAATTGTTTCTAATATGTTCAGCTTACGTGCAGTTTTTTACTCCATTGACTGGCCAAAGCATCAATTTTTTAGGTGCGACACCAAACCATCACTGCGTCGTAAAAGATGGACTCCTTCTAAACCAATCAATTCCAGTGGAAGAAGACAGTAATGGAAATCTAATCTACTCGAAATGTCAGGAATATGTTCATCCAGAGACTCAAAATGTCACGCAAGATTGTCAGAATGGTTGGGAATATGATCATGATGTTTATGGAGAGACCATTGTTAGTGAGGTTAGTTATACATATGTAATGTGTTAGCATTTCATTATTTACGAACGAAATAATTATAACAAAAATATTGCTCAGTGTAAATGGTCTGGTTTGTTTACTATTTGCTTTGCGGACTGTTGTTATGCTTGTCCAACCTTTGAAACTGATAACTGTTTAAGCTTTACAATCTACTTTCATACCGTCAATGACTCCTTTGTTCAACTTTTTTAGCGTGATGTATAATATGATTCATGTTGCTTAGCATATAATTCTGAAACTATATCTAAAATTAAAGTTGTTATGATATTCTTTCCGTTATACAGTGGGATTTAGTCTGTAAGCAGAATGCGGCAGCTGAAATAAGCCAATCTGTGCTCCAAATGGGAGGCCTTATCGGTGCATTTATCTTCGGAATATTAGCTGACCGATTTGGTAGACGTCCTAGCTTCCTTCTTGCCGTTTTCATGTACAGTCTATTTGGCACCGCTCTTTGCTTTTCGATCAATTTCACCATGTTTGTATTGTTACGATTTTTCTGTGGATTTTCCCAAATGGTAAGTACTTCACTGGAACAAATTTTAGACCTGTTTTGCAAAGAGGATATCTTAAAATTACTAAGATTATTCAGAGCGAAAGAGTTTAATTAATTCAAATAATAATCGCCTCGTGACTTGTGAATCAGAACCGTTTTCATCAACAGGCGGTATGGGTTGCGTTTAGTGGAAGCATATCCGAATACATGATACCAAAATACAGAAATCGAGCCATGAATGTTCCGTCCATCTCATTTTCATTTGGTCTGATGTTTATGGCCCTAATGGCGTACCTTGTTCGGGACTGGCGCTATCTACAATTATCCATAATAACTCCTATGACAGTTGGATTCTTTGGAATGTGGTAACTATATACTCTTTTCTAGTGATATTAATGTCATCATTTTTCTTTCTTTTTACACATCGCCTTGAAAGTGTCTTTAACACAGATGTAGTGATATGATATGAGTCTGCAACAATACTTCGCTTTTTAACTTACAGCCTGCAGAGTCGAAGCAATTTCTAGCTTCGCGACCGTAAAGTGGCAGGGATAAATGATGTTTTTGTTGTGAATAGAGTGGAGTCAGTGATGTAATCCCATGCTGTAATGTTTCAATAAGTAATGTACCTTATTATGTGAACATACTCAAACAATATCATTGTTCTTGATATGTGTTAAAATTATGTTGAGAATGTCTTTAGGTATGGAGTGATATCAAGTTTTGTGTCAAATTAAAAGACATGTATCATTTTTAAACAGGTTCCTGCCAGAATCTCTGAGATGGTTGATTGGCAAAGGAAAGTTCGAAGATGTTGACAAGTTGATTGTCAAACTTGCCAGGATTAACGGAGCCGACCTTCCTCGATCTTATAAGATGAAAGAAACTGGTCATGATAACGAGATATTTACGATCACGGAGTTTCAGAAAAACGAAAGCGATGTACCAGAGAACAAACCTGTAAATACCAAACATACTAACAAACACAAAGAACAAGCGTCAGACATGGAAATATCAAACAGTACTACCAGTACTGTAGACTTAAATGGTGAAATGAAGAGTGAGGGTACTACTAATAAAACTATTAATACGAAGAAAAGTTACCTGGATTTGTTCAAGTTACCTGTACTTCAAGTGACAATCATTACGAGCATTCTAAGGTATTACACGTATGCGAAGCAAGCAGATATATACTATACTACAGGCATGCTGAGTTAATACGACATGCTGATCTAAACTTAAAGACAAAAACTCAAACTGCAGACAGTTTCAATTCTCCCAACCACTTGCATCTAGTAGCTCCCTCAGCCTGTGTAATGTAAACAATGAATGAGATATGAGCTATACCATGAGCTACTCGGCATCTTTCGAATTTGCTCTCAGTCAAAGAGTACTGTAATTGTAACTTAGAACCAGTTGAGAAATTTGCTTTTCGGAAGCCAAAAATATAGCTTAAGTGCCTTTAAGAACCTACCTTTGCTATAAGAAGTCCTTACATGCCAGACAACAACGAGAAGGAAATACGTATTTTTTGGAAATTCAGGAATTCTTAAAGCTGGAATATGAGTTGAAAAAATAGTCATATTTTTCGGCTAAAAGTCAAATATGTTCTGGCCACTGAAAACTAACATTGTTTAAGCCCCATTTTTGCATACATGAATATTCATATCCATTCCCATGAGTCTGTTTAATTTCAAGTATAGTAATGTGATTGATCGCTAGGCTTTCTTTGAGAGTCTAAATTTTGTGTGGTCAACAAAAATCTCGAGACAATATTCTTATTCAAATATCTAAAAGGTGAGTGCTTAGTTCTCTTCCAGATTTTGTGGCAGGTGATCTTTTCCCCTGCTTTCTCTTCCCTGAAACATTGACGAAGAACAAAAAGAGATGACCAGACAAACACCAGTAAAACTCATATTTCAGCTTTAATATTATCCAGATATTGATATCATTGGTGAATACGTCTACCTAGCAGTTTGGTTTAATGACCGCTGTTAATGTGTTACCTAATATTATTGTAATAGTACGATTTTTGTAAAGACACTAGTTCCTCTCTGCCTCCCTTTAGCCGTCAATCTTTGACATTTTACTCTGGATGTAATTATGCCTAGTATACATATTTAATCGTTTAATTGCATACTTCGAATATTAGAACTATAATTGCGATTTTTATTTCTCTTTATAACAATAGATTTGCTCATTCAATGATATATTTTGGATTTGCACTAAACACAGGACGGTTGGCAGGAAATCCATACTTAAATTTCTTCTACAGTGCGCTTGTTGAGGTACCAGCAAGAGTCTTGTCACCGTATTTATATAAAAAGTAAGTTATTTATATAAAAAGTAAGTTGCAAACTGTTGTCCAAGTGTTCATCAAATCAAAATATAAATTAAATAACAAAAAAATGAATTATTTTGATAGCTACTTCAAGTTTATTTCAAATTTATTCTTTCAATTAGTTATAGAATATCAATATATATAACCATATACATGAATCCTTTATCTTTACATTTCTTTTCAGGATTAGAAGAACGTACCTGGTCAGTGTTTGTTATTTTTCATGTACAGTTTCTTTGGCAGTTATGATTTTTATACCAGCAACGACCAGTGAGTATACAACAGATATTGAATCTGTTTGCGACCAGTTGCCGTATTTGGTCATTTTTCAAATATTTGTTGGCATCCACCCACAATGTAAATTACATTAATATATTGATTATGTAAGCCGGCAAGATTAACGCACTTTTTCACTGATTGAATGTATTGAATTTTTGTATCTATTTCTTTTACCTGCCTCACGAAAATCGTTATCCTTACGCTATAAGCAAATATAAATAACTACATTTCGGATTGAATTTTCCTTAATACGATTCAAGTTACCTAACGTCTTTCTTTTCACAGAAAAAAATACTGACCTCAGCACTTTGACTACACTGCTGTCTCTCTTAGGAAAGTTTTTTATTGTATTATCTCGAGGAGGGGTTCTCTTGTTGATAATGGAGCTATTCCCTACCACAATGAGGTATGTTAGTGATTTAATGATCATTTGTAAATACATAGTATTGATTATATATTGATGAATAAACATTAGGCAAGAGAGCTAAAAAGGATTAATTTTGAGATTGCTTTCTTTTTCAGGAACATGGGGAATGGATTCACCACATGTACTAGCAGGATTGGAGCAATAATATCACCATTGATGCTGTACATGGTAACTAATGATAATATTGTATTGATCAATAAAATGTTAACATCTTGGGAAAATGTAACATGCTATTCTCATTTAGGAATTGTGTAAAAAAGCATATCTTCAAATGTTATATATCATGTCTATACCATTAATTTCTTCCGTATGTTACCTTTATTATATTCAAGTCACTGATAGAACATTAATGCTTTCATTATAACAAACTTTACATAAATAGATACTTGAATCCTAATTCATATCTGGCTTTGTGTTGATTTACAGGATAATTTTATTGCCGACTTTTCAACAATTCTCATGGCTGTTATCGCGTGCGTGGCAGCTTTCAGTGTACTTATTCTTCCCGATACCAGACAAACTGCGCAACCGCAGACAACGGAGGACTTAAAAAGAATCATGAAGTCAAAGAAAATGACAAGCTTAGAAAAAGGAAGGGGCTTCGATTCTGTGTCCATATTGACTGTCACAAAACCTTAACTCAATTCAGAAATCACACTTAAAAAATTGATCATTGACATTTGCGTCTATAATGAAATTTACGATCCAATATTTATAATTCAAATCCTCCCCTGTCGGTAGACTCCAGAGAATTGATTTCTCAAAACGGTCTTTCTTTTAAGTAGTTCTCTTTGTACAGCTAACGTTGAAATAACCCCAGTTTAATATAATTATAACTTTTTGATGGCCAAAGAAAAGCCCACCTTTGTAAATTAATGTTCACAACAAGACTGCAATCCACGGAGTTGCGTCTCATCCCTACCGTTGTCCATAATCATTAGCTCTTTTACATATATGTATTATAGTAGATCTCGAATTCATACATACTGGGTAAGGATCCTCAACTACTATTGGCCTATTCTAGTCAGGTGACCGTGGGTTATCTGCTGATAAACCAAGTGGATAAACAACGGTCACCTGACTGAATACAATATGGATGAATACAATAAAACCGTAGATTGACAGTGTTTTCTCAACATGTTAAATCTTACACATAACGATGGCTTAGTGATATAACGTTGATTTGAAGTTCGTAGAAATTACGTTACCTAGGCTAGGCCTAGTTCCTAAGCCTGCTGAAAAGTATTTAAAATGTAAATGTACGTAATTCGTAACAACAACACAGTGATACTGTCAGTGGTAATTATTCTGACGATCGGTATAGGCCTAATCTTACCTCCCTAAATTTCAGAATTGTGTTGCGCGAATGCTTACTCAGTATATTTTGAACACCATTGAATGTGTGAACTTTGATAATACCGGAATAAGCTTTCTTTCTTTGTCGATTCTACGGGGATGTCCAAAAACAATTCCCTATGCAATAAAATCGTAAAGAGGACGAAGGACAGCAATCCATCACCTTCTTGAAGGGTCTCCATACAACCGCCGGATTAATAATCTTAAGGACAGTTACTCTCTAGGCCTACGGTACAAATAATTTAAGCTTATTGATAGGCCTATATGGTGAGAAAAATCAACAGGAAAGGCCTTAACATGAGTTATCCCAAACCAGCCATAAAGTGATCTTACCAGCAATGTTTGACAGTAAAGTTTTGGCCCTTCTTCTTCTTAATTTATCTGACCTCTGACCCTTGACCTTAAATATTGATGGAAACGCAACTTCATATAGTAACCACAGACAAACTTTTATCCTCCTTGGCTTTGTGGTCTAGGAGGAGTTGTGGATGCAAACTTTTCTGTGTCAGATTTGACCTTTGACCCCTGAACTTGACCAAGTACATTTTATAGTATCCATATATCTTAAATTGTTATAAACAAGATATTGGAGCTAGCTCTGAAGAGCCGTCGGTCAGTATGCAATATCTTTTTACATATTAAAGGGAAATAGGGTGTTTACAGTGCTTCAACATACAATACAAGGATAAGAGTTTCTCATCATTGTTGAAGCATTCACGATTACCAATAGACATAAAAAAAAACTTCATTTCCTTAAAATATTTTCTATGAGATGAGTCACGAATGATGCATTACTTTGAAATTTTGGGTGAATATATTATTCTTGAGCAACAAATAACTGATTTTTCTTTTTCTTTTATTTGTGAGGAACTATTTCTTAACACAAAGAAGGTCAGTGTCGCACTGTTCTTCCTTATTTTGAATAACTTTTCCTTCTGTGTCCATAAATATTGGTCATAAAAATACGATTCTTTTTGTAAAACGAGGCAAACGCCCTATCCCCGTTTTAACATACTGATGAGTGCAATGGCCAGAGGAAACTTCAAGGTCACTTTTGATCAAGATATACCTACGGAAGCCGAGAGGTGCAGTGGGCGGGAGTAATCGAAATGCTTGTAAACCATCGATTCTTCTGTCCCGTTTGTGAATGTGAATGTGAAAGCGACATCCCAAAAGGAGTCAGGGGGTACTTCAAGAAGTAACGAACTCATTTTTGACATTTTATAATATCCTCCCAGTAAATGGGCGTGACCAAAACATTCCAACATTAGTCAAGCAGATACAAAGTGACTAGATGTCGCTGTTTTACTGTGGTTTGTCACAACCAAGACAGTTGTTGTGGTATGGATATAATGAGGGCGTACATTATATTACTAATTTAGAGTTGTATAACTCCGAAACTCCGAGATTAAATGTCTTGTGGTCAATCCGTGACATGATAGGTGAGTCACGTTGAAAACGGAAAAGTTTCTGTTGATGATGTAATGAAATGTTCGAGAATATTGAAGTAAATACTGAATGCTTTGTGTGTTCAGGCTAAGTTGTGCTAGTACAGGCCTAGGTCTAGCAATGTTACGAACATTTAAGGTAGCGTACCCCTGTTAATTGCCTCATTGTCTTACACACTAAATCGTAAAGGCAATCTGGTCTTCAAAGCATTGTAGAAGTCTTCATCACTTATGACTAAGCTGGAAAGCTGATGTTTTGAACTTTCATGGCACTTTCAATTTTCCGTACGGTGAACGCATACTTGGTCACTTGCAGTGAAATCTTCCAACAGCTATATATGGTATGCTACCTTATAAGGAGGATGTCACAAAATGTTAAAGATGAGAACGTTATTTCTTGTAGTACCACGTCACTACTTTTGGATTTCTCCTTTCATGTTACATGTTTTTGAACTTGAAACGGGACAGGAGCATCGATTGCTTACAAGAATGAAGATTACTCCATCCCACCGCACCTGAAGTGATTCCGTATAGTACGGGAAAACCCAACCAATCAAATACTGCAACATACCTACATTATCCGTCAATTTGATAATACATTATCAAAACAAAAGTTACTAAATTATCGGGTACATTGTAATACATTATCGATCAAATTTTTTCTTGTACGTTATCGGTGACGGGGGTGTTACATTATCGGTTAAAAAAATTTGAAATTATCAGTCAATTTTTACTACACCATCGGTTAGTGATACATTATCGGTTGATTACTACTCTATCGGTTGTAACACGCTCATCTAAGTTGAACAGCAAAAGTTCAATTTGATATATGTAGGCCTCTCTGATTTCGATTATACTGTAGGCGTTACTGTCATTTGCAGGAAACATTTAAGGTCATGTTTGCATACCAGAAATAACTCTTTGAAATCTTTCTACTTAAAGGTGGCGCTAACCGGACCTCTTACTCACTTTATCACTCGAATTACTAACACTTTGTAAAGACCGGTAAAGACAATGTCAATATTATGACATGTTCAGTTCGGACTTCATGAGGGGGAGGGGGGCAGGTCCGCCTCACCTTTTTGCAAGGTCGACATCTTACAAATGTCCGATCCACTTTTTCAGAATGATGAAACCGAAGCGATGAATTTCTAAAATACACAATTTTGAGACCACTGCTTGATTTCAAACGTTCACATCGTCAATTTGACTGTGTTCAAGGTTGTAGCGATGAGGTGATCATATCATATGTCATTCCGTTGGTAAACTGACTACTATAACAGTTGTCGTTTACAGCTTTCCTTTTAACTGATGACGACAAGTGTTCCACGAGGTGCAGGGCCTAGCGCGGAGCGCTCATAGAATTTGTGATCAACTCGCCTACACGTAAGGCTGTAGTCATATGTCATTACCTCTACCTTCGGTTTAGTATCCACAAAACTTCATATATGATGAATTATAGTGGACAACTTATCAATTATTCAGTTTCTTACCTACTAGAGCGCACCCTAGTTCAATTCTGTGATCTCACCAATTAGCCTTGATATTGTCAACAACTTACAATTTGTCATTTTGATCATAGTATTTAGACCTACAAATGTGTTTTCAGACTTAGTATCTAAACGCAAATGAAAAATGATAACATTGTATACTAGGTTGGACAGAAAAAGGGAGGATTTTATTTTATTTTTTAATGATAGTACGTTTTCAGAACACTTTTTACGGACGGACGCTTAGTACTTAGCCTACGTACAATCCCGGCCTCTCACAGGCTGATTTTGGATAGGGACATGACGATGACAGGATTTCAATTAACTTTTTACGTTAATGGTATAATATCACAAAGACTGCGGAATGGGCACTACATTTTAACACGTAAATTTTGACCAAATATTCCACTATTTGCCATAGGCCTATAGACACCTTCCATTTCCTTTTTCAAGACGGGGGGGGGGGGGGGGGGGAAGCCGGTCACCTCCATCCCTATAGACCTATTTTAGGACTGCGATTCGTAACTTCGTGAAAAGTAATGTCCCCTCCGCTCATTTTTTGAGATGGATATATAGGTAGGGAATGTTTCCTGAAATTTCATGAGTCACTTCAAACAGTTTTCTTGCTGTGATCGAAACCTCACAAGTAATCCTCAGGCTGATAAGCTATATCAAAACTAA